>CAWUFW010012833.1:0-515968 GCA_963921515.1 Calotriton arnoldi | reverse complement strand
AAATAAAGACCCCCACTTAAAGAGAGGGACTTGAGAGATTGCTCCTGTGCCCGCTTGGTGCTGGAAGCGCTCCCTTTAACTCGAGTTATTGGTCTTCTCCTCCTTCATTTGAGCACCACGGACTCCTCGCTTTGCATTGACAAGAAATTATGATTTATTAAGCATAGAAATTCAGAAATGAGGTAATAAGTAAATTTAATTTACCACATAACAACCAGAAGTGAAGATCCAGAACAAGTACCTGAAGTGACAAGTCAAACTGAACAAGAGAAAAAGTCAGGAAAAGAAAAAGTAAAAGACTGAGACTTGTGAATAACAAATTCAAGGGTCCTGACTGGACTTATATCATTCTTGAAGATTTTGAAAGCTCAGAGTCAAGTGACAGTGGTGGCGAAGGAACAAGTGCAGAACTAACATACGAAGAAGAAACAAGACCACCCTGACTAAACAAAAGAATCCTCTAAAGGAAAGAAGAAAAGATAAGAAGAGCAATCTTCCTTGTCGAAAAAATGCCTGAAGATAGAGTTACTGGGAGACCAAAACAGAAATGTTGTAGAAGATGCTGTGCAATATGCATATGTAGTCTAGTAATGGTGCTTATAGTATGGTTAGTCCTGATTGTAGCAGTTCCTTACCTTATGATAATAGATAAGAAGATAAATAATGAAACTAAAGGGAGGACAGCAAACATGAAGGGCAATAGAGTAGAATTAATGGCAGAAGATGAGGCAGAAATTCATCATGAAATAGCTGATAACGACACTAGTTTAATTGTTTTCACAAAGTTATTGTTTCAGTATGTAGACACAATGGAAGTTAGTAATTGTTATGTATGTATGAAGTTACCTGAATCAGTAGCGGAAGGATTAACATACCATCATTTACCACTGACATATGGCATCTCATGTAGTGTATTAACAAGTTTATTTTATAGAACAGGTAGGCTACAGTATTATTATTCAAACTTAGATGTGATATTTTCAGAGGTTCCGATTCGCAAGAGTATGAACCCAGTGCGCTCAAGACGCACAGTTTATGGGAGAGTTTTTCTTAACAATGAAATCGATAGACATAACACATGCACATAGACACAATCTAACATGTTCTTTACTAGAAGAAGAAAAGATATTTTTGAATTTAGTAGAAGATAGAAGACATGATTTTCAAAAGAAAGCTTCAGAGCATAAGGCTCAGTTGCCACCTTGGGCGGAGAAGGAAGGGAGTTATACACCTAGTAAAGCTCAAGCTGCAATGGCTCTGGATTTCGTAAAGAAAGGGAACATTTTTCTTCATAGGTTAAAGACTGATTATAACAATGTTTTCATCAGTACCAGTGAATGTGAACATAATTTTTAATTATTGGAGGTTGGGGACTCAAAGGAGGAACAGATTCAGTTTTTCCTGGAATCTATTATGTATGTGGGAATAAGGCTTACTTTAGGCTTCCTGCAAGGTGGTATGGAAGTTGATATTTTGGAATAGTTTTTCCAAAGATATACCACGTAAAAGAAACACTGGAAGCAATGAAAACAATAGTGAATTAATACGTAGTAAAAGAGCTAGTTTTTCAGAAATTGTAGGTGATATATTTGGTGCATTAATACCTTCAGTGGGAATAATTCTGAACTCAAGGAAAATATGCAAATTGTCTACAGTGGTTGATCATTTATCAACGGATACTGCTGGAGGTTTTCTAATGATTAATACGGAGAAGGTTGCGATTAGATCTATGGTGATGCAAAATCGACTTGCTCTTGACATTCTATTGGCAAAAGAGGGAGGAGTCTGTAAATTATTGAAGACGAAACATTGTTGCACTTATATTCCTGATAAGAGTGCAGAAATTGGAACGTATATTCAGAACATAACTAAACTTGAGAAAGAACTAAAACCACTGGAAGTTGATAGTGTATGGGAAAGATTGACAAATAGTATCTCGTCAATTGGAACCTGGTTTGCTAATATAGGGAAAGGACTTATAGGTCAAATATTAGTACCCCTAGCAGGGATAGCAATAATAATATTGGCAATAACAATATGGTGCAAATGCTGTAGAAAGAATGGAACATATAAAGTGACAGGAAAAGGAAAGAAGAGAAAACTAGATGAAATTGAACTAGAAGAATGGAGAAGTGATTTATACAAGAAATTAAAAGGAGACTGTAAGAATAGAAAAAGTAAAAATGAGAATGAAACGATTTGCTAAAAGTTGACATCTGATTGAGGGTAGTATTTTGATGGCTCAGAAACGCCATCAGAGAGGGGATTGATGGAGCAAGGTTTCAAAAATGAAACTTGCTTGTATGCAATCCTCCTCATAGTATTAATTTATTAAACTTGTACTGTCAATACTAATCTTTGCATTCACAAACACAAAAGGGATAGACGCTTGCCTATGTGTTTTACTAATGAATAACGCTTGTCTATAAACCAAGATGGCCGCTAAAAGCGCGGAACTTCATTGCGCATGTCGCAACCTGATCACATGGTGTGACGTCTTTCTTTGCTTGGTGGGAAACTTCTGCTTCTGCGCAGTGTGCATTAAAATGGCCGCTAAATGTTTTCACATGCTTAAGCTTGCTCTCATGTCATTATTAAATTGTCGTTTTTCTTAATGCGACTAATGCAGGATAGTATAATAATTAATGGGGAATAGAGTAGGGAAAGTGGGCATACAGTGAAACATTTTATTTGTGATTTTAATATTTTCTTCTTACACTTTTAGTAATTCGTAAACTTGGGCCTGGGTTGGTGTCTTGAAACTCGAGAGACAGAGGGTTCTGCGCATGTGTCCTGTATGCCTGCCAAGTGAAGTCAACTTGGACGTCTCCCAAGGCCACGACCTATTGGCCGAAGATGATGTACTCAATTTTTCCGGCGGACAAATTGTTACTTTTCTCCTGTAAAATGTATAACATTTGTCGTGAGACGGGTGGGAAATAAAGTGAATGTATTAATTTGAAGGGGCGGGAAGCTAAAAACAATAGGCTTCACAATTTAGGCCAAAATTGATATGGTGCGAGAATCCACCCCTGTCCCTGTCCAATCAGAAGTAGTGGTCCCATATTTTAGCAACATTAAGGGGAGGTACATGGGCGTAGAAGGGTATAATAGAATATAGCATTAGTAAATTAGTCAGAGCATGCGTTCACGAAGAACAGGCGTCCATACTGCCAGAGCGCTCTCAACTCCAGACTGCCCAGCTGATCGGTTGCTGACTGAATTCCTGTCCGGAAGAAGTCCTGAGGAGGGGGCGGCGGAGTCCATTAGAAGGAAGGCACGGGAGAATCGAGAGAAGTCGAGTATCAGAGAGGGGAACGGCGCAGGCGTCGTTGTAGAGAGGTCATCGGCCCTGTCCTGATCCTGGAAGAAGTCTTTGCTCTTCATCCTTCCTGGGTCCTATCTTTTCCAACTCCTTGGCTAAGGGGCTTGGTTCTCGCATTTTTAGGTAACTATACTGCAACCTTTAGTTGCGCTGTTGTCTCTATCTTCTCCTCTTTCTTAAACACCGTCAATGATTAGCAAAATCATTTCTAGGCTTTTTCTTGGGTATTTCAATCAAGTACCGTGTTTTCTGTATTTTACTCTGCTAAAACTTTAGATAAACATTTTAAAATTTCCTGACTCAGTGGTTATTTCAGGATTATGTACTATAATGAATGTCACTCATTTTAAACTTCCCAATTAGCAAAGGATCCATTGGTAAGTTATTACTCTTCAATCAGAAGGTAATTGGTAGCAGGGACTTTGATAAAAGAGTACATCTGACACCCAGCGTAAGTATTAGTGTAGTGTGAATGTATGGGCCCAAGTGAGTATATGGTGTATGAATGTTGTTGGCTAATATTGCGCTGGATCACTAATAGCATTGTAAATGACAATGCCTTTTATTTATGTTTTAAAAACCAAAACATAAATAAAAGACATTGTCATTTACAATGCCAGTAGCTCAAACTCATGTAAATGCGAGACCTATTGCATTGCAAATGCTTGTTATATACTGCTTGGACTTTTGGGACCCACCAAAAACAGGTTGCAGCCCACAGTTTGGCAAACTGCTCTAGCCATCTTAAGAAATACATGCAGTCCTGCGCACATGGAAATAAAGTATTTTGATTACATTAGATGCACCCGATATATTCTTACCTTTCTGCTTCTTGTGCGAGTGTCAATAAACACACTTTTCCCCATCACCTTTTTGCATAGAAAGCTGAAAAACATCTTCCTTCGATTTCCATATAGTCTGTAATAGGGTACACATTAACACTCAAAGACCGGTAATCAGCAACGCCAGCATAAAGGGTCTATACCTACGTTCCACTAGTTTGAAAAAAGGAAGGATTGCAACTAGGCCCATACCACGTTTTTATTACGTAAACGTAGTTTTGCGTTAAACTGTCATACTGGTTGAATGGTTTTGATACACAGATTATGTAGTTTTGTCATGCTACTTTTGGTTCGTCAGAAATATCTTGGAGAACTGTGAAACCGAGTTAAGTACGCTGTGCTAGCAACTATCTGCCCAATTTACAGAAAGTGATGGACCTACCCGTCTTTCTCTCGACGCACCAGTATCATCTGCTGCACGAGTGCTTACCTCGTGACAGGCTCAACAGGGGACACTGCCAGTGAAATACTGTATAAATCACTAAGGGCATATTACCAAGGATTTGTTTTGATTTTGTTTTTTTTATCGCCGGCTATCGCTGGATTTCATCCCGGAGATAACGCGTTATTATCAACGCTTATCTCCAAGGCGATAAAAAATCCAGCGATAAAAAATCCAGTGATAGCGGCGAAACCCAGCAATAGCGTGAGAAATCCAGCGATAAATTCACTGCGCTAATGAAAAGCTCGCTAATAGGCAGGTGAGGACTTAACCTTACAATCCACCTCCCATTGACAAGGTGGTTGTCAAGTTTTTAGCAGGTGTTAAATTCCAGCGATAATCGCGGTTAGCGCGAGTTTTTTTATCGCTTCGCGGGCATTGCTAATAGGGGGAAGTTGTGTTTGCGACTGTTTGCAGTTGCTTTTAGTTGGGATCGCCTACTTTGCATGTCATTAGCGATAATTATCGCTGACATGCAAAGCGACACCAAAACGGTCGCTTTCGCCATAAAGCTGTCGCTAACAGCTGTTAGCGACAGCTTGCTAATAGGGCGATAGAAATATTGCCGCTTTAGCGGCAAAAAGTGCCGCTAAAGCGGCGATACCGCCCTTGCTAATATGCCCCCAAATGTGCATACAAAGGGGAACTGGCGATAAAAACATTGTACAAGTCTTGATTTCAACATGAAAGCCTGGAGCTAGCGCGCTTTATGTAGTTCTCACGGGATCTTGCAGGAAATACGTGTGCTTCATGAGGAAAGAAACTTTGCACACCCCTTGTTGCCAAGAGACTATTTGAAAAAGCCGACTCCGTGATGTTGCTTTCTCCTCTCCTATGATAAATCAACTGCCTCTGTAATAGGGAAACTTTAATGGTCTTTAGCCGAGTACCTACTTAAAAGATGCCGAATAAAAACGGAATACTTTTAAGGAGTGCCTACAGCAATGGACTGCCCCGATGCTTTCAAAATCTTCTTGCTTCAAATCAGAATGATGCTCTATGCAAATTAGAACAACAGGCATAAAGTCCCGATGATGTTAACTGTACCAATTTATAAGCTCTTTAACACTGGAGGCGGAGAGTCTCTGCACAAGAGATTCTGGGAACCGCGGTCCACAGGGCACTAGAAGCCAAACGTTCACATTCCAGACATTTTGTAAACTGTAGTCCACTGAGATCTGCTGCTAAAAGTGAACAGAACCATTGCCCTTTGAAAGAAAATGTAAGCAAATAAGGTCAGAATTTAAAACTTTCATAATTTAAATGTAAGGTTCAGGTAAAATATAAAACATATTCACATCCAATTTAGAATGGAGTCGGTACACTGTCATACCAACGGCATTCTTACGTTATTTTGTTAAGATTGAAGTCTCAATGGGACTTCAAATTCATTACAACCGCCCACCCCACACCCACACCCCGACTTTCATTGTGTTGCGCAGCCACCCATTTCCTGCGCTGTCTAAAGCGATGTGAAGAGATAACGTGATACATCCGTTTACCATGGCGGTAGGAGAAGTTGTGTGAAGGCTACATTACTAAAACATGGGCAGATACAAACGAAAACTAAAGTAAGGGTTTTTTAGTTTGAAAGCACGTTTGAGGCATTTTTAGAAAGCATTTTTATTTATTGTTTAAAAGCAATTCAACCAAGCTTGTGGTTACTTGCCTAATTTTACAAAAAGCTCCAGTAGGTGAACGCGTTATGTTCTGCAAGCACATTCAAAACCCGGGCAGAAACAATTGAAACAAGCATTTGCAATGCAATAGGTCTCCAATTTACGCGAGACCTATTGCATTGCAAATGGTTGGCAACTTGCCATCACGGACAACGGGAGGGCAGGGGGGGGGGGGGGGTGGAGGAGAAGGCACGGACAAAGCTGCCTGACGTAGCGTGTGCACGAAGGAAATAGTACATGCCCCGTGTAACAACCAAGTAGAGGGGCCAGTAGCCATGGGAGGATACAAATGACGACATGGCTGTACTAAGGAGGGACTAACAAGCCTCATAATGAATCAGAAGCCAGCATTTACAAAGGACAAACACACAAGCCAAAGAAAAATAAGGGTGGGGGGGTGGGCGAAGCTTCTCTCCATACTCAACTACCATAGCTCTTCGCAGAGCAGCGCATGCGTGCTGGCTCACGCTCAACCTAAAAATATATATTAGTAAGTCCAGCACTACACGACCAACCACAGGTACTGCAACACACTCACGTTCAAAATAATGTAAGTAGGGAGCTAAAATAAAACATAATTGGAAATAATGTTAATTTAAATAAAATAGTTTAAAATAGTTAAGAACACAAATAAATATAAATTAATGTAAAAAAAAATTAAAATAGTACATATTTAATTTTTATTTATAATATATTTTAATACCAGTTTTTGAATTACCAAAATATTGTAACAATTAATGTTATTAGAAGATAATCAAAATATGTTAATTCATTTGATACATCAATTTTATAAATTATTAATGCACGCTAAAACTAGGTTTTTTGTGTAGGAATGTTTTTTTAATTTAAAGTTCAGAAAAGTAATTTTAAGTCAATATATTTCCATTAGTGCTGTAGCATTTCTTTTAACTTGTTCTACCTTTAAAATAAATACATAAAATGAATTTACATTAATATTAAACATAAAATATTTTTTATATTTACTTTTGAGTTGAATACATTTTTAAGAAATGTTCCCTATACTTTACAATAGGGAGACTGCAGTTGGGATGCCGGTCTCTGCATGGAGTAGTAAGGTACATTTTTTTTACATATATTTATTTGAACATAAATATTAAATATAAGCCCTATAAATTAATTTTGAATTAAAACTTTGATACATGTAAATGTATTAAATTACATTAAATTATTTTGAAGATTCAGTAGCGGTGATGAGAGGCGGCTCCCCCCAGAGTGCATTGGAGTTGGCAGATGGAGGGTGACATTTCTGGTGGTGAGTGGTGGTGTGGGGGGTGGTCTGATTCCTCGGGGGGCTGTGACCTGCTGTCTGTGGGGCGGCCCTGGTGTCTCCTGCCCTGCCCATACAGAGGCAAGTTGGTGGTTGCTGTACGGGGCACCAGCAGTTGGTGTCTGTCTGGTTTGCATTGTGGTGCCCGGACCCCCCAGATGGTGGTACTTTCCCTGGAGACTGGGACTCAGAGAAAGGTGCATAACATCACATCCTGGACTCAGTGAAGGGAGCAAAGCAGGACCACCAGGAGGACTGAGGTGCCCAGTACATGGCATGGGAGACTGCCCCCTAGCAGAGACTGACCGTAGTCTGAGGGCTCACACGGCAGCCATTTTGTCAGCAATTAGGGAAACAAAGTCCACCCTAGAACTTAAGGTTGACACAGTAGCCAAGGAGAAGGGGTTGCTGTGGGCTGACCACCGGAAATTGGCAGAGAGAGTGGGCATGAAGGAGAGCTCTAACACGCAGATTACTCCAACACCTGGAACAGCTCAAAGTCGCCTGGACAAGCTGGAGGCGGACAACACTATCATAGTGGCGAAACTGGATTATTTGGAGAGTCGCTCCTGCCATAATAATATTCACCTGGTGTGGGTTCCGGAACGGACGGAGGGCCCGTTGACTGATCTCTGTTGAGGATTGGCTGAGCACAGTGGTGCTTGAGGGGAAACCGTCCTGTTTGCTGTTGAAAGGGTACACAGGTGCCAGGAAAGGACCCGGGTGCCCCCCGAGGGCCTTTGTGGCATGGCTCCTGAACTTCCGAGACCAGGACCATATACTATAAGTGGCTAAGGCTCACTGGCCTTGGCAGCTATATATCAGGCCAATCAACATTTATCCAGATTACACCACCAAGTTCCAGAGGCAGAGGGAGTCTTATTTTAAAGTTAAGAAACAGCTTAGATCCGTGGGTCTTAAATATGCTCTGTTGTCGCCTGATAAGCTTCATGTCATGGACTCGGAGGGCTCCCATTTTTTCGTCTCGGCAGCGGAAGTCTGGGACTGGCTTGAGGAAAAATGTTGCCATGTGCAGGATTGCCCAGGGCCTGAAGACAGTGGCAACTGGATGATGCAGAGGCCAAGCGGAGTAGGTGCCAGAGTCCAGATTCTGCCCCCATCAAGACCCTAGCAGAGACAGACAGGGCAAGGGTGGTGGCTGAAATACAGGGTGGTCATGCTTGGTCAATGGGGAACTGGTGGTCACCTCTGGGAGTGGACGAGGAAGCTGAGAAGGTAACCTATGACGGGTAGTCTTCAGTCACTGTGGGATACATTGATGAGGGAGGGCCTCTTATGGTGACCACCATTACGGTTGCCTTGATTGTGTGATTTGGGGTTTTGTGTTGTGGCCTGCGGCTCACCGCTGCCCCTAGATTTCAGTTCTGCATTCTCTAGACAGCACTGTTCAGCGACTATTGGGGGGAGGGTGACAGGCACCTCGAGCAATTGGGGGGTGGGTAGTTTTGAGCTCACCATGAGAGGATGTGGGAAGGGTATTTTTTTGGGGGGGGGTTCATATAGTTTGACAGTGGCACTGGGGACAAAGTTTTATTCCATTAGTTGAAAATGTTTAAGAATGTGGTGCAAGGCCTGGTAGGGTACGATTTCTGGGAGCACAAAATGGCAGGCCTGAGGGTCCTTTCATGGAATGTCAATGGTCTGGGGAGTAGTATCAAAAGGCGTGTGGTAACGACATTCTTATCCAGGCATGCCCCAGATATAGTATTACTGAAGGAAACCGACCTAGTTGGGAACAGATGTGAGTTCCAGGGGAGTAGGGATCCTGGTCAGTAGGTCTGTCCTGTTTCATGTGGTAAAGACATGGGATTTCCAGGATGAGTGCAGGGCAGTAGCTTCTGGAACATGGAATGGACTCCCCCTGACAGTGGTCTCCTGGTACCTCCTACAGTACAATGGCTTGATACGTATGGTGGTCTGGCTGATAACTGCGCAGGGTGCTTTCACGATCCTTTGGGGGGACCTAGATATGACCATGAGTGGGGAGATGTACAGGGTGATGCAGTTCAGATACCACCTAGGGTGGATACACCACTAATGATGTTTGAGGGCTCTATGGGTTTGGTGGCCCTGTGGCACATGCAACACTCAGATCACAGAGTCTTCTTATGCTGCCAATGCTCGTAAGTCCCTTTCCAGACTGAACTACCTGTTAGTTCCTGGGCATCAGATTAGTTGGTGTGAGGAAGTGCGATATCTGCTGCGGTGGATCTCCGATCAATCCCGGTTGATGGGGACGTGAGACAAAGCAAGGGGGATGGAGATTAGATCCTTTGGACTGGGTCACCAGGAAACTGTTGGCCATGGAGACAACAAGGTTTTTCGATAAAAATAAGGGCGTAGTGTCCTCAGGTGTGGTACTATGGGAGGTCTATAAGATGGTGATAAGGGGCCACCTATTTTCCCAAACTGTTGGCATGAAGAGGGAGAGGGAGAGAGACTGTGTGTTAGTTGAATTAGAAGCAACGTTCATTGCTGACTCAGCTCAAGAACTGGCGGCAGAGGTTGAGAAGACCTGTGAGGAATACCAGGTGTTGGCACACCAGGAAGCCAGAACCCTTTTCCAGGCAAACCAGAGGTGAGTATATGAGTTCAGTGACAAGGAGAGAAAGCTGTTGGCCTGGCTTGCGAAACGGAATGAGGAGCAACAATGGGTCAGGGGTCAAAAAGACGAGGACGGGACTCTGGTGGAGACTCCGGAAGCCATTGCTTGGGTGCCGGCATCCTACATGAGTGAAGTGTATAGCTCCCAGAGATGTGGAAGGTCTGTCAGCCTTTGTCTGGGATCTCCCAATGCCATGCTCGCTCGCTCATGGGAACCATAAAGCCCTAGAAGTAGAGATTTCAGATTCTGAGATTAAAGAGGCCCTCACACACCTGAAAAAGGGTCGGGCCCTAGGCCCGAACAGCTTCCTAATGGAGTACTTTAAGTGCCTTCAGGGGTAGTTGGTGCCCAACTTGGGGAAACTCTATAGATGTACCAGACGGGAGAGGGCATTGCCGGAGTACCTGCATCACACATTGATTGTTCCAATTTATAAGGAAGGGAAACCAAGAGAAGAGTGTGCATCATATCGCCCGATATCCCTGATCAATGTAGAAGCAAAGATATTGGCAAGGGTGCTAGCTAACTGAATGCTGCATACAGTGGAAACCCTGGTGAAGGCTGACCTGTTGGGGTTTATGACGCAAAGGCGACGCACCACAATCTACGGCAGGTATTTGGTTGCTTGGTGCGTAGTGGGCAGAATCGTGAGCCTGCTATAATATTGTCACTAGACGCAGAGAAAGCGTGCGATTCTTTGGAATGGATGTACTTGTGGGTGGTTATAGAGAAGATGAGATTCAGCAGTCCATTTCTGGGATGAATAAAATTACTATACCAAAACCCTGTGGCCCGAGTGAGAGTAAATGGAGTGATAGCTGTGGATATAAAGATGAGGAGAGAAACAAGGCAGGGGTGTCAGTTATCCCCGTTATTGTTCACAGTGGCTCTTGAGCTCCTGGCGAGCTAGATCCGGAAGGATACCCAGGTTAGGGCATTATGCTGGGACCCCGGCTGGGAGGACATGATATCCCTCTATGAGGATGACATTTTATTGTTTCTAGTGGAGCCCGTCTGGACGTTGTGGCGAATACTGGAAATACTACGGATCTGTGGGGAGTATACAGGGTTATGCATCAACTGGGGGAAATGGGTGGCATACCCCATAATGGACTGGTGCATTCTGACGCAGAGCCTCCCGATCCGGTGGGAATTGGCGGGTTTCAGGTACTGAGGTATCAATGTTGCATCCAACCACAAGCAATTCTTCCAAGCCAATATGGATAGGATCCTAGAGGCACACAAGCATGATGTGAGTCACTGGCGCAACCTCCCATTGTTCTTATTAGGCAGGACAACGTTGTTAAAAAGGATTTACCCCGTGAAGTTCCTATACGTCCTCCAGAATACTCCCTATGCAATGCCAGACAGGTTCTTCAGGCAGGTGGATGAAGTCACAAGAATGCTATTTTGGAATTGGTGGGCCCCCCCAAATAGATCTAACAACGCTGAACAGGAAGGCTTGGGATGTCGACATTGCCTTACCGAATCTGAAGCATTATTCCTCGTCGGCCCACCTGGTATTGGTGAACGACTGGGTTTTCTCAGATCAGATTGAGCCCTCTCTTATGGCAGACAGGACAGCAATGGACCCAGTGGGGTACCTGCGCTAGGAACGAGACCTGGGAATATTAGAGGATGATGCCTGGGGTGAGGACTGTCGCTACTCATGAAAGGTGGCGATAAGGGCCGGATTCCTGCTGGTCCAATTGAAACTCTTCCATAGAGTGTATTTCACGAGGAAACGCCTACATAGACTAGGGAGATAAAACTCTGACCTCTGCCTGATTGGGTGTTGTCTGAGAGGAACACTGCTCAATACACTGTGGGAATGCCCGCTTATACAGAAATATTGGAAGCAAGTAGAGTTGCTTCTAACAGAGGTGATAGAGATCCGTATTCAGGTTATGCCCCAGCTGGTGGCCTTGGGTATATGGGGGGAGCAGACCGTGGAGAGATATGCCCTGCTCTTCTGCAATGTGGCCCTGGTGGTGGCAAGGAGAGAGATAGCAAGGCGCTGGGGAAGCCTGGTTCAACCAAATCTGTGGGAGTGGAAATCGAATCTCAGTTGGTGCATGAGGGCAGAGGAAAAGGTATATAGATCTAGGTGATGTCCCCGCAAGTTTGAAAGGATCTTGAACTCCTGGCGGAATGTAGAGGACTGTGGTTGAGGGGTGACAATCTCCAGAAGGAGGTCCCTGGGGTCCCAATGATTTAGACTGTTTGGGTGGAGTGGCTGGGCTGCTAGTCAGAGTTGTCAGGGGAATCTGCATCTCTAAGCGGAGTAAATAGGTACCCTTTATCTGAGTGGTGGCAATGATTGGAAGTGGAGCGACTATGAAACCATCGTAATGATGGTAGCATTACATAATAAAGCGTACTGTGTAATGCTACCGTCTGTCGGGGCATGAGGGAGGGTGCTGGGACAGTTGGGTGGGGGGAGTTAATGGTATGTTTTGTTCTGGTGCCAAGCGGCCAGAGGCTGGTCACATGTCCTATCGGAAACTCCTGATGCACTGTGTCTATTGTGTTGATAAATGCCAATAAACAAAGTTTTTAAAAAACAGAATATGATGAGAAAAAGAGAGGATGTAGTAAAAGCAAAAAAAAAGACAAAGCAATATGCTAGAGTCTAGCATTTTGCTTTGTTTAGTCAAAATAAAACCACATTTTGAAAAGCTCTAACCTTTCACTAAAATTTAAATTGCGGTTATTTGTATTTTTATTTGTGAATTGAAGAAAATATTCCACAATGTACATGTTTGTGTAATATACACTTGTTTCTGTAGTGTTGTGTATTTATTTGAGGTTCAAATCGTAGAAATTGCTTAGGCCGGGGTCCCCGGCTTCCAATAGTAATTCAGTGGGGGCTCACAGCCGTCAAAAGGTAAGAGCGACTGTACAGTATTCCTTTTACATACCATCAGTATCATTCAATGCATGGGTTTGCTGTAGTCTCTGCTGTGGCAGGACATGTTTGACCAGCTAACTCGGGGATAGAGAGCTTATGGCTTTGATACGGAGATTGCTCACACCCCTGTGTTAATGACATGAACATTTCCCGGAGTAATTGGTAACTGCTGCCTCCAGCACGCAATTCTCGAGCATTTTTCAATTCATTAGTCAAAACAGCGAGAACCAATTAAGAAATGTAAACACAAGGAAACCAGATGATTAAGCAGTGCTCTGCCTCCTCCTTACCACTGCCCTGGCTATCCGAGCCTCATAGATGCTAGAATAGGGGTATGAAAACGAAATGGTGATAGAATTTGTTAGGGTGTAATAGCATCTTCTTCAACACTCTCTGGTGAACTCTTAGAAAACCTTTTCTATATTATAGTGTTAAATTTAAGAAGACAGAACACTCTTTTTTATTGTTAAATGTACGTCCCTCCGGTGATTTGATAAACAAACCAATCCGAGGAGAGCTGAACACCTCAATAGACAATGACATAGAGTATCAAAACAATGAGGTGAAAGATCCTATGAAACTTGATCTCAGATTATAGATTAAAGATCTACAAAGTAAGGCTCAGCTGCAGTTTGTACATACAATGTCACTTGCTTCTTCGTCATTTAAAGTGCAATTTCAGTGGAAGACATTCAGGCAAACTACCATCCATTCCTACGTGAATTTATGCCTGTATATTCCCTGCTTGCCATCTATTCTTAGCAGGGTGTTAAGTGTTCTTTCTATCCAACACTGCAGTGGGGTGGTGGGAGATAGATGGCAGCACAGCTGGACCTGCTGTGAAATGAACTGTTATTCCCATGGGACCATGAACTGAGCCAGAGCCAAGCCTTAGCTAGGACCAGGCCCCACTATTCATTGGTGTAGCCACTAACATCAGTTGAGGAAATCAACAACCCGTAGAACGATAATCCGCACCCTGGGATTCCCAACAACAGAGGTCAACTAATTGATCCATGTTATACTTTACCAGTGCTGGAATGCAGTGAAAACTTGTGGGATTCTAGTTCTTGCATATATTGGTGACCCGAACCGGGGTCTGGGCCTGCCCCTGAAAATCATCCTAACTGTTGTGGTACTGTGTGTTGACATCAGTTGCCAGGCAGTAGCACTCACACAATGAGTGTGCTTCACTGTGGGTATTTGTGTTTTTTCTTTCCAGCATTATCTGCTATATAACGCTAAAGTGATATATGGTCTAACTGCTTGTTATGTTATGTGTATTTGTAGAGCGTACTATCACCTAGGGGGCATTCTGGCGCCTGGGGTATCCTGACGCTAACCGAACCTGGGGCGGGGGTTATTCATAGAGCCAGTTCTTCAACTTCTTTGTGAACTCAAGAAGAGAGGAGGAGGAGGAAGATCTGTTGTGTCCTTTTGTCTCTAGGCAGTGTCCTGGAGGGAGCAGATGAAGGTCACAATGAAACACAAGTGGAATCTCACAAGATCCTCCCACACCAAGTTGTCCTTCAAAGGAGACAACACTACACTCAGTACAGTATGGCTTCTTAAGTTGTTAAGAGATGAACTGAGATTTGACTGTATTTCCTCAGGTTTTGGGTCTATGAAAGATAGGTCGTTCTTTATATGCAGTGTTGAAATGCAAGGTATGTCTGTCTTTGTAACCACTCTAATGCTAATATTTTATATATCGCACAGCACAAACTTTTGTTTTAGTATTTAATGAGAAGTTTTTATTACTATCTAATAGAACGCATTTTAACCAACGTTGGAAAAATCTTAGACTATGGACAAGGGGCCAGGCGCAAGTTGCAGGCACTGGAGACAGGTGCAGGCCGGGTCAGACTGGTCGAGGGCAGTGTCCAACGGTGGCCACGCTTCGAATTTCGCGGTACTGCACAGGGAGCACCCATTGGTTGCCACGAGATTGGCGGGGTCGCCTGGGCATGCAGTCATCAGGGGCAGCAAGACAGGTTAAATAATGGGCTAGGCTACCGGAACGTACATTGCTGCCTGATTGCCCCTGGCGACTGCCGACGCGACTCTTGGCCTTACAGCACCGGAGTTCTTTCCCGGAGTTCCATGGGATCGCTGCTACTCGCTGGAGGAGTCTTGCATGTTTAAGGTCCTGTGTTATTGCTCCGATGGTCAAGGGTTCGAGCATTTGGATCCCTCTGTTGGCCTGCTGGAGAGGCGCCTCCTGGGGGCTCCGACGGCGGCGATGGTTGAGGAGCCTTTTCCCCATCACATTTGGAAGTCCCATCTGTTGCCGTCGTCGGGGACCTCGTTCGGGGATGCGGCCCATGCGGAAACAGAGGTGAGGTTTGGGAGGGTCTGGTCGTGGACTCCTGAGTGAATTGCGGGAGAGAGCGGCATGTTCCTTGGGGGCAGCGTGATGTTTCTTGTTTGGCCCAAACACAATTCGCATGTGGTTTCTTTTTACAAAATCGTGGTGGGCTTTTCTGGCGGGAGTAACAAACCTTGCGCAGCTGATCCTTCCCAGGCCTGCCCCCTTTGTGCCATGTCTGGGGCTGCCTTGGCTTGGAACACACCTTTCTCCCGCCCAGGCACAAGTGCTGTGCGTCTGGAGCGCACTGGACAATCCAGTAGAGTAGACCTTCCTCCGGAGCGCAACGGAGCATCTCTCCAGGTGGGTGAATGTGGGCCCTTTCCCACCAGAGGGGCCTACTGCGGCTCAGGCTGTTGGCCCGTTCCCTGTTTAATGGCGGAAAACTTTTTACACTGAGGGGACTGGCTTGTGGGCAGGGAGAGCAGGACCGATGGGCTGCACTCACAGGAACCTCTGGGACAACGGATGTGTGGAGATTCTCGTGACGAATGCATCGTTTCTGCTGTACCTCACAGTATGTGTTTTTCCTGTTTAGTGCATGGATAGGAATGGAGACAAAAGAGCATTGCAACAAAGTCAATGCAATACCAGAATATCATACGAACCTAAGAAAACATTAGCACAGCATGATAATAGTCGGAAAAGCTAACCCTCCGGCCGGAAGGGAAAGCTGGGACAATCCTCACAAAGGTATGAGGAGCAAAGTTAAAGAGTCAGTTTCAGACAGCATCAGCCAAAAGGAACTTAAGGAGACAGCTCACACGAAGTTGTTCTCCTCTCTCCACACCACACACGTCTCGCATAGTCTCGCCTCGCCTAGTCAAAAAGCATCTTCTCCCCAACATGGATTCTAACACTAATAGTTATACCCTAAATGTTAAAGTCCGTCCCTATCTTAGTAATAAAATCCAGGAAATTCTCAGTTCTCATTGGTTCAGAGGCATAGGTTGTTAGGTCACACCACTTCCGTCGCTCTTTACTCTCAAAAGTTCTTTGTTTAGACGCATGCAGTCATCATTGTCCTTCAGCAAAGGAAATCGAAATCTTCTTCTTCCTAGACTCCCACACATTCGAAAACATTTTGTTACAGTTTACTAGCACAGTTATCCACAAAAATAAACATTTCCTCAGACAGTAGGAAGTTACGCTGATACTCCAACCACGTAGCCCTCGACAAGGAAAGAACACAATAATCACTATGAAGGATAAAATACATTCTTCTGCATTCTCCGTTTAAAAAGCAAATTAACTCTAACTACGATTTGAGGCCTTCTCTGTAAAGCGTGCAGTTTTCTCTAGGAGACATAAACAGACTCAGTTATTTGTTCACAATAAAAATTCCATCTCATTATTCATTTTAAATTTTCCATTAGCCTAATATAAATACAAACACTTTTTAACTATTCTTCTATGTAATTATATTGCTCATGTTAACGCGTTTTCATTCACATTGCTCATGAAGATAAAAAAAAATCTTTCTCTGCTGTCTTTTCGTGCGGAAATCATTTGTGGCCTACATAAACCATGTCATTTTCCTGCAACTTTCTCGTTTCTTTTCCAAAACACAGGATGTTAATATTTTCTCGGTTAATTTCACAATCTTTGTTAATAATTTTCACACAATAAGAGGTTTAATCCGAGCAGGTTTTATTTACGAAAAACCCTGCTCCATTAGGCTGTCACCGTGGGTGGCTGCTGGAGGAATACATAAGAGGAGGATAGCAGTGGGCAAGGGGATGGGGCCCGTGCCCGCGGCGACCATACTGACTGAGGTGCTTCTTGCCTCACGAGCTCCAGCTCAGCGCAGCCTGCCGGGGGTGGAGGCGCCTTGCTCACTGCACAATCGATTCCTTCTGGCGATTGGGGTCAGCTGTGATGCTGCCAGGACGACATCACCGGAAGGGCTGTTGCAGCATGAGGGCTCCTCACAAGAGGCTGACAGGTCTGCTTAATACTATTGGCACAATTCATAGCAGTAATGCTTGCCCTGGAATGCCCAGCATATGGGGAGAATCGGGCTGACTGTGGAAGGGTCCCTATAGAAGTACTGTCTCCTGTTTGTGACCACCCCGCCCCATTTAGGTGAAGATGTCTACTCCTCGGGTGCGTGGCACAAAGACCATTCCAGTACCTATGCGAGCTGGGTGCTGGACTCTATGATGACTTGACGTGAGCTGCGTGACTCCTCGGGGATATTGAGGGAACACTACTGGACCCCCATCATTGCTGCTGCCCTAGCGGCCGCCCTGTTTTGACTTTTGAGCAGGGGGAATACCTACTTGCACTTGTTCCTTTCTTTGTGCCCTGGCCACTTGGGCCTTTTGGTTTTTGCCATTGACAGCCTGATTGGCGGCGACAACCTGAGGAGGAGTGTGACAGCGACAGGGGCGGCCCTGTGTTGCTGCCTCCTCCAGAGGTGTAGACACTGGCATCCGTGGAGGCTAAGGGGCTTGGCTGGGGTGAGGGATGACCTATTCTATCGGTGCCTCTTGCGGCGGAGGCCATAGCGTCACTAGAGGAGGTGATGATCCTGGTGTGCAGAGAAGTAACGTCAGAAAATAACCATGGGGAAGACAGACAAGTCACAGCCCAAACTACAGTTTGACTTGCAGAAGTCACCAAAAGGTTGCAAGGAAGGGGCGACGGCAACCGGATCCACAAGTAAAGAGCCAAGCACTGAGGCGGATGCAGACCTAGAGCAGATCCTCACTGCTATGTAGCACAGCCTCACGAAAATAGACAGGAAAATAGATGCCTTGACCTTTTGAATGGATTGCATGTCAGAAAGGCTTGACAAGCATGCCAGACGCCTTGACATGGTGGAGCGCTGGGTTTCAGAGGAAGAAGATGAATAGGTTTCTCTCTCAGCCTCTCAAAAAAAGTTGGATAAGTTGCTTCTTGCAATGCAAGCCAAGACGACCTTGAGGCCCGCTCCCTCAGGAACAATCTCAGGATAGTTAGCAGAATACACCCTAATCGATTAACCCATGCAGTATGGTGGGATCCTCCTACCCCCGCTGTTGTTGTTTTCGTCTGCTGATCCAGGGGAACAGTGTTTACATCCAGTACACACAGGAGGGCTCTCCTACACTCCCACTATTGCGCCTGATGACATGGAATGTCCGAGGGCTGAATCATTGTCAGAAAAATTTGCAAGGTTGTGGCCTATCTGCAAAGGCACAGGGTAGATGTTGTGATTTAGCAGGAGACACACTTAGCACCTGGGAGCGGAGTTTTAACGCAGCACAGGATGCAGGGCAAATGCTATGCTGCAGGATTTACATCACATGCCAGGGGCGTACTCATTTGGGTTCAAAGGGGGTCTGGAATTCATCTGCAGGAAGTCTGTGCAGATCAGGGTGTTAGGTACATCGTGGCTAGATGCTATAGAGATGACTTGGCAGTCCTTTTGGCTGGAGTATATGGGCCAAATCATGACGACCCACAATTCTATCATGCGCTCAATGCTAGACTATTGCAGGGGGGCGATCTGCCACAAGTATGGGGAGGAGATTTTAATTGTGTGCTCAACCTGGACCGGGATAATTCCCGGGGTTTTCCTCAGCATCCTTCGGCAGCAGCGCGGGCTATCACTGAAATAGTGCTACGCGAGGGCTTAATTGATGTCTGGAGGCATAGATCCCAGGCTGGCGCAGGATACAAACATTAGTCATCAGTGCACAATATCCATACCCACATTCACTCCTGGTTGATCTCATGGCAGTTGGCTGCCCCTGAATGTACGGCTTTATACCCCTGCTGCGTACGTACTCTGATCATTCACCGGTCCTCTTGGATCTCATGCTCCATGCCCTGCAACTGCTTGCTTTCTCGTGGCAATTCACACCAAACTCATTTCTAGACGCACCGTTTTGGGAGTAAAGTGTGCAGGCAATAGATGAGTTCTTTACAGTAAACATTGGCTCGGTAGCAAGATTTGCAATGGTATGGGAGGGATTTATGGTCTATATAAGGGGAGTCACTTTGGCTAAGCATGCTGGGGTCCTTAAATCCATATTCGGACACCTCCAACGACTAGAGGAGCATTTAGCTATATCGGAAACGCAGTATGGGACAGAGGGAGATCGGAATCTTTTGGGCCTTATTAGAACAAAGATGGAGGAATTCCAGGAGGTGGTGCAGAGGAAGTTAAACAGAACACAATGGGACCAAGTTTTTGATCCCGTATAGGCAGCACAGCCACGAAACTGAATGATTCCAATCAATTAAACACTGTATTCATTATCTTCTCTTATTCCATATTTTACTCGATTTCCTTTTTCGCCGTTTTTTCACTTTACTTCAATCCATTTTATTCATTCAACTGCCACGCAGAAATGTTCACAAAGACACAGGAAAGATGGTTGCCACATGTCACGTTTTCTTTATTAAAAAAAAACCCAATGCATTTCGGGATTGTTCCCTTCATCAGGGGCATCTAAAAAACAAACAAATTCATATATATAACCATCACCATTGTTATTGCACATAAGATTCAGTGACTAGTTTCTTTAATCTGTTTTACTCTAATTTTCACCATTATTCATGCTACGTTAATTACCGTCTGCATTTCACTAAAGATAAGGTTATGATGGATGTACATCATTCATGAGCCATCAGCAACAATCCCTTTTGCCCAAAAATGCGCGTAATTGTTCACTGCCCTATATCTAAGTTTTAAACCCTTTCTATTGAGCTCACATGCCTTATATAAGCATCCAAAGTGCTTCTGCTATCCCTTTTGCCAAAGAAACTTCTAATCAGCTTACCGTGACATGCGCTGTTTTGCATCTGTTATTATGCCATTCGGTTTCACAATCTATCCGCTTTCCTAAAACCAGCATAAAGATTTCTTCACGTTAAGTTCGTATTTCGTGCAGTGCCGAAGCGCGCGTCTCCTTGACAATTGTAACAGCCTAAACTGCTGCATATGATTCAACCTTATATCACACCAACCCCACCTCCTTCCAGGTGATTCCTCTCAGGCATGTGTACAATAGAACTACATTCAATAACGGACTACCAATGTTCCGGGTCCACCCTCAAATGAACCATCTCTCGAAACTAACTGCATCTCCCAGAATCCCTCATACCGGAACTCACAAAATGTTGTTCCCTTCTCATCAATTAAATTCAAATGTCTCAATTATCGTTGAAGTTGTACAATTTAACTCAATGTTCATAACATTAAACCTTCTTCGCCTAACCCCACCAGAAATGCAGGTTGCTTTTTCAATTGCACTCAAACACAAATCGTAACCAGAAAATATCATGTCCGCTTTCCAATGTGCATTAAATGTCCAATGTCTTCACTTGCTTGTGATGGTCATTCGTGACCGGAAACCTCATTCCTGTGTATTAGCCGAAATACGTATCCATTTTGTTCCAAAATTTATCTGATGACCTTGCTCCTGTTTGTCAATGGGTTTTTTTTTGCAATCTTACTAGGACGGAAACATCTTGTGAAAAACATGAAAGGGTTGTAAGATGCACTCCAACGTACTCGCTATTTCAAACAAAATTTCACCCAAGTTTAACATCGTTCAGAACTGTATAGGCGTGCATGCCTGTTAAGCGCTCCGCCCAATTGCGCTGCAATTTAACTGAACACAATGGGACCAAGTTTTTGATCCCGTACAGGCAGCACAGCCACGAAACTGAATGAATCCAATCAATTAAACACTGTATTCATTATCTTCTCTTATTCCATATTTTACTCGATTTCCTTTTTCGCCGTTTTTTCACTTTACTTCAATCCATTTTATTCATTCAACTGCCACGCAGAAATGTTCACAAAGACACAGGAAAGATGGTTGCCACATGTCACGTTTTCATTATTAAAAAAAAAAACAATGCATTTCGGGATTGTTCCCTTCATCAGGGGCATCTAAAAAACAAACAAATTCATATATATAACCATCACCATTGTTATTGCACATAAGATTCAGTGACTAGTTTCTTTAATCTGTTTTACTCTAATTTTCACCATTATTCATGCTACGTTAATTACCGCCTGCATTTCACTAAAGATAAGGTTATGATGGATGTACATCATTCATGAGCCATCAGCAACAATCCCTTTTGCCCAAAAATGCGTGTAATTGTTCACTGCCCTATATCTAAGTTTTAAACCCTTTCTATTGAGCTCACATACCTTATATAAGCATCCAAAGCGCTTCTGCTATCCCTTTTGCCAAAGAAACTTCTAATCAGCTTACCGTGAAATGCGCTGTTTTGCATCTGTTATTATGCCATTCGGTTTAACAATCTATCCGCTTTCCTAAAACCAGCATAAAGATTTCTTCACGTTAAGTTCGTATTTCGTGCAGTGCCGAAGCGCGCGTCTCCTTGATAATTGTAACAGCCTAAACTGCTGCATGTGATTCAACCTTATATCACACCAACCCCACCTCCTTCCAGGTGATTCCTCTCAGGCACGTGTACAATAGAACTACATTCAATAACGGACTACCAATGTTCCGGGTCCACCCTCAAATGAACCATCTCTCGAAACTAACTAAGGGAAGTTAACCACATGGGGAAGTATGCAGTTGCGCACGTGTACAGGAAGGAGGAACACCCAGGGGTGACCCTAGCGGCATTACTGCACCCCAGGCGAGAGAACAATACAATTTTGGAGATTCAAAATGAGATTGGCCAGCTATTGACCATGACTAGACAAGTCACGGAGCGTTTCCGTAGATATTATACTGACTTATACCGGTCGCAGCTGTTGTATGATGTCGAAGCTGTCATGCGATTAAGTGGCTTTTGGCGGAACTTAGAGAACGCCTTATGGCCCTGCTACGCCCAGAGGAGCTACTCGCTGAACTGAGAGAACGCCTTATGGCCTTGCTACGCCCAGAGGAGCTACTCGCTGCACTTAAGGACATGCCCTTGGGAAAGGCGCCAGGTACTGATGGACGTTTGGTAGTCTTTTATAAAGCCTATCTAGATTGACTACTGCCGCACTTACGAAGAAATTGCCAGCGAGGGCTCAATGCCCCCTACAATGCGAGAGGCTTTACTGGTGGTCCTCCTTAAGCCAGCGGTTCGGTGCTCATCATACACACCACTCTTTCTTATGAATGTGGATACTAAAATCTACGCAAAGATTCAGGTCAACCGATTGGCCCTTTTGCTGTTGGGAGTAGTGGTGGCTGAACAGGCGGGGTTTGTCCCAGGGCGGAGTCTATCATTCATTCTCCAGACATTGTTTGGTATGATGCAATATTTGGACCCCGGGGTTAGAGCTGCAGTGGTATTCCTCGATACGGAGAAAGCATTTGATTCAGTGGAGTGGGGATTTATGCAAGCAGTCCTGCGCAGAATCGGGGTAGGTGATGTTTCCTTCAGTTGGTCAAGGTACTATACAGGAAACCAACGGCTTGGGTCAAGGTTATTGGAGTGGTCACTGCACCCATAGACATCTCACAGGGCACAAGGCAGGGTTGCACCCTATCTACTCTGTTATATGCTCTGGTTGCTGAGCCATTGGCTTGTGCATTTACAGACTATCACTCACACAGGGGCCAACACTTCCCTACCTATGATCTGATTGTGGTAGCATATGCAGACGATAGGCTACTTTACATCCGCGACCCGGAGTGTAATTTAACCCAAGTGCTGCAGGAGGTGGTATTGTTTGCCGGTCACGCTGGCCTTCAGGTAAATTGGGACAAATCCCTCATGTTCCAACTTACCCCGGCCACGAAACCGACCCCGTTAGAGTACCCTCTGCAGTGGACTCATGGCTCTGTGCATTATCTGGGTGTTCAGGTACATACGGACCCGACGGTTGTCATGCAGGACAATTATGTCAGAGCAGCGTAGCGCTTGTCAGAGGTTGTGGATTGATGGATCCGTTTGCCTCTGCCACTTGCAGTGCCTGTTGGAGGCTGTGGATTGATGGATCCGTTTGCCTCTGTCGCTTGCGGGGCATGTAGATATTATAAAAATGGTGGCCCTGCCCCACTTCTTGTTCTGCTTTACGAACGTTCCCATATTCTTGACCTGAATGATGTTTGATAAGCTCAGGACCTTGATGATCCATCTGGCATTGGCAGCGAGAGTAGGGTGGATGACTTTGACCCTACCCTACGATATGTGGGGATTGAATGCCCCTGACCTAGAAGTGTATTATTGGGCTGCGCAGGCACAATTCACTCACTATTAGATCCATAGGCCAGTCGATTTACCGCACATGCGTTTAGAGCTCTATGCGACGACTCCACACTCGTTGGCTCAGACATTGTTTGAGCATCTGGCTCGCCGCTACGGGGTCCTGGACTCAATGGATACAACCTGTTGTGCTTGGCAATGGCTCCTAGAGATTCGAGGCAGGTTTATTTCTATATTCCCCCTGGTACCTCTGGACTGGTGCATGTGGTTCCCACTGGGTCAGGAGCAGAGAGCTGCAGAGGCCCTGCGGGACCTGGGCGTGCGGACAATGGGGGATCTCTTTACTGAGGGTAGGATGTGTGACTGGGATGAAATACAAGAAAAGGGCGGGATTCTCTCACCCTTAAAGAAATTGTATTATTATAGAGCAAGGCATGCAATGCTGGATTTGTTGGGAGAGGAGGTTGTGGAGCCGCCGGCGATGTCGGCACTGACCTCGCTACTGCAGACACCCACACCTCAACTCATAGTGTCGAGATTGTATGTGCATGCACATGAAGCACGTGCACCAGGATTGTCTAAGGTCTGCCTGGCATGGCAAAGAGACCTGGTAGTAATAATTACTGACAGACAGTGGACTTACTGATGCTCGGTGTTGAAGACAGTGTCCTTAAACAGCAGAAACAGGTTATTGCTCTTTAGATATGTAAACAGAGTGTATTATACTCCAGCTAGGCTGCACAGGTAGGGGCTGCAGGACAACGCCGGATGCCCACGATGCACGGAGGAGGAAGCTGGGTTTGTACATATGGCGTGGTCGTTTCCGGGAGTGTGGGGTGTCTGGCATGCTGTGTTTAGTGACTTGAGCTGAATAGTGGGAGACCAACTGGAGCCGGAGCTGCTCTTGGCGTTACTGGGATATGACAAGCAGATACCGAGTGCCATTAGGTGACTGGTTGCCATAGGCTTATTGCATGCAAAGGGTGGTGGTGTGCTGGGCCGAGGTCCTATTCCAACCTTACAAGACTGGCACCAAGACTTGGCATATTGTAATTCACAGTAAGACATATACCGAGAGCTCCTCCCCAGCTGTAGCCGCCCCTGGGATATTTGGGGTCCATATCAGGCTTAGCTAGCTGGAATGGATGCAGAGATGGTGTCGGGTGAGGATGGTGAAGATGCATCTGTACCATAGAAGATATCCTTACTGCTACTGGTCTGCACAAACTTGGAACTGGCAGGACTGGGTTCTGTAGTGCTTGTATGGGCTGAGTCTTCTACTGTGGGGGTGAATTGGGGGGATTGGCTCTGTCTGCGATTGCTTTGGGTGTGCCCCTGGGTGCTTTCAATGGGGTTGGAATTACTGCAACATCTGTACATATACTGTTTTATGCTGGAGAATCCAGGTTATTTTTGCCTGTATGTTACATCAATATATAGTATTCGTATAACCTGTATGCTCGGTTTCAAGCTTATGGAAATGTAATCCGCTTCATAAACATCTGTATGTTTGAGGGGAAGTAAAAACCTTAAAATAAAGTTTCAATTAAAAAACTGAGAAAAAAACAGCTGACATGGTGTCACAAGGCCCACCCTAAATAGTATGATCTTTCTAGCGTGATGCAAAGCATGTGACAGCACTGCAACAAATTCATGAACAAAATTATGTAGCATAGCATGCTTTTTGTGTTTTGTGGTGTCTGTCCTAACATGAATGGTGCTTATAATAACGTACAGCACTCTTTATACTAAGTGACAACATTTATATAGTTACCATTACCGTATTATGTCTCTTAGTGCTGGTCCACCATATAGGGCTTTATAGCAATCCAAGTGAGAGCTGAATGCCCCTACCGTCAAGGGTGGGCTAGGTGCAAAGAGGGAGGATGGCTTTAAATATTAACAGTGGATGAAAGCAGGCACTCACTGCTGATTTAATCTGAAGGCTGCTGTAAAAGAGGGGTTCTCCGTAGGGATAAATTCACAAATTGTTTGGTCAGCAATAATACCATCTTATTGGACATGCAGTGTAATTTAGCCGAGACAGCATGTTTTGCAATACATTCTAGAAAATGTATTAGATCAATCAAAAAATGTATCTAATCCTAGAGAGTCCAGATACACTCTATCCTTGTTGCTCACTTATTTGATGCCAAGGTGTCCACTTTTCTATTTCACTATGTGGTCACAGCAACCAGTCCTGCAGGTATCTGAGGGTCCACAAGTGGTCCTATAATATCCTCTAGGTATATGTCTTTTATGTTCCAATGAGTATGTATCTTGTACTCCTATGATCAGTGATCGACGTGTTTTGGTCTATGAGTAAAGACCTCCTCAGGACAACAACAAGGACAGGTGCCAATACATTCACTATTACCAGGGCAAGTGTATCTACCAATGCTAGGAGGACTGGCATGCTACACGTCAGTTGAGGCTCACTGCTCCCAGGGTTTGCTCGTGTGAAAGGACAGGTTGGCATCGGCAACAAATACCATCCCCAGGGTCTTGATTTGGATCAGAGCGGGAGTCCCCTTTACTGCCACGCAAAAGGTTGTGCACCAAGAGGGTCGATATGTGTTTGTGGAGAGCTGTTTAGATGGTAGGCGGCTGCTCCTCAGAGCGATTTATGCACCTAATGTAGACCAGGCTCCTTTCCTTCACTCCTTATCCACCACCCTGGCCCACTGGAGTAATATCCCCTGGGTTCTGGGAGGGGATTTCAACAATGTCTTGGATGTGGGACCAGATTGCTCCTTCCTGCCACTCTCATGCACTGTGGCTACCTCTAACCCACATACCCTTACCAAATGGCTAAAACATTGGAGGTTAATGTATGTGTGGCGCCATCGCAGCCCCCAATACCAATGTGTACTGCCACTACTCACATGCACATGGACTTCACATCCACATCAACAGGTTTACTTTCACCCATGACATCATTCCGCATATCACACGCACAGAATACCTTGGTCGCATGCACTCTGACCATAGCCCACTTTAATTTCAGTTCTGTTTGGAACACATCCCTTCACCTATACCCCTCTGGCAACTCCAAGCCTCCACACTAGAAGACACCACCATTTCATGCCTCCATTGCTGATAATGTCACAGAATACGTTGACATTATCAATGGCTTGGCCTCCTCTTCCTTAATAGAGTGGGATGCTTTCAAGGTATCCATTCGGGGACACTGTATGGGCAACGCACTCAACGTGCGCTGTCACTTCCCCACTGACATCTAACAATTGGAGGGTAGACTATTGGGCCTTAAGGGATTAGCTCGGACTTCCAGCGCCGGTCGGAGCAACAACACCATTCCCAATGGGAACATCTTTCCCTATTGGAAAAGCTGTGCTGCCTTAATTATGCAGAACATGCTAAACGTGCACATGCTGACTCAGACCACCCAGGCGCACAACTGGCGTGGTTGATACGTCAAGAGGTGGACAGACATCCCATATTGTCTAACCGTTCTGATAAAGGACAATTACGCCACACACAAAAGGACATACATTCCGCCTTCACGAGTCACTACACATTGCTGTATACATCAGCGTCTACAGTGCCCTTAGACGCTGTCAGTGACTTCCTGACCAGAGTGACCCTACCACGGATCGCACCAGAAAACGGGTATGAACTCAACCGAGAAATCTCTAACTTTGGGGTGCTGGAGGTGATTTGTGCCCTTGCCTCCAGCAAAACTTCGGGACCAGATGGCCTACACGCTGAATTCTATAAAGTGTATGCACCTTTACTGGCAGCACATCTGAAAACATATCTGACACCGCTCTCACTGCAGCGTCTTTGCCACCTACTTTGAGAAATGTCATCCTCATCTCCTTGCCTAAACTGGGTAGAGACGTGCTTGACCTAAAATCCTACAGACCTCTTGCGCTGTTGAATACAGACTATAAAATGTTAGACAAAATTCTGGCAGATCGATTGGCCTCCCTCGTACCGCAACTCATCCACTCGGACCAATACAGTTTTGTACCTGCCAGGAACACCTCTTTGAACTTTCGGTGTTTTTTTCGTATACTTGCACATGCCGCAGAATGATACCCCCACTCAGGGTGCTTAGTTTAGACTTGCATAATGCCTTCTATTCCCTCGAGTGGCACTTCATATTTGAAGTACTTTGACGGTATGGCCCGGGACCAGCTTCCTTAGGCTGAACAAGTTATTGTACACCAACCCCACAGCTAGAGTTAAAATTGGCTGTCATATTTCAGTTACCATTACATTACAGCTGGGGATTTGCCAGGGCTGCACATTGTCTCCCCTATTGTTCTCTCTGGCATTAGAACCATTGGTGCATCACCTGCATGCCCAAGGTCACACTGGGGGATCCCCTTGAAGACGGTACACACTCAGTCTCCCTTTATGCGTATGATATGCTGCTGTATCTTAAAGATGTCTGATCTATACCTCCCACTATCGCGAACCACCTGACTGACTGTCACCATCTCCGGTCTCCAAGTTAGCTGTACCAAGTCGTGTCTTTTCCCTCTCAACATTCATATTCCAAACTCACTGCATAAGGTGAACAACACCATCCTTACATGGTAGTTGTGTCTGTTACTTGGGGATACGAATTTACCACACGCTAGAGGACCTCCTGGAGGGCAGTTTAGTCGGTGCTGTCACTGTGCTGCGGGTGCAAATGTCATTTTGGCAGATCTTTCCGCTGTCTGTGGCAGGGAGGGTGGCTCTGACAAAAAATTGTGGTTCTACCGAGATTATTGTACTATTTCGCCAATCTCCCTCTTCTTATACACCGCCCCTTCTTCTGTTCCTTAGATCGCATGATGGGAGATCTTATATGGCACAACACAGGTCGCAGAGTAGCACTGCTCAAGCTTTGCCTCCCTACAGACAGCAGCAGGCTCAATGTTCCCAACCTCAAACAATATTATTTGGCCTCCCAACTCCAGTGGGTGTCACATTGGTTTGCAGGTGACCGTCTGGCAGATACCATGACACTTCTTCTTATTTGGGACTTGGAACGAGCGCTTACCTTCTTCCATCCTCTTGCCAGGGCCCCACTACCGAGCATTTCCCTCCTCCTTACCGATGTTGCTGCAGGGCCCTGTTTATTACTCAGTCGACCAGACCATTCGCCTCACCTTTGCTGCTACTTGGAATGCCGTATGGACACGTGTCCACTTCCTACAGGGAATGAACACAATAGCACGCAGAAGGCCTACACAGCTTAGGTGACCTATATCAGGATGGAACTCTCCTCTCCTTAAAGGACTTACTGGCTGGCTCTGAACTCCCACCTGGCCAATAATTCCTTTCTTGGGGTACTGAACCAATCCTGGGGAGAGATACAGCAGGAACCCCCGTAACATCTTGTCGTCCAATATCTACTTGTCTTGGAGAGAATCTAATATGGATCTGAGTACTGTCCGTGTATGACTAGATAGAAACCCGAGTCTCATGGAATAGGTCATTAAGGCGGCATACCTAAATGTTAAAAAGTGCTGAAGGCAGGGGGGTCCCTGTGAACACCACACCCAAGACCAGTTATTTGATAAATAAAGGAAGCCAGTCTCGTTTAATCTTGTGTGACTCTTGACAAGCATCAGAATTGCGTAAAGGGGCACGCAAAAAAATCTTTAAACAAAACGGTGCCTTTAATTTTTGTAGTGTGATTTTTTTTGATCAAGGAATTGAATCTACATTAAACCTAAAAAAGAAACGTTAGTGACACATCTGAATTTCATGGTTTCGTTCTCGGGTTGCCGCCACTGCTTTAAACGGTAACTGTTGAAATGGCCTAACTATTGATGTTACGTTGAATCTCTTAATGCATGGAATACACTGGTGCTTCCTTTAACCCGCCACACTTGCCACTAGTGTGGAATTTATTTTAAGAGTCACAGCGTTGCTGCGTGGCACAGCAGCTGACAAGTGATCCTGGCCACGTTGTAGTAGCAACAGTGTCAGCGATTACCCTTTTTAATGAGAGTTAGACAGGCCAAACAGGCGTTCCTAAGGTTCTCCTCTGGGGTTATTGCCATAGCGAGGTGCTTTTTATAGGCCCCAGTCTAACACAAAGCGCTCCAATTACTTGCATTAAGCCGGTAATATTGTACCTGCACGCCGGGCGTGTGCGACCGCGCTCCCTGCGGGCGCGCGCCAGAAGGGTGACAGGAAAGCATGAATGGAGTCTGGAAGGAACAGTCGTGACGCACAACGAAGTAGAGCTCAGGAGGGGTTGGAGCGGAGTCAACACGACATATTCTCAAGGACACAAAGGTCTCAATGAACACCTGATGCTTTCAGAGTTGTTTTCCATCGAATTAAAAAACGATTTTTTTAAAAACAGATTTTTGGTGTCCGTGGACCACTATTCATCGAAACACGCTGTCAGAGTAATATTTGTGATTTGAGCTGTGTAGTTTTGCACACCTCACTACTGTACGAAGAAGCTGGCTGCTAGAACGAATTTTGCTAATTTCTTAAATCTCACAAGCACTTTTGTTGGCATCATGAATGGTCTAAAACCTAGTCTTGTAGCTATCAGCTACATCCTACAGTAGCATCTAACATTTGTGCACTTGTTTTGCCTTCTTCAGTGATTTATGCTGGTTTATATTGCTTTAATGAAAACTCCATATTATTTATCCGCAGCCATTTCGAATTCCCATGTTATACTTAGATCTGCACTGTTCTCCTACCTATGAATTTATATTGCCACTTGTAAAAGAGGATTTCTAAATGACTGGCTCAACATCTGAGAAATGTATATTATCTGTATCATTTCAAGGTTCTCTCAGTCCGTTTCATGACAAAGTCCAACGAGACGCACACAGTTTTGAGTTTCAGTTTCTGTAATGAGTATCTTTTCCATTACTGCTTATTTGAAGAAAATGCATAAAAACTGATGAATTGTGGGAGGGGATTATCATTCTATGTTCATTTGCTCAGGGGGGCAAAACACTGTCTCACAGAGTGTTTATTTTTATATTTTTGCTTTAAAAAACATGTTATCGACTTCAAGGAAGAGTGAAGAATTTCACACATCTAAAATAAAGCTACGAATATTGGCAGCACATAGCATTTTATACTAATAGAATTAATAAACCAATTGGAATGTGCTGTGAATGACAATTCTCCAAGAGGATGATAGGCGAACCTAGACTTCATTAAAGACATGGAAACTAGTATTATGCATTAAACTCTCTTTAATCTAGCATTCAGCAGCGGTGACTTTGAACCATTGCACCATGATGAATCCACAATACCAGCTTCAGCTCCCTACACATTCTTCGACACAATTGCTCCTGGAAAAAAAACAGCAACCTTCACTAAATAGCCTCTTGACTGAAAATCTAACTTTCTTATACAATAACCATATACAGGGAGTAGTTCAGCATAATATATGCGACAACATAAATTACTCTTAATCACAGATTCCCTCACGTCATAAACAAAAGAACTTAGGGGCCCATTACGATACCCGGCGTAAAAAAATCCGCCAGGCATGGAAGCGGCAAAAATCCGCCCGCACACACCGTCTGAACACCGACCACGCCATTACGATGACACAAACCGAAACCGCCATCGGCGGAAAAATCCACAAAAATACCGCCCGCCATCGTCCGAGTCGGAGTCAAACCGCCCGCCACGGACGGAAACACGCCCGACAACACAAAACCGCCCGCCCTCACGGCCGACACACCGCACGTGAGATTACGATCGCACCGCCATGAGCGCGGAAAACTACAAATATACCGCCCGCCAACGCAAACAACGCCGATGAGAATCGACACGGCAGAAGCCATGGCGCCCACGTCCCTGCACAGAAACCATCCGCTGACAAAACCAATCGCACACAACATGGCCAACAAGTCCACACAGCAAGGCACGCACAAATACACAAGCACAGTACACATCCCGAAAACACCCCCTGGACAAACAAAAACTACAAAGGCCAGAACCCCAGACACAACACACCTGAAAACAACAGACCATGAGGACACACCCACATAGGTAAGTACAAAAGCAGCACTCCCACAGACCACAACCCCTTGCAACATTGCAAACCAGAGAGGAGAGGAGAGGACACAGTGACACAGCAAGGACAGCAGCACACCACAGAAACGCACACATCACCACCACCACCACCACCACCACCACCACCACCACAAACCCCTGCACATTACACAACACACACCGCACCAGCACCACAAACACCATGGCACCACAAAGAATGCCCAAGTTCACGCCCATTGAGCTGACGGTCATGGTCGACGAGATCATCAAGGTGCACCCACAAATCTATGGGAACATGGTCCAGCACACACCACTAGCCACCAGAAACAGAATGTGGAACCGGATCGTAGACCAGGTCAATGCAGTCGGGACCCTGCCCAGGAACAGAGTAGAAATTAACAAACGTTGGAATGACGTCAAGAGCCTGGTCAAGAAGAAGGAGACCAAGAACAGAGAGCTGGCAGCCGTCACTGGCGGAGGGAATCCCGCGCTCTTCAAGACCTTCAAAGCGTGGGAGGAGAAGGTGCGAGTCATCATACATCCGGAGATCCTCGCCGGATTAGCAGGGGAGTGGAGGCTGGTAAGTACAAACTAATGTATACCAGCACACCGCTATGTACTCACATGCACTACCACCATGCCACAGCTCCCAGGGACAAACACCCCCATGTCCAGCACACAATACACAACACATCACACACACATGCAACAGACACCACCACACACAGCCCAAACAGAACAACTGTAAGATGCGTGGGGACATGTGTACACTCAGCCAGCCACGTAACCACCAACAGGTCCCCAAGTATGCCAGAAGCGCCACAACGAGCACCCACCACACCCATGTGTCCGCCATAGCTGCACTAACCGACAAGTAACAGGTAAGTGGCAGGAACACAAAGTGCAGTGGGTGGGAGGGTGGACAGCCCAAGTACAACACACACCAGGCCCCTAGTCCCACAGCACAGCAAGGAGGAGCATCCCCCACCCCCACAGCCACGTGTCAGCCACCGCAGTGCACACCGACAGCCGAAAGGTAGACATCACGATCCACAACAATCGGTGTCAGTGGGTGTCCAGCCACCACCACGACCCACAACACCCCCACCCCCACAGACCTGCAACATGGAGCACCCCGCTTAGAACCATGTGGCATCCAGTACAGTGCACGCCCGAACAACCTGCAGGTGGGAAACTGGACAGGGCTGGATTACTGGAGGCATGAGGACCGTAACACGACCAACACATGGGACATGTCACGTAGCAGACGAACACGCAGCACCGCCCACCGTCACGAACAAGTGAACAATGTGCACACGGACATGAACCACAGACTCACACCTCACATGACCCATCACAGACACAGCAACACCCAAGGAGCCACGTCTGCATGCACAAGCCACACTGAATATAGTACCACACGGCCCCCATGTTGCCATATGCGTTCCTAAGCGTTCCATTTGAACCCCAAAAGCATATTCCCTCCCAAATGTGAATCTGGGGCATGGCCCCCATGTTGCCATATGCGTTCCTAAGCGTTCCATTTGAACCCCAAAAGCATATTCCCTCCCAAATGTGAATCTGGGGCATGGCCCCCATGTTGCCATATGCGTTCCTAAGCGTTCCATTTGAACCCCAAAAGCATATTCCATCCCAAATGTGAATCTGGGGCATGGCCCCCATGTTGCCATATGCGTTCCTAAGCGTTCCATTTGAACCCCAAAAGCATATTCCATCCCAAATGCGAATCTGGGGCATGGCCCCCATGTTGCCATATGCGTTCCTAAGCGTTCCATTTGAACCCCAAAAGCAAAGTACAAACCAGACCCAGGATGGGCCAGGAGCCCGCATACACCAGAGTCACAATAAGTAGGGGCACAGCAACACACCCATCGGCATGGCCAATCCGTCCCATGCCACATGTGCACAGCACACAGTCCCATTGCCAAGCACACACAACTACAAATGGTACAGCCACACACACGCCTCCGGGAAACCCATGTACGAGATTGCACGAACTGTTAATGTCAGACGACAAATACATACTTCGCAAGGTGCAACACAATAACAAATCTCATTCTCTCCACAGGTGACGAACTGCTGGATGCTGGGATGGAGCCAGCAGCCAGCACAGCCAGCCTACAAGCCCCCAACGAGGACACACGGATGTGGAGGATCTGTCCTCCTCTTCGGACACGGACCACCAAGCAGGCCCATCTGGTGTGGCAGGGCCCAGCCGCTCCCCAGGACTCCTCCTACCCACCAACCCATCATCCAGGGCTGCTGAACATTCCCAGCCCCTGCTGCCACTGTCGTTGCGGCCACACCCACGGTCATTGCGGCCACACCCACGGTCATTGCGGCCACACCCACGGTCATTGCGGCCACTACCACTGCCGCAACCGCCACCATCGCCGCACCGACCACCACCGCCGCCACCACCACCACGTCTTCGCTGGCACCAGCCCCAGCGCAGGTGGTGGCCCGGCCGACTGGATCCACCCTGGGAGCCACAGCGAGGACCGTGGTGAGCAATGTGGCTAGTGGGCAGGCCGGTGGCAGCAGGACTGGTAGGAGGAGCAGGGTCAGGAAACGCCAGCCTCCCCTGGGAGCCATGCCCTGCCTCAAATGGCCAGAGTCCTTGGGGCCTATGAAGAGGCCCAAGGACAATGGGCCAGGTCAGCTACGGACACGCGTGAGGTGCTGGGGGTGCTGAGGTCCATGGACGCCCGTATGGGCCAACTCGTGGACCTCATGGGCCAGCTGGTGGTGGCGGTGAGGTCACAGCCAGGGACAGCAGCTCCCCTCCGCCACCACCTGCCGGGCGCAGGGTTGAGCAGCAGTGTCCAGTTCCCCTGCGTCCACAGCCAGTGAGCACACCTCAACCACCAGCATGTCGCAAGCAGGCACCCCCTCGCAAACGTGGAAGGGGCCGTCCGAAGAGGAAACAGATCTCCCGGGAGGACTTCGCACGCTCCAGACGCAAGTGAGGCAGCCAGCCAGCCTTCCTTGACCAGCCACTGCATTGACTTGGACTACGATCCCACTCCACACAGCCATCTGGATGGCATGTGTGTGTTGGACTATGGACATAGAACCAGTGGGTACACCCTGAGCATCACGCAGCCATGACCGACAGCTCATTGTCACTGCACGCACCACTTTTGTCATCACCTTACACACAATCACATGTCACAGTTTGAAATAAATGCACCTCTTACACAAACTGCTGTTTGTGCCCTGTGTTTTATTTGTACGGAATACAACGGCCACCTTGGGCGGAAAGGCACCTGATGCGTGGCATGGCAATGGAACCGGAGGGCCTGTAGGGACCTAGGGGTGGGAGACAGAACAGGAGCACATTCAATGAGTGTGTCACACACCCATCACACAGTACATGTCAACAACTACAAGCAATGTACACACATCGCACAGAGCAATAGGGCACAATGCCACAGCCACCAACAGTGGCATACTACCCTGGCCATGGAGCGTTGACACACAGCACGCAGTGAACAAACGGCCACCCTGACACAGCACACACACACCTGCACAGATACAGCCACATCAGCCGTCGTACATGGACACTCACCGTCAAGTGAAGTAGTGGGCGATGAGCTGCTGCCGCACATTCCCAGCTTCCTCCTCTCCGCTGTCCTCCTCACTCGAGCTGTCCTGGTCTGCGGGCTGGGGCCCTGGTTGATCTCCGTCATCCACGATGAGGGGGATCTGCTTCCGAATGGCCAGATTGTGCAGCATGCAGCACGCCACCACTATCTGGCACACCTTCTGTGGGGAGTACGCCAGCGCACCCCGGTGCGGTCCAGGCACCTGTACCTGGACTTGAGGAGGCCAAAGGTACGCTCGACCACACGTCTGGTCCTCCCATGTGCCTCATTGTAGCGATCATCTGCTGGGGTGCGAGGATTCCTCAATGGACTGAGCAGCCATGCCCCATTCGGGTACGCAGAGTCACCTGGGTGTGAGGGACACAGAGAACCGTTGCTATTCCAACTGGACAGGGGACAGCATCGCACAACCAGCACGCTACACCACTCCACATACTCACCGACAATACAGCCACGATCCTGTTGCAGATTGGACATCAGTCGTGGCAAGATGCTGTTGCGCATTATGTGTGCGTCATGGGCCGAGCCTGGGAACTTTGCACACACGTGGGTGATCACCATGTCCGCAAGGCACACCACTTGCACATTCAGGGAGTGCGTGTGCTTCCTGTTGCGGTACAGGTGCTCAGTGGCCTGTGGTGGAACAAGGCCAACATGTGTGCAGTCAATGGCTCCAACGACGTGTGGGATTCTGCCAAGGGCATAGAATGCACCCTTCACTGCCGCCAATTCACGAGTCCTGGGGAAGCGGATGTACCTGTTTCGGTACAGCATCATGGCTGCCAGTACATCCCTCAGCACCTTGCTGAACATGGGCTGGGACATCCCTCCTCCACTGCCCACTGTGTGCTGGAATGACCCAGTGGCGAAGAAATGCATGGCGGCCATCACCTTAGCCGTGGGGGTGACAGCTGTCGGATACACCCTGCGGGGACGGAGATGGGGTTCTAACATGGCACACAGTCGATGCAGGGTTGGCCTGTCCAGCCGAAACTTCCTAATGACCTCTGTATCGTCCATGTCCGCCAGCAATTGGTATGGGCGGTCAATGTTCGGTCTCCGCCTAGGGAAAATGGCAGTGGACACATGTCAAAGCAACACGACACATAGCAATTTCGCATACACATCACTGACATGACTGAGCAAGCACATGAGCCACAGCCCAGCTGTCAAGCTGGGACGGCACGGCCACAATACACTTACACAGGTCTCCCAACAATGGCAATGGCTAGTGATACAGACCACTGCCATGTGCATGCACATGGGGATCTAGGCCCCAATGACTTGCGGGCGTGCTGATGGGGACTGACTGCATATTCGTCAAGCGGCAACGCCACGGCAACATGAATGTCTGCTGAGCATGGAACTGCTTCCGAGGCTGGATGAGTATGGCACACGACGACGACGATGTGGGCACAGGCTGAGCGGCCAAAACAAGTGGGACCTGTGGCACGAGGGGATATGAGACAGTAGTAGGTGTCAGCACTGCACCCTATGTACAGCACTGTACGGATCACACCTCCCGAAACATTGACAGGTGTCCACATTGACAGCCCCATGCCAAGACGGCTGTGTGCTTGCAGTCACACGTCACAGGTGAGAGGTTACATTGCACGTGCCAGGTGGCAGACGTACATAGTGGGAGCTGGCATGTGTGTGCATGTGTCTCCTGTTCAGGATCCACCAGATGGGCGCTGACTCTGTACTGAGCATTGGACACAGCATGTTCCGTGGAAGGCTTGTGTGTGTGGGATGGTGGCACTGGATGTGCCTCCGTTGGGTGGGGGCCATGCACAGGGCGGGTACGTCGATGATTGCGCATTGTTGGTCACGGTGGGTGCACCCACTAAGATGTGTTGCCCTGTGTTCAATTCCTATGTCCGCATGATGATGGACTGTAGATGTGGGCAGACTGCACATTGGTCGATGTGCTGTCTATATGCATGTGCCTTCACACCAGGCACAGCTGCCCCTGCACATGTGACCCCTGCTGGACTCGCTGCTGGGTCTGTGGAGCTGATGCACCTTCTGTGCGTGGGGCGGACAGCTCTCCTCACTTCCCTCATTGCGCATGTCATGACTTTGCCGCAGGTGACATGGATCATGGAGGGCCCACATGTACGCGTGGGTAGGCTACACATGATTGTTCACTGGTCGCCACCCCCAGTCAGTGTTTCGAATGGGAAGGTTGTCGTGCTGGTGGTATGTTCGATGTGGCGGATGGGCGGGCCTAGGTGCGGGCTTACATTCCGGACATGGGGGGTAGTTGGATTGGTGACTAGTTGCAGTACACACGGGACACGTCTCTTCCTTTCCACATCTGGGTCATCCCTTGTACTCACTGACAGTGATACAGTCATCTTCGCCCCAGCCCTCATGTCCTCCCCTCGCTCCCCCAATATGCATGTGCACCTGCGAGGCTAGCGCTTGCACAGGCAGCCCCAAGCTCGCACCAGAGAGGGCAAGGAGTGTATGTGTGGGTCCAGTTGCACGAGTGGGCTGTCTCAGGGTATGATGTGTTGCGGGACGCCGTCCACCTGCGTGGTGCCCCAAATGGAGACCCGGCCTGCATGGACTATGCATCACAGTCTTCGCCTTCCGGATCCGCCACCTGCGACACCCAGTGGCTGTGGCTGCCCTTGCGGCCAGGCCGCGTCCGTCTGTGACTGATGGCCCACACATTCACTCTTTGGCCTCTCTGGGGAGGGCTCGGGGTGGTGGCGCACGCGCTTGCACTTAGTCGCAATGGCATGTGGCGTGGTTGGTATAATGGGCAATGGATGGGATGGTGCGAGCCACCTCCCGTGACGTCAGTGCTGCTCGTGCTGTGGTGCATCCCCCTACACTTCCATTTGACTTGTGCCATGCTAGACGTTGAGGTTCTATTGCCTGCGTGATATGACCAGGAGGAGCGCGAGGAGACCTCTCACACACCATGCTCCACTGCCATCCCGTGCCCTGTATCGCCTGTGCGGATTGACTATGTTGGGGTTACACCTGGTCGACTGGGGCTGTGTGTGCCTTGTCAAGGGGCATGGCGGGCGCACAACAGGATCCAGCTTGTCCACAGAGGGTGGGCTGAGGTGCGCCTGGTACCGCTTTGTACGTGTGCCCGGCTGCTGTGCACACACGTGTTCACTCCCCCGACAGGTGTCCTCTCACAATGCCCAGGGAAGCGGTGGTGTACTGTTCATGAGCCCTCCCAACACGGCGTGCTCCAACTTGGCATGTGCGCATCTACCCGTCACACCCACCCACCTGAGCACTGCGTCCATACGACTTCACACGACACATGTGTGTCTTCCACAGTTGTGCTACTCATTTGCGTTGACATCCAATACCAGTGGACTACATGGTCATGTCACGACTGCCGTGTACTTCACATACTCTCATCCTCTCTCATTCGTACTTGTGAAATGAGTCAGCGGAGACAGTTTTGGTTTCAAACATTATATTGAGTCTTCTGTCCTCTGTGGTGCAGTATAGTGGACACTACTGGCAGCGGAATACATGTTGAGGATATACTGAGCATGATTGCAAATGGGATAGGGTGTGGGGTTACATGTGATTGGCTGTTGCATGTGGGATGTGGGCTTCAGAGTGACATCTGCTTGGCCAAGGCTGTGCTAATGTACATTTACGTATAGCTGCGGAGCTGCGGACTTTGACACAGACGGTATACATGTAGCCTACCAGACCGCTTGGCATCATGGGCACAGTCCATCTCAGTTCCATGTGACAGGTTTGCTGCGGTTGTTCCTCATGCACGCGTGCATGTGAGATGACATCAGGGCATGTGCTTGCGTGCATGCAGCGGCGTGCCACTTGTTGTTGCACTGTGGTGGTTACTGGACATGTCACAGTCACTGGTGTCGTGTTGTTGTTGTATGCACTTGTCGTCCATGCAAAGGTCCTGGTATGGGATTCCCGGGGCGGGGGTGGGAGGGGTGCAGCACCCACAGACTCCAGGCGACCTATTCATGTCCACTGAGCGGTGTGTGTGTCCATGGGCGCTGGATCCATGTCGTGTCCTGGTTGTTCGTGCAGTTCCGTCCATGTGGGTGCGATACACAGAGCCCATGCCACTGCCTCCCACGATGCATGCGGTGTTCCTGGATGTGATGGGGAACAGTGTGCATGTCCCGGTCATATCCGATGTCATGGCGATGTCGTTGATGGTGTGGTTACAGTTGCCGGTCGTTTGGTATGGCTGTTGTGGTGGTGACTGGCCAGTCCGTGCGGAAGCTAAGCATGGGTGCGGGGTTGGACATCATAGGTCAATCGGGGAACCTGCGTTGTGGTCCGACGAATTTACAGGTTGTCAGGTATGCGATGCCGTCCAGCAGGGCTTCCATGTCATTGGTGGTGTACATGTTTGCCAGCCAATGTAGCGGATGGTGGCTGTCAAGGTGTTGTTCGTAAGTTGTCCCTTGGAGGACCATGATGGGGCATGCTGGGTGACATTCGATGTAGCTGTTCTCGATGATCCGTCGTGTGGAGGCACAGTGGTCCCATTTCAGTGCGGGTGCGATGTTGGCCACATACGCCATGCCCCCATAGGCAGAGCAGGCCCTGTCGTGTGCGTCCAGAGGGAGGAGTAGTGGTAGCAGGTCCGCCTTCAGACATGCCGGGTTGGAGAGGCATATCTCCACGGGATGCTGGTAGGGACACCTCCGACAGTAGAAGACGGGCATGACGCAGCTGAACAATGTGATGCGGTAAGTCAGTCGGTAACTTACGTTCAGCAGGGACAGGAGATCGCATCCCAATATATGTAACAGGTTGGTTTTGTACAGCTTGAGCTGTTCGGCGTAGTTGGGTAGGTGTGTTGCTGTTGCCATTTCGCAGCGGTGCGTTGTGGTGGCGTGCTCCGGCTGTGTGTGCAGTCTGCAATGTGCACGCTCCGAGGTTGCTGTGAGCTCTGTGTAGTCGTAGGGAGACAGGACTTGTGTTCTGTTGGCTTGTTTGGAGGACACGGGCCCTCATCCCACATGCTTCTCAGACAGTTCAAGGTCAGTGATGTGTGACTCCTTCCAATTAACTTGCATGTGGCCGACATGGGGAGTGTTTTCTTCTTTCTTCCCCGTCCGTTGTGTGCTTCTGTGATATGCGCTATCTGCCCTGTGGTCGGTCTCCTCGGCATGCCTGTGTTGGTCTATTCTTGGACAATGGCTGTATTCACCGGCTTCTGTCGTAGGGCTGTGGTTTCGGAGTTGGAATGGAAGGTCATTCAGTGCTGTCTGCTCTCCCTTGTGTGGGCGGCAGGCTGCCTTTCCGCTCTGCGTTGGGCCTTGTGTGTGAATGTTATTCTTGGGCCACCTGTTGTCGGTCCCCGGGCTCTTTGGTGTTCCGTTTTATATGTCTTGTTCATATGTGCAGGGTGGTATGGGTGTTTCAGTGTGGTACTGGCGTTCCTCTTCCCGAAGGAGCCCTGCTTCTCCTAGTTGGTGTTGCCGCCGCTGTGTGCTACGCCATGTTTGTTACACTGGGGTGTGTCCTGCTGTTGCGTGACTTCACTGACATGTGTGCGTCGGTTGTGTGGCGTTGGGTGTTGTCCGTGAATTGGGCGTTGGGGACATGTCTGTGGCAGGCCTGTCACGTGTCATGTGCGTTCGGGTGGGGCTGATGTGTGTGCTGCTTGGTTGTGTCCCTGTGTCTGTGTGCGACGCATGCATGGCGCTGCGGTTGGCCTCTGCGTTGTGCGCATGTGTGGCGGCGTCATCGCTGCTTTGGGGCCGTGACGGGGTGGTTGGTTCCTAGTCCCAGGTGGTGTGTACACATGTGTTACGCGATGTTACGATTTGGCCTGTGTGTCATATGTGGATGCAATGGTGGATGTGTAGTGTACACGCGCTGGTGGGGGTTGTCCGCTTTTCCGCCCTTGCACTGTGTGCGCTGTTTGCGTGCACTTGTTGTGTGTGTGCCTACCTGCGTCTCCGCGGTATGTTGCGTCCTTGGTGGTGCATCAGCAGGAGCATGGGGAGGGCCTGCAGTGCTGGATTCATGCTCGGGGAGCCGCTTCTTCGTTGTCCGTGCTCGGCGTCCGTGTTACCGCTTCGGTTTGTCGTACGGTATCTCTTGGCCGTGGGAGCCGTTTGTTTGCGGCATCGTAATTTATACGCCGGGCGGGGCGTGTTTCGTCGGACGGTGTGTGTCAGTTAGGCTGCGCCGCTACGTGTACGGGCGCACTTTGATGGCGGACGGTGTTGCTGGCTTGCCGGCGGTGTTTGGCCTACTTTTCGCATCGTAATTGGGCGGGCGTGTGGACTGCTGCGGGCCGGCGGTAACTGGTGGTTTTTGCATCTGCCAGCACGGCGGTTGTGCTTCCACCCGCCATCGTAATGAGCCCCTTAGTGCCCAATTTAGAGTTTGGCAGAGAGGGTACTCCATCGCAACATCGAAGGAAGATCCTCTCCACCAATCTCTTCATCTACTCGCCCCACTTAGGGCTGGGAGGACCAGCAGTAATTCGATGAGGGAGCCTACTACTGTTCCGTCGCAACATACTGCTCCACTAGCATACAGAGTAACAGCCGCCACAGGTAAGCAATCCAGCCGATCGCCCAATTTAAAGTTCTGTCCAATGGCTGTTTTTTTCTATCCCTCACCAGCAGGTAAAACCTGGTGGTGAGGGACAGTAAAAATTTAAAAAATGACCCTACACCATGGGAGAAAACTCTCATGATGTGGAGGTCATTAGTGTTATAATTTTCAAAAATAAACTCCATCTTTGGTAAAACCCTGTAATGTAAACAACCTGGTAACACTGCCTGGATTGAAGCTGAAGGAATATCAATCACAGAACCCAAGTCACACAAGGTGCAAACACCTATTATCAACGACAGATGGGGAATGTCTGACTTGGCAAGCTCATAAACGGATACAGTTGGTCTGCCCATGCGAACTGTAGCAACTTTTAACTCTCTTCCACAATCATTACAGTAAAATAAGAATCTGTTCGATCTAGCTTCAATGACCAATCCTTTTCATGAAGTATGTTCCTTATAAGATGGGTACCTTCCATCTTGCAATGCCTATAAACCACAGACCATTTCAAGCTCCATAAATTTATTACTGACATCCATCCTTTGGTTTTTGTCTCCATCAGAAAGAAAGTAAGAACATAACCTCTCTGTTCATCCTGCGCTTCTTTATTGCAGCATTTTTCAACATATGTTTCACCTTTGAACTTGAAAATTGTAGCAAATCCACAACATCTACCAGAAAACCCTGGGATATGGACAAAACACTATGGTCTTTCTTGATTTCTTCCCAATTCTGAGTAAGCTTTGCTACTCTGCCTCCCAATGTTTTAAAGGGAAACACCTTGTGTAGCAGCAGGTACCCTTGTATGTAGGGTTGCTTTGACATTGTTTTGAAATCGTCACTAGCCTCTTTCTTGAATCTTGGCACAGTATGAGTGTGAGACCCAATTCGGTTGGCCACAGGGTAAGTAGATGCTACTGAACTCAAAGGGTGGGGGGTAGAGGTTGTTTGCTTCTAATGTCCTATGGTCTGTCCTACTGTGGCTCTGCAAACTGGGCCAAGTACAACCCCTTCAGAGCTTGACTCTCCATGCAAGAGATCGCGAGCAGCCACAGGCTTTTCAGGGAGATTGTGTGGGGGTGCTCAGAATTCAACAATCACACCACAGCACCATAACTGATTACCAACCCAGTGCTTTACCTTTAAAAAGAAAAGTACTTTGTTGCACACCAAAGCTAAATACTACACAAGTAATAATGAGCAGGCACAATTTAGTGAACTGGCAGAAGCTAGCTATGTCTCAATCCACTATCTTATTCCTCTCCACTGCTCCATTCAACGGCAGTTCACCCCTCACGTAACAAATTTCTCTGGCAGCATGAATAATGACTTAGTGTAAAAAAATATATTATTATTTGGGGTGGGTGACTAAATTAACCTGAGCTCAACCCTATGGTAGCTGTGGTACAGAACTTACCTAAGAGGCAATGCCTAAAGTATTTATGCAGAAACAAAACAGTAATAAAGTGGAAATGGCAAACAATAAAAATCCCAAACTGAATTCGAAAAATAAAGTGCAATTTAAGAAAACAAAAGTACACCAAAATGACAAAAAAATCAATAAGGGGAGCCATAGATATGAATTTCTAAAGTTTCAAGTAGAAATAAAACCAAAAAGCACAAAGTGTCAATGTTAGTCAATGGTCACGGTAGACTGGGACCTAGGTGCATTTGAGGCTGACTGCGAATGAGCACAGGCTGAATACACAACTGAGGTTTGTCCTGGTCAAAGATTTTACCTTCTGACTTAGGGCCTGATTTAGAGTTTGGCGGACGGATTATGTACTGTCACCATGGCAGAGTACTTTACTTCTGCTATGGTGAGGGTACTCTGTCCTCCAAATTTAAAGATGTCTGCCAGCCCAGCAGACATCGCTTGCATTTCCAGGCACCGCCATCACGGTGGTCCCTGAAAATGCATTGAAATTTTGCTGGATGGCTTTGATAGATATCCGTAGCTCAACAGACATGTCAAGCAGGATTTGACAATGTGCTGTCAAAAGGAGGCCCACAGTCCAGCCCCCACCCTCATATTCTGTGGAGTTAGGAGGAGTCATCTCTGCCCATTCAGGTCAGCCTATTGTTTGCTTCTGGGAGGCATTGTATGCCTCTTTTCACACATATTCAAGGCTAACCACTAGCTGGGCTACTGCTGGAGAGCTAATGAAAATTAGCCTCCAAGAGCTTTAGGCAGGGAAACGGTAGCTTTCTAAAAGTTACTTTTCCTTAATATTTATTAAAAACCAGACTTCACTATTGAATTAGATTTTGATTAACTATTAAAAAATAGCTGTTTAATTATATTTCCAGCTGGTCACTTTCCAGAGTTAGCAGTATTAGTATTTAATACTGCTTCCTAGTGTTTCTCTATGGGCCAATCAGTCTTCCTACAATGAAAATAGTTTTTGGGGGCTGGTCACTCAAAGAACATGATAAACTTACAATTCTACATGTCTTACTTTTAAATGTCACACACCCTGTCTTATTTGCTACAGGGCCTACATAGGATTAACTTCAGAATATTTAACAGGAAGGTTTTACCTGTCAAATAGGGGTTACTTTGAAAGACTGAAGTGCATGTTTGGCAGACGTGGGTCCCGTGCTCTCCATGCCACTGGAGTCAAGCTATCCTGGCTGATGAGGGGTGAATCCCCGAAACCGGTCCTAGGATACTTTGTTTCCAGTCCAGGGAGGGCCTGGCCTGGCAGTGTGGGCTGGACTGTTCCCATTGGGCGCAGGGTCAAGACTGAGTTGCATATGGCTGATGTTCAAACTGGAATGGCATGGGGAGCAAAAAAAGATGGATTTAGGCCCAGATCTCTGTACTGGAGTGAATGTATGAATGTGGAAACTGAAAAGATCTGTAGAAGCCAGAATCATAACTCCCTCACAACCACCTGAGTAAAATAAAGAGAATTTATTTAACGTGCACGGGAGCCTCAGTTGGGTGCTGAGTGGTCGAATAGCAGAAGTAAAACACAAGCATTTATAGACACAGCCCACAACATTTCATTATAATTTGTCTGCGTAACAGGTCATGTCTAGGCCCTCATGTCCCGGCAGGTGGTGAAAAAACATTTTGTGCTCGGAAACTTACAGTACATCGTTACACAAGAATACGTTGGAAATCACCCTATGTGCACGTCACAAGTCCCCTGTATCTAAAGCCAGACAGTTAACTGTTACATTTACGCCCAAATGCAATCACAATGGTCTACATTAGCTGATGTGGCTGAATATACTTTTGAGGTCTACAGAGCCTGTTGCTAATGCAACCAGACAGAAATGTAATAACATGGTAATGTACTTTTTGTGCAAGCCTTGCAATGTGTCGCGTTACAGGCAGCTTACTAAAAGCAAAGTTCTAACTCTTATTTAAGACTGTCACATGATATCAAGCAATTATTATATTTGTATGTAATTCCCATCATCATTGAATTATCACAATGTCAAATTATACAAAATGGATGCCACCATTCTTATCTGAAGTTAGCTTCCACATGACATTGTTCTGCATTCTGTCCATCAATTGTTCTTTTTGCATTTGTCACCCCGAGTGGGACGGGTATGCCCAGACGTGGGTCCCGTGCTCTCCATGCCACTGGAGTCAAGCTATCCTGGCTGATGAGGGGTGAAACCCCGAAACTGGTCCTACGATGCTTTGTTTCCAGTCCAGGGAGGGCCTGGCCTGGCAGTTCGGGCTGGACTGTTCCCATTGGGCACAGGGTCAAGACAGATTTGCATATGGCTGGTGTTCAAACTGGAATGGCATGCGGAGCAAAAAAAGATGGATCTAGGCCCAGATCTCTGTACTGGGGAGAATGTATGACATTGTTCTGCATTCTGTCCATCAATTGTTCTTTTTGCATTTGGCACTGTTACAGTCAGGCTACAACGGTAGGCTAGAAGTCATGTTTGCACCGCCACTATAGTAGATGACACAACAGGTGCTACAGTCCACTAATGGCAGTTAACTTCCGGACTTTGGGTAACTTTTATATCGTATTCTAGGGACTTATAGGCAAATTAAATATACCAATTAGGAGTATGCCATTTCAACCATGCTAAAAAGGGAGCATAGGCACTTTACTACTGGTTAGCAGGGGTAAAATGTACAGAGTTCTAATGTAAGCAAAAAAGATAGGGCAAAAATATGGGGGGACACACAGAGCATGGTCATTTCGAACACTCAGGTCCAGAATAACCCCCTTCAGTATGCTCAATGCACTCATTTTATCACGGTTCAAAATAGTCTCTGGGTTCTCACCACAATGCATGTCTAGTAAGCATATGGCTTAGGCTAGCAGCACGCAGCACACAGCCCTTCTCTTGCTTCTGGGAGAGAGTGGGGGCTTTGTTCAAATGCAGCCTCTTCCTGCCGTGAGGTAGCAGTGCTAGTGGTGGTGGGGGGAGCCAACATCTGAGACCCTCCAGGGTTTATATTCAGGTAACTGGGAGTAATGTTGGCCCCACAGAGCAGATCTTGTCAGAGCCACAATCTTACCTGCCTCTTGGTGGTAGGCTTTCCCTCTGGCCCGCTTGAGGGCGCTAAATCATTGTGTAGTTGTAGCATTGCTACGCCAGCCTCTATGTCACATTGGCACGGGATGAGTCATGGTCACAGTTCTTTATATCACAGCAGCATGAGATGAGTCGGTGTGGCACTTCAGTTGTGTCAAAGCAGCACCGGATGGTCTGCGGTCACGCTTCTTTGGTCACATCGGAATGGTTTTGTGACAGTCTTTTCCTTGCTTCTGAACGGGCACTATCTCCCAGAACGCTCTGCTATACAATTAGTGAACTTGGTTTTAACACCCCAAGTGCGAAGAGACCTATCCCTGGTGAACATTTCAGCTGTTCCTGTTCCTGATGGAATTGTTTGGGATAGGGTATTGTATGATATATTCAGTCCTACTGAACTTTTGCGATGATTAGGACATTGAGACAGTGCATGAATGCTAGAAGATCTAGAATATTCCACTGTTTTTAATTTTGAGGAAATGTATGATGACACATCTAATTATGATGAAGTGTTCTGTTTTCAACATTATGGTAATCACTTCTTGCATAAAGCAAGTATTCTACGTGCAGTCTTTAATTTCATACAATGGCAACACTGCCCTACACCAACATGGGGTAGCTCACAAAACATTTGCACAGAAGTTTGCATATTTTATGGTCATAAGACAACTGACCCAGCATCTTATTATTACAGGCTCACACCATCACCAGCAAAGAAAAATATGCTCACTAACACAAAGTGGATATACTCTGAATCTTTTATTTCTAGTTGTCTACGTGAGGGTTTAACTTTTGGAAAGACACGTTTGATTTAAAATCAATTTGGGGAACTAATGATTGTCAGGCTCAGGGGAACAAGGCATTATTTAGAGCATGCCAGATACCACATCAAATGATTTGCCTGAACAAAGCTGAGCAGCAGACGTCATGTCTTGGCTTGGCTAAGATAAAAGATTTAAATACACCTAACATTCCCACATTTGTACGTTTTGCGAACTGGCAAACGTTCACAAACTGCACGGAGGAAACATTAGATACCATGCTTTGCAATGGTTGATACAATTCTTCAGGGACCTATCAGAAGGGATGGTTAGTGTAACTGTTAAATGCTAACAGATGCCATGTACGTTTCCTGGATGACACGAAAGGGTTTAAGATCAGCAGGCCCAACCCATATACGCTCAGACACAACATTCAGGGTGGTAACAATTTACAGTGTTGGGAAGTTGTTCCTTGATTGGCTAAAGACCTCAAGATTGTCCCAGGTGAAACAACACTTGTTCCTTCTTTCTGATGACATGGGAATACAGAACCTTTTATTAGGTCCTCGAAACCCACGTCAAAAGCACTTCTTGAATGCCATATACAATAAAGTATGGAAGGTTTCCCAGAAGGAGGCTGCTGATAGACTGTGAAAAATTGACAGAGCAAATTTAGAAAGGGCTCTACCAGTAGTTGATAATGGTATGACTACATTGTCCACTAGGATATACTCTCTGGGTAATATTGTGTCATCTGCGATAGACATCATGCAGAATTACATGTCTTCTTTAGAGCATGGGCAGTCTCAGCTTAGATCGATTATGTTATTAAGCTGGACTCTGCAGACACTTTGTTCAGATCGTATACCATGGCAACACCTCAATGCCACAACTATGTTTTCACCTTATAATCTTACAATACAGCAAACCATCATGGCAAGGAAGGACGTAACGCACACTATGTTACACATAGAGAAATTAGAGAAATTACCACTCACTGTTTCAGAAATACCTTTAGCAGATTGGATTATCCACAGGTTTATTTCTCTGCCAATCTCGACATTCCACTTCCAATACTGTTTACAACACCATCAAGTAGGCCGATACGAAGCGCTAGGAGAAGGATATGTGCACGAAGCATGGAATTTACCTTTTACACTGTAGGAATGGTGAGACTGAAGTCCTTCTTAGCGGGACTGACTGTGAGAATACTTTAGGGCATTCCTTGGTGTGTAGGGAGGTTTCGCCTCATGGTGCGTGTAATGCGTCCATGGCAAATTTGTCCTGCTATCTGAAGGGTTCCACAGCTGTTGTGATACATCCAGCTTTGAGATTGCTCACGCATGGGAGTTATTTGATGTCGAATGATCAGGGCTGCTGCGGCATGAAACCGGGCTTCACCTATCTTGTGTTGGTTTCTGCAGTTGTGACTTGTTGCACACAAGTACTGCTTCCACCTGCCCACACAGTTAGGAAGGCAACGTTTTGGCCTTCGATAAAGCTTTCGAATGTGCACTTTGATGCTTTGAGCAGACTAAAAGCCTTATTGTTCCAGAAGGATGTGGCCTTAACATCTGCATAGGAGATGTTTGATCTTCAAGTTGCAAGGTCCTTTTCTAAGATACAGTCGCTACTTCGCACTAATTTCCCACTTCATTTTGGGGAACGGGCGCACCACATTTTTAACATGTCTAGTACCACGGGAGTGGCACACTTCTTAAAGAAAATAGGCTCTGACTTGGTCAGTACCTTCCAGACAGTCTTGGGAGTTATTCCATCATTCATACACTTCATGCTGGGAAGCATTTTTGGAGGACTTCTGCTAGTCCTGTTCCCAATTGTCGGGACTTTGCTTTTACTTTTTCTGCTCCGCAATGGATGTACCATTAAGAGGCCAAACGGAACTAGCACTTCCACACGTGCTCCTGTGTTGTGAATGCATGATACAGTATTTTGGCGCACCCTTGCTTCAGGAACTAAATGAACACTGGTTCTTGTCCTTTCGGCCTATGTGGCTATGCTGCATGCAGCCCGTATTCTGCTGTCTTCTGTGCACTTTCGAGTGAGCCCTGGACATATGCCTAGGAATGCGCAACTGATTCGGTCTTTTGACATTGACCTATGGCGAGCCCGTTGACGGCCCACTTGTACCGTTGTCGTTTGCGCTTGCCATTGCTCCTGAAAGCATTCTACGAGCCGTCCTGGGATGCTTCTACTCCTAGTGATTTGGATCTTGGTTCGGTTTCTGCGGATACCACACTGGCTGCTCTTCCTTCGGCGGCTGCTGAAGTAGATGGATGGGAACATATTTGCTCGATGGATCTGATCCGATGGCTGCCTCTGCGGTTGCTGGTAACAGCAATGTTTCATCTGCCTCTCGGAACACATAAACAATCTGGCAGTTTCGAGTCGTGAAACATTTTCTAATTTGTTTTAAATATAGTTTCAAATATTTGTAATGGCTTTCTATATCCTCTTTGTTATTAAAGAAGCGTGATGCTTTTTTAGATATTAGTAGAGTTTTTATAGTTCTTGACCCTTACATTTTAGCATTTGTCCAGGGTTAGCTTTCATCGACTTACATCCAAGGAGTGGGTGTCATGTGGTCAGGAGAGGCCCGGTTAGAAACGCCTTCATTTACATGCTCAAGTTTCTTGAGTTAGCTTCTCTTTCAAACATGGTGACTTTTGACATACATTTCCATGCGTGACAATGCAGGATAACATTCTCTGAATTGCTTACATTTCTACTTCATATTCAGACTATCACAAAAACTTGAACATTCAGTACAAGGGATACAGATCACTGCGCAAATGTTATTTATGTTATTGTCTGGTTGGCGATGATGCTATTCAACTAGAATAAACAATTGTGGCCTGACAGGGGTTGTGACATGGCCACATGGGACTGTTATTATATATGCAGAACATCTTTATTGTTTACAGAGAGGAGCACTCAGCTGACACTGCGAGGTCACTACATGCCAGAATTCCAGCTCAGCTGATTCCTGCGTACCAACATGAGGGATGACCAGCTCTACACCAAGACAGACAGCCTGAGGACACTTACTCACAGGTAATGGGGAGTTAAACCACCCGGGTAAGGATTTGGCAGATCACCCACCCTAGGCAAGAATAGGTTAGGGAGCATACTATGCACAGTACTTACATGCTCGCATATATTCACTTTCATAGCACAATTGTGGAAATGTTCTTCTTGTAACGATATTTACTCTAATCTGTTTCATTCTATTGAATATCGCAGCGTACATATTTTATACAAGAATCACAATGCTTCAATAAATATTGAAACTCCTTGATGAGTATTTCTTGTGTATTTCTTTGGGTATGCATGAGAGTTCAAACGAAAGGGTTCTAGATCTTTTACCACGATTTCCTTGGGAGATCTGAGTTGTCATGTTCTGAGGTTGTATACACATTTGTTACCCTGTATGGTTAGGGGTGCAGATGGTGCACTGTGGGTTAGCAGGGAGACAGGCCAACATATCCTGAGGGTGTGCATGGAATCAGTCTGGCACAATCTTGATGTTTATTTTGTCCGACAAATGCACAGTTTTAACGATGAGGTACAAGCCGTATGACAAATGTGCTGTTTAGGTAAAGTATTTAGCTAAATGAATTGTATTCTGTTATTTTCAGTTCAACAATGGCTTTTGTTTGGGTGGGAGATAGATAAAGTGTAGGTAGTGAGTGTAAGTTGTTATGCAGATTTGTATGGCGCACCATCCCCGGCAGGGTATCCTGGCACACCAAACAGGTGTGAAACTAGCCACATCTAGGGCCTACTGGGACTACTAGAAAAAGCCAGGTTTTAAGCTTTTTGTCGAATTCAAGAAGTGAGGAGGAGGCTCTTATAGGTAGCGGCAGGTTGTTCCATACTTTATGAGCAATGTAGGAGAAGGGTCAACCGCCAAATCTGTTTTTCTGTATGCAAGGGATGTGTCCAGATGAGCGGAGGTGGCTAGAAGGTTTAGGAAAGTAGATGGTAATGTTGAGGTATGCTGGGCCGGTGTTATGTAGTGCCTTGAAAGTGTGGGTGAGGAGTTTGAATTGTGCTCATCTGTGAACTGGGAGCCAGAGGAGCTCCTTCAGTTATGGTGTGATATGAGAGCGGCATGCGAGGTTGAGGGTTATTCTGGCTGCCAAATTCTGAGAAGTCTGCAGCCTTCTGGTGAGTTTTTAATTGATCATGGCATAGAGGTGTTCCCGTAGTCCAGCCTGCTTGTGACTAAGGCATGCGTGATAGTCTTCTAGGAGCTTATTGGGAGCCATGTGAAAATCTTCCTCAGCATCTTCAGGGTACTGAAGCATGAGGCGGTGACGGCATTAACTTGGACAGTCATGTTGAGTTTGCTGTTGATAATGATGGTGGTGGAAGTGGGTGTTGTTCCTAGCTCTGCTGGCCACTAGGTGGAGTCCCACAGTGATTTGCTGTTCCCAAAGATCACAATTTTGGTCTTATCAGTGTTCAGCTTTAGACAGTTGGTCTTCATTCACTTGCGATTTCCGTCATGCAGACACTGAACGTGATCTGGGTACTGAGCGTCTTGTCCCTGAGGGAGAGAATAAGTTGCATGTCGTCGGTGCCAGGCTGACTGGCTGGGTCCTTCCAGTCAGGAAAAGTCAGATACATTGAAGCATGTGTTCTTGGATTCCGATTTTGTGTAGCCGTTGGATGAGGATGGGGTGGGAGACTGTGTTAAATGCTGCGGAGAGGTACAACAGGGTGAGGTACGCCGTGTCTCCTCCAACCAGAGTCTTGCAGATATCATCTGTGATGGTTATAAGGGCAGTTTCCATGCTGTGGTTGGGTCTGAAACCAGACTGAGTGGTATCAAGGAGTTGGTGGTCGTAGCGGTATTCGGTGAGGTGTATGTTGATGATTTTCTCTAAGACCTTGAAGGGTCCACAGAGGGTTTCTTCAGCAAAGAGAGAACAGTTGCATGTTTCCCAGCATCTGGGAATGTTGCAGAAGAGGTGGAGGCATTCAGAAAGGGTGTGAGCATGGTGCTGATGGGTTGAGTCCTCTGGAGTAGGTGTGGTGGGGATAGAGGTCCAATGGGGACTCTGAGTGGATGGACTTCATGGTGGGGGGCGGTTTTGTCTGGGGTGATGACGGGCCATGTGGTTTGCATTGGTTTTTTGGACAAGATTGGGAGGTTTTTGGCAAGGTCTGTTGGGTTGGTTGCTGGTTGACAAACTCACTGCTGTAAATGGCAGTGATTTTGTTGCTGAAGAATTGAGAAAGATTGCTGCAGAGGTGAACGAGTTGGAGGAGGTCGCTGGTGAGGTGAAATCTTTCACAATGGAGAAGATTTCTTTGCATCTGTTGGTGCTGGCATCCTTGTGGTCCACCAGAACAGCACATTAGGTGGTTTGGATCATTTGGTGATAGCGTCTTAGGGTGAATTTGAACGTGTTCCTGTCTGCATTCTCCTGGTGCATTGGCGCTCCAGGTGTTTGCAGTGGCATTTCATTAGTCTCAGTTTCTCCATGTACCAGCTGGTCTGGTGTCTGGATCTTGCTGTATTGCTGTGTTTGAGGGGTGCAGAGTGTCCGCGTAGGAGGTGATCCAATTGTTGAAATTCTTGATGGCTTTGGGGAGGCTGTTGCTGTGTTCGGGTCGGTGTTCGGCCCCCTGCTATGGTCCGATCATGAACTGTTGAAATTCTCTCTACCAGTAATCACCACCAAAAATGACCTTAGTAGCGAATTTACATGGAGAAGGCCCTGGCGTAAAGTCACTTCTACCACCTTTTCAGCCCATTTTTGCCCCCCTCCTTTATTCTACACTGAGAGCATCGATCATGCAGCTACCTAATCACATTGACTTTGAACACCGTGGGCCCCTTCACAAGGGTCAAATTTAAGCCCAGGACATCACCCTGTTTCACAGAACCATTAAAAATTGAAAAACTTTCCAGTAGGATAGCTGAACGGAAATGGAGGAAAACCAAAAGTATTGAAGATCGGAAAAAGTATAAACTTATCCACCGAAGCTATTTAGACAACAGTAGACAGGCAAAAAAACTGTATCTCATTAACAGGATTGAAAAAGCTGCCAATTCCAATAAGGAGCTCCATAAAATACTAAAGGAATTTACTACTCCTCCTGCCCAGCCGTGTAATCCTTCTTCGCAAGAATGGACAGATACACTTTCCACCTTTTTCGAGGAAAAGATTATCGCGATTCATAATTCCTTTCCGCATCATGATACAAAAATTTCTATAAATGACTCTGACCGCACCCTTCCTCTTTTAGAGGAGTTCACCATGTTTAACTTAGATGAAGTTTCAACTGCCCTGGCCAAGATCAAATCGGGCTCTCCAGTAGACCCGGTTTCACCCCGTTTTTTTTCAACTATTGCCCCCCTGCTCCTTAGAAACCTTACTGATTTATTTAATATGTCACTTTCACAAGCAGTAGTCCCAGTCAGATGGAAAGCAGCTAGGGTCAGGCCCATTTTTAAAAAAACACTGCTGACCCTAAGGTACCTAGTAATTATCGTCCAATTTCCCTGCTTCCTTATTTTGGAACGGTACTTGAGTCCTTGGTCAATAAGCAGCTTACTGCCCACCGGGAGAGTCACAGATTATTGGATCCGTCACAGTCAGGGTTCAGGGCTGCCCACAGCACCGAAACAGCGCTGGTGGAGGTCATTGACAACATCAGACTAGCCCAGGATAACGGGCAGTCAGCCATGCTTATTCTGTTGGATTTGTCAGCCGCCTTTGAAACCATCTCCCACAGCATCTTAGAACAACAGCTCTGGGATATGGGTGTCAGGGGTATGGCCCTGGACTGGCTCAGAAGTTATCTAACTGACCGAACTACCACTGTACAGATTGGCACCATGGTCTCCCGCAGTCGGCCAGTAAAGATGGGAGTCCCCCAGGGCTCCATCCTAAGCCCCATGCTCTTTAACCTTTATGTGATACCACTGGCCAAAGTGAGCAGGTCCTACGGTTTCGATGTGGTGTCATATGCTGATGACACCCAGCTATTGATTACCCTAGGCGGGGTTCCTGCAGTCCTTGCTGACGCTCTTCCCTTGTTCCTGGCTGCCTGGTATCTTGCTCTGGTGGGACTGTAGTCCCAGGGTATCCCTCTGCCTCCTACGTCGCTGTATCCCACATCCTCACCCTGGTAGGAACTCCAGCGTCCAGGGTGCAACGCGAGTGGCATCAGGTGTTGCTAGCGAGGGGGAGGCACCGGACCATCTCCGCGCATAAAGCGCAGCCTCTCCCCCCGCACTCTGGGTTCCTGCAGTCCTTGCTGACGCTCTTCCCTTGTTCCTGGCTGCCTGGTATCTTGCTCTGGTGGGACTGTAGTCCCAGGGTATCCCTCTGCCTCCTACGTCGCTGTATCCCGCATCCTCACCCTGGTAGGAACTCCAGCGTCCAGGGTGCAACGCGAGTGGCATCAGGTGTTGCTAGCGAGGGGGAGGCACCGGACCATCTCCGCGCATAAAGCGCAGCCTCTCCCCCGCAGTGCGGGACGCGTGCGGGACGCGCCGGGCTAAGCCCGGGCCAAGGGCGGGCCCGTCCTTGCCCGTCATAGTCTGGAAGAGGCTGGGCTGGGCCATCTCTCTTTCCCCTAGAGTAGCTTGTGAAAGTTCCCCTTAAAGCGTAAAGGACGTCGATTGAGTTTACCCCTCACCAGGTACAGACGAAGTCTGTATGTTTAATTTTTTCTTAACTGGAACTATTGCATTTTAACTCTCTCCCCAAGTGGTGTTGCTTTTTTGGACTATCAGGACTTAATAGTGTTGGACAGTTTTACTTTGTCTGGACATATTTTATCTTGTATATTGTTGGCTTTCTTTTCTTTTTTTTTTTTTTTTGTATAAACCTATGATAGTTGTTAGGTTTTATTTCTCGCAGGTACCATAATAGTGCTGCATGTTGTTTGTTATACTTTGCTTATTTTGCACAAATCGTTGGTTGCTCGAACTGCTGCTAGCTCTGTTTTTCCATAAGGACTGTATGTCTATTATACATATTGTATACACTGCTTATTTTGCACATTGAAATCTCACTTGTACAAGTCCTAATCTCTGCTAAACTCTACTTTTCCCCTGGAACTGTATTATTATGCCTATTGTAAATTAGCTTATCTTATATTAGGTGTTCGAATTTGCTCTTAATAGTGTTTTAACCGGGTTTTTTTTTTTTACTTCTTGGCATTTTATGAACCTGTAGTCTTGCCAAGTTTTATTAAGCGCCAATCCTTTGCTGCTTTGCCCTTTCTCTTGCCATACATCTTGCATTAGTCTTATTATCTGAAAAATGAGCAAACGGAAAATGACCCCTGGTAAGAGTGTGATTGGGACTCTGGACGCATTTTTCTCAAGAGCTGAATCAGTTCTTATACATGAAATTCAGCTTACGGAAAGGAGATTATCATTAGAGCCTCTGTCTTTAGAAGATAGAACTCCTATTAAATTGGTAGCTTCCGTAGTAGAAGGGATCAGGAATGCCGATCCTTCTCGGCATAGTCTTCCCTTCTCTCCGGAACTAACTCCAGTCTCGACGCAAATTTTACCTAGCCCCGGCATAGAGTTGATAACTACTTCTAGGCCAGTAAAAGCCAAGACAAGAGGTCAAAAGGCCAAATTAGGACAGCTTAATAGTAGTGACCCACAGGCAAGGAAAAGAAAAGGGAAGAATGGTGGGTCTTCGAAAAGTAGTAGATTAGCCCACAAGATAGATAGCGGTATTGAGGCGTCTTCTTCTCCCCTAGTAACAAACAGTTCGAATGACTTACCTTTACTCATCCCTAATACATGTACGTTGCCTGGGTCTTGTTCTATTAAAGATCATGAGGACCATTTTTGGGGGAAAATGGAAATGTTGTTGTCTTCTTCTCTTGATCCAATAAGGCAGAAAATTGGGGCTATTGAGGAAGCTTTATCCAAACTCGAGGGACAGACCGGTTGCAATTGTTTAACCTCGAAAGTTGCAAATACTAACAGGACATGTGTTTCACAGACTGCTAGGGATGTAGTAGTGGGAAATGCACTGCAGGGGGATGTTGAGGCGGTCATAGACCCAAAGGAATCAAATAACGATAAAGTTACCACTAGTAGTTGTGGTGGAGTGATTTCTCGTCATCCATCCAGGGTAGTGACGCCTGGATTGAAGGACATGACAGGGTTAGCACTCAGGGATTCTCAACCAACTTGTCTTCCTGAAATTAACCTCCCACCTGAATCTACCCCCTATGTTGTAGTTTTAGGGGATGTTCCACCTCTTGAAATAGGGGCTACAGAGGATTTTAATCAACTAAAAAACAAATTAACACATTGGTTTGCCCAAAATACAGCTACTGGTGTGAGTATTGCTAATAACATCATCATGGCACGTAGGGTGAGTTGGGTAGGGCCATCTGCTAAAGTGGGTATTAAAGATTGTATTATTGTGAATTTCAATAACCCTAATCTAGTGGCTAGAATCCTCCATAAGGGCGCTAACCGCAATCCCCCTCAGGTGCTATCAGAACTTTCCCCTTGGGTTTTTTTATAAGCCCAGGGTTTCCACATGTCCTATTGACTATAATGTAAGGACAAATACTGGACTAGGAAGGTCGTATAGTTCCGTACCAGCCGCACAGTCAGTAGTTAGAATGCATCAACCACTCTTCTCGCAGGTCCAGCCGGCCACCACTCCTATTTTGGAAGTACAAAACAGATTTTCTGCATTAAGTGGACTAGAAGACTGCGACTGACTATTGCCAATAGTAACACAGGAGCCAGGGGGTGGTCACAGTGCAGTGCCCTTAGTTGATGCCGTGGGGAGGCCAAGCGTAGTGACCTCTCGCAATTTTATTTCTTGGAATATTGCTGGGCTGGCAACCAAATTTCGAGATCCCTCTTTAGTCAATTTCTTAAAAGAGTTTAAGATAATCAGTCTTCAAGAAACCTGGCTGGTTGAAAGTAATCTGTTTTTAGAAGGATATAAGGCTTATTTTGTCCCCGCTACCCCGTCTTCCAGTGGGAGAGCTAAAGGGGGCTTAGTCACATATGTGTCTGTGGCCTTAGACAGCCAGATCCAGGTTGTTCCTATTCGGTGTGGAGGGATATTGGTGCTATTTTTTAACACTAGAGGCATCAGATGGGGACTGGTTAATTTTTATAATGCAGTATCCAGTCCCGTACGTGATTGTAATATAGCTGCCTTATGCTCCTTTTTTAGACGTCCTAACAGATTCCCAGTTTCTGATTTTTTGGTCTCTGGGGATTTTAATGCTCACCCATGTGGTAACCCTGCGGTGTCCTGTTTATCTGAACTGGGATGCCCGCGAAGGAGTGGTTTCCATTTTGATCACCACACACAAGGGGAATTGATTAACAACATGATCCAGGAGTTCAACATGGTGTGTTTGATGGCTCTCGTGGCCCCAAACATCAAATTTTTAACTCCAACCTACAAAGGGGTTAGGACAGGATCTTTTATTGACTACATATTAATTTCCTCCCCCTTGCAGTTGTGGATCACAGGTTTGTCTATTGATGAGAGTATTTTTAGTGATCATAACCCGCTTTGTGCCCATATAGCCGGACCACTCATTAGTCACATCGAAGGAGTAGCCAGTAGGGGCGTTATGACTCTGACTGACAATAAACGCAGATTGAAATGGACACAGATTGACCCCAAGCTGTTTTATGACAAGGTTATTAGGTTATGTGCCCCTGAACTTTTAACATGTCAAAATCCCTGTTCGTCCCCAGATTATTTGTTGGCAGCTTTTGTGACCTTAGCAGGGAAGATGGGAGACCTCTTAAGTGCTCCGGCCGTAAGGGCTAGAAATCTTGGGCCTAAATGGTTTGACTCTGATTGTACTCGAGCAGCTGGTAAGTTGAAGGCAGCTCTTGCATCTATACCTAGAATACAATCAGTGGTCTGTAACTATCGCAGAGAATATAAGGCCGCTTTAGCGGGCGCAAGACAAAACTAAAAGATGAAGCTTGGCGGGACCTTATCGAGGCAAGTGTATTGAAAAATAGTTCCAAATTTTGGCAAGTGGTGAATCGCCCAGCCATTGGTATGGATAGGGACCCCGTTTTAGGAGCCTTTATTACAGAAGAGGACTGGGTGTCCCATTTTAAAACTATTTTTGACTGTCCCCCGATTGTTGTGGCCCAGAGATAATAGATTTAAATGCTCCAGCTTTATCTTTTAGTATTGATGAGGTTATTGCAGGGATTGAAGGGCTCTCTGCTAAAAGGCCCCTGGACCAGATGGGATTCCCACAGATTTATTTAAATCTGACCCTTCTTTTGGGCCCCCATCTTGGTTAATGTTTTTAACGCTGCAGCAAAAATTGGATGCCCCTCTTCCTGGGCTATTTCTACTATAGTTCCCGTTTTTAAAAAGGGCGACCGGGTAGCCCCCATTGTTATAGACCCATCTCCCTTTTAGATTCAACAGTTAAGGTGGTGGGTCGGATATTATTACAGCGGCTGCAAACCTGGGCAGAGGAAACCGAAATATTGTCAGATGTCCAATATGGTTTTCGCCCGGTCGTTCCACAATTGCCCAGTGTTTAAATATTCTTATGATTTTCAGTAAATATACTATTGCACGCTCAGGGTCCATATTTTGTGCCTTTATGGATCTGTCATCAGCTTTTGATCGTGTTAACAGAACTAAACTGTGGCAGATCCTGAGGCTAACAGGAGTGGATCCTAGCCTAGTGAACTTCCTGGTGGATCTTCATAATTCTACCCAGGCAAATGTTAGGTTCGCTCAGGATTTGCGTGTCACTGAGAATTTTGATATGAAAAGGGCGTCCGTCAAGGTTGCATTTTAGCCCCTTTTTTGTTTAATTATTATCTTAACGACTTGGAACAGGAATTATTGGAAACCGGGGTTGATTACCCGTATGTTGGACGTCGCGGCATCCCGATATTGCTTTATGCAGATGATGCCGTCCTTCTATCCAGAACAGAGGTTGGTTTACAATCTCTTTTAAAGGCTTTTGCGGGGTACATGGGTAAACGGGACCTGTCAATTAACAATTCCAAGTCCTATGTGCTGAGAATAGGTAAGCAACCTGTGAAGCCCTTTAAATTTGCAATTGACTCAACTGTGGTCCCTCTTACGAATGTTTTCTCATATTTGGGGGTTCTTATTGACAACAAATTAAAATGGGGACCCCAAATTGAGAAGAAGAAGGGGAAGTGGTTCGGGCCAACGCGGCCATTTTTAAATTTTCATCAAGAATAGGGAAAAAACCAACTGGGGCAATGTTACAAGTTTATAAGGCTAAAAGTCTTTCCATTGCCACTTATGGAAGTGAGATATGGGGATATACAGTTGCAGATCCTCTGCAAGTGGTGGAAAATAATTTTTTAAACGCCTTCTGTGCGTCCCTCAGGGGACCTCTAATTTAGCAGTGCATGAAGAACTGGGGGTCCCCTATATTAGTGACATCCTTGCATTACGTCCATTGATTTTTTGGTTGAAATGTTGGTTAAATCCAGATCTGTCTTTTAACCATTTATTATTAAGAGAGTGTATGCTGTTAGAACAAGCCTCATGTATCCCTTGGCTAAATTATATTCAAAAGAGTTTTAAAGGGATAGGGCGCGGCGACCTGTAAAGCAAGCCAGAATGCATAGTTAAGCAGGATGTCGTATCAAGCAGAATAGCTTTTATGAGTTTGTGGAGGATGGAAAGAGAAGCGAAGGAGTTGCTGAAACCCAGTGTACGCAATTTTATATTAACGAAAACCACCTTGTCAACTGAACCCTACCTTATGGGGTGTTTGTCTTCTCACGAGAAATATCTTTTAACAAGGTTCAGGATGAATCTATACCATCTCCTGTTGGTTAGACCAAAAGACCATAAGAGGGCAAGTGTGTCACTATCCTGCGGCTGCGACGGTGAGTCTCCGCAGGATTTGTTGCACTTTATGTTTGTTTGTAGATTTTATGAAGTTCCTCGTAGGATTTTTTTGGTCCCTTATTTAAAACGATTGAATTTTAGACAGGTTCGCCCCGCACTTTTGCACCTACAGATGTTGTCAACGGAGTCACTGTTTTTCACACTTGGCTATTTAAAAGCTTGTGTTAAATCGCGATCCTTTATGGATGTTTAACTTGTTATTTTATCAATGCATTTTTATTGTTCGAATGTATATTTCTATGTTTGCACTCATATAACGTGCATAATTTATACAAATGCTCCTGGGGGTTGCAGTTTTTAACATTCTTGTGGACTGTACATATGTATTTATCGCACATTGCACTTTACATCTTGAATTGCACTTGGGGAGTATGATTTTAATCTGACTTTTTACCAGTTTAAGGAGATTTGACTTATATATTTTAATGTCTTTGTGTAACTTTTATGGTTTTGTTGTTAAAACCGAATAAAGTTTATTGACTAGATTACCCTAGGCCCTGATCCCACCGACACAAAGATTCGTTTCAAAAACTGCATGACCCACATTGATAACTGGATGCGTGCCAACCATCTTCAGCTCAATGGTGGCAAGACAGAGGTCATTCTCTTCGGTAGGGCACACAAATTTTGGTCGAATGACTGGTGGCCCCACAATCTGGGTCCCTGTCCGTCTCCAAGACCCGTGGTGCGGAACCTTGGAGTAATGATTGATAACCAGCTGTCAATGAAAAATCATATAAACCATATAATCAGCACCTGTTATGGAATAATGCGTAGTCTACGAAATTGTTTTCAATGGATTCCAATTGAATCGAGGAAACCACTTGTCCAGGGACTAATCATAAGCCGTATCGATTATGGAAATGCCCTGTTGGTCTCGATCAATGAAGAGCTCTACTCTAGGCTTCAAGTCTTGCAAAACACTGCCGCCAGACTTGTACTGAACCTTCCTTCTAGGTCTCCATCAGCGCCTAGTTTGAAGAATCTTCACTGGCTCCCCATTAAGAAGCGAATCTGTTTCAAGATCCTCTGTCTAGTGCACAAGTACATGTACGGAAGTGGGCCAAGCAACTTCGCAAAAAAACTTAGCTGGTACCAGCCAACTAGGACGCTCAGGTCAAGTACCAAATCTCTTCTCACCCCATGTAAAATTCGCACCGCCAGGAATGGCGGGAGATCTTTCTCTTTTCTTGCACCCACTCTCTGGAATAAACTTCCATTTCAATTACTCTCCGTAACAGATCACAATCGATTCCACAAGGAATTAAAAACCTGGCTATTTGATCATCTATAACGTCCCTTTTTTATCTGTCCTTCAGCTCCAGTGGAGTCGTACGCAAGCACCATGAGACCCCCGGGTGATATGTGCGCTTAATAAATCTCCTTGACTTGATTTGACTTGACTTGTGTGTTGAGAGCATTGTTCCAGTCCTTGTCAGTGATGTTGTTCCAGTTTCGTGGGCTGGTCTGGCGGTGGTGCTTATGCTTTGGATTAGGATGGGGATGCAGATCTTAGCAAGGGTGTGGTCTGTCGAGGGGGCTGGTGTGAGCTCGTCGATTTGGATGTTGTCAAAGGTGGTGAAAATAGGGTCCAAGTAGGTCTCTTTACTCTTTGAGAGAGGCCAAGGCTTCCAAGGTCTTCAATGAGGGTTTTAGAGTTAGGGATGGACTAGTCTTGCAGGTGGAAGTCAGGTCTCTGATTAGGACATAAATGCTAGCATTGAGGGTGAGTAGTGCAAGAAAGTCCGTGATGATGTCAGTGAAGTTGGTGTGCGGTCCCGCTGGTCTGTAGATGAGAGTGCCATTTAGGGTGAAGTTGGCTGTGACATGTAGCATGAACAACAGCTGTTCCATGATGGAGGATAATGTGTCCATGGATGTGGTGCAGCTTATGGTGTTCTTGTGGATGATGGTAATTCCTCCTCCGGGCTTGTGAAGTCTGTCTTGCCTGGCAATCTTGTAACCAGGGAGTGTGGGTGTGGTGATGTCAGGTACTGATACAAGGTTCTGCAAGGTTTCCATGAGGAAAAGTAGGCCCAGGACATTGTCGTGCAGCAGGTCCAAGATCTCTGTGGCGTGTTTTGTGAGTGAGCGGGTATTGAGGAGCATGCATGTGAGTGTGGACTGTTGGGCGGGTGGTTGCCAGACTGTGTGACTGCGAGAGTGTTGGGTGCTGTTGGCGTGGGTGGAGTGAGTGATGAGTGTGGTTAAGTGTATGAACACTTGGTGTTGTGTGGTGCGGCAAGACAGCAGTGTGGAGCTCCTGCTGGGTTGAGGGTGTGGAGGGTTGCAGCGTGGTGCGATGCAAGGTGGAAGAACCAGGTTTCTGGTGCTGGGCGCAGTCCAAGCATAGATGGGCTTGCATTTAGCATGGCATGTCCACGCTGTGACAGCCATTAAGTAGGTCCTGGGAGGCGGAGGAGTGATGTCTCTTCCTGTGCAGATGGATGGTGGGAAATCCAGTGATGTGACTTCCTGTGCAGATGGATGATGGGAAATCCAGTGATGTCACTTCCTGTGCACATGGATAGTGGAAATGAGTCCTCTTGGTTGGCTTCTTCTTTTAATGACCGTTTTGGAAGGAAGCCAGTGATGTCACTCCCTGTGCAGATGACTGATGGGAAATCCAGGGATGTTCCTTCCTGTGCAGATGGATGATGGAAGTGATCCCTAGATGGACCTGTAACTTGCGAGCATTTGATGGACTCTGTAGATTGAGGGATTGCAGGGCCCCCTCCCAGCTTGGATTGTCTGCCTTTTAATTATGAAGACATTTTGTGGAGCTAAGGAGTGCATTTGTTTAGCAGGATCCTGTTAAGCATAAAAGGTCCAAGTTTTTGAAAGTGATGAGGTCCGCGATGCTGGCACTGTGATCATTTGCTTGTTTGTGATTGTGCAGCATGCAAGACAGGGAAGTGGGTTGTTTGTTTTGGTAGGAGAGCCAGGTAGATATTGCATGTGAATGTGGTTGTTTGTATTTGCTCTCTTTTTGTGAACTTGATTAGGCCATGTAAGGTGTGTCATTGTCGGAATCGTCTGCTGCGTCAGAAGTAGACTCATTTTACCAGTATGGAGAGTGGTAGATCTGAGTCAAAGGGAACTTTTCTCGTTGTCAAGGACAGAGTTTATGGATAGAACAATGTCACAAGTGAATTCCCTCACTAGCTAGGTGTTTAGCGTTTTGGCATGGTCTACAGAATTGTGTGTTAAAGACTAATGGGCCTTTAAAGATTTATTGTAGCCAGATGACTGGTCATGTCAGCAACAGATGGGGCAATCATATACTCTTTGCACCCAGTACTTTACCAAGTTGGTAAAGTTGCAGAGAAATGTCCCTGGCTGAAGAAGGGTGAAACCCCGAAACCGGTCCTAGGATGCTTGTTTCCAGTCCAGGGAGGACCTGGCTTGGCAGTTCGGGCTGGACTGTTCCCAAGAGGCACAGGGTCAAGACTGATTTGCATATGGCTGGGTTCAAACTGGAATGGCATGGTGAGCAAAAAAACGATGGATTTAGGCCCAGATCTCTGTACTGGGGTGAATGTAAGACATTGTTCTGCATTCTGTCCATCAACTGTTGTTTTTGCATTTGTCACCCCGAGTGGGACGGGTATGCCCAGACGTGGGTCCCGTGCTCTCCATGCCACTGGAATCAAGCTATTCTGGCTGAAGAGGGGTGAAACCCCAAAACCGGTCCTAGGATGCTTGTTTCCAGTCCAGGGAGGACCTGGCTTGGCAGTTCGGGCTGGACTGTTCCCATGAGGCACAGGGTCAAGACTGATTTGCATATGGCTGGGTTCAAACTGGAATGGCATGGTGCGCAAAAAAAAGATGGATTTAGGCCCAGATCTCTGTACTGGGGTGAATGTATGACATTGTTCTGCATTCTGTCCATCAACTGTTGTTTTTGTTTGTGATTGTGCAGCATGCAAGACAGGGAAGTGGGTTGTTTGTTTTGGTAGGAGAGCCAGGTAGATATTGCATGTGAATGTGGTTGTTTGTATTTGCTCTCTTTTTGTGAACTTGATTAGGCCATGTAAGGTGTGTCATTGTCGGAATCGTCTGCTGCGTCAGAAGTAGACTCATTTTACCAGTATGGAGAGTGGTAGATCTGAGTCAAAAGGGAACTTTTCTCGTTGTCAAGGACAGAGTTTATGGATAGAACAATGTCACAAGTGAATTCCCTCACTAGCCAGGTGTTTAGCGTTTTGGCATGGTCTACAGATTTGTGTGTTAAAGACTAATGGGCCTTTAAAGATTTATTGTAGCCAGATGACTGGTCATGTCAGCAACAGATGGGGCAATCATATACTCTTTGCACCCAGTACTTTACCAAGTTGGTAAAGCTGCAGAGAAATGTCCCTAAAGACAGATGATGATCACAGTAAGAACAGGTATGGTCATACAGTTTCAGTGCTTACCAGCAAGTTGGTTAGTGGCTTGGTGTGTTGCGTTTTATGAAGGAATAATGATAATATCTTTCAGGATGCTGAGTCATAACACTATGGGCTTAATTACGATGTAGGTCGGAAAGCCTCCGATCAGAGGTTGGAGGCTTTACGCCCGACATGCTAGGTTTACAGTCCGACCACCGTATTAGGATGAGGGCGGTTGGAGGTAAGCCTGCGGGGGGATTCTGATGTGATTCTGACGGGCGTAAGGAGCCCGTCGGTGTGTCGGACAGACCGCATAATGATGTCAGTTTCCGACAGCCATTCCATGTCGGCCTTTACGACAAGGAAAAGCTGTCAGAAAGTGACATTGCGGGCCACTAGCAGAGTAGCGGTCGGTCAATGCCACGCAGAGGGGTAAGGATGTGAAGGTTGGTCCACCCAGGTGACTATCTTAGAAGTCCAGGCTGAATCTGGGCTAAGAGGAGCCGATCCGTGAGTGAATGTGCTCACCGGTACAATTTCCAAAGGGCATAGGCGTGCAAGGAGTCGCTCACGGAACGGCTCCTCTTAGCCCAGATTCATCCTGTACTTCTAATATAGTCACCTTGGTGGATCAACCTTCAGATCCTTATCCCCGCATGACATTGACCGACCGCTACTCCAACGCCTTCTCAACTAGGCTCGGGCTTCATTGCCCATTTCTGAATCCTTATCGTGGATACCAGCCCTTGGGTGCACTCCAAGACGTACTGACTTTTTTGTGGAAGTTGATTTGACTCCACCGCAGTACAAACATAGTCTTTTGTAATCTGGTCCTAATGATGACCTGAAATGCAAACAGGTTGGAACACCGTCGACCACTCAGCGCAATTTCTGGCGTTTATTGGTTTCTAACATGTACTTCATTTATTGTATCATCATTCTTCAAGTTTTGTACATATAATGTAAATAGTGCTGTTACACCATCTACAATTTGTATCTGTATTTTCCCAACACAGACCGCTTTATTTTCTAAAAAATTGTTGTTGTTTCCCTGTCTCTTTTCTGTTGTAATTGGCGTTTACATCCTACCATTAGTTACCCAGGTCTCAACTGGGTTTATGGGTTATATCCTGTGTTAGTTTTCGTTTTTTTTTCTTCTGAAACATAACACTATGGCACTTCTCACTGCAACATTGTGAACATGCTAATGCATATCAATAGACAAGCTCTTTACAGTTTCTGTTTTCTCTATGCTGTAGTGCTCCTGCAGTGATCCCCCATGCTGAAAGGATACATTTGGGAAGGACCAAAGTATGCAAATATTCCTGTATTGACCTCACATTCACACTCATAGTCATTTGCAAACTTTCTCTCTTACTCAGGGGCTTGTAATAGTATGTGTTTTTGCTGTAAAACAAAGTAGCAATCCCGAGCTGATTAACCCTTTAATTTACACAGGAAAATGGGGTACTAGAGCTGAAGTGCAAAAGGTGTCATACAATGCTTAGCACTTTATCAACACATTTATTCTCAGTAGAGATGTTAGTGAGAATGATTGTGTAAGATGCATAGATGCTGCTCTAAACCAGCGGCAGACTTGCCTTAAAGCAGTTAATGCAGTCGTACCACTGGCATTACAAAACTATAGTTGGACCATTTTGTGAAATGTCCACAGTGAAACGTCATGCAGGATAAGGAAACATCTAGGGATTATTTGACTGTTAATTGGTAGACACCTTGTCAGCAGGGTCGTAGCTTCAGGGGGGGTTTTGGAGTGTTACACCCCCCCCTAATAAGTGTATTTTCTGATAAATAGTTGGGTACAGGTGCTTTCAGTCAGGTATGGTGAGATGTGTTTCGGATTTCAACAGGAATTTTTTACAACAAACTCGGCACCTTCTTCCACCACAAGATTAGGCAGATCTACGACAGCTTAGACACCCAAGGCCCTCCCACCATGCCTGACACCACTGCACCCCAACAAATCCTGCGAAATTGGACTCCGTTCACCACAGACGACACACTCAAGACCATTAAGAGCATCCACTCCGGAGCTCACTCGGACCCTTGCCCGTACCACATCTTCCACATAGCAACCACCCCCATTGCCCCCGAGCTTCGCCGCACCATCAACTGCTCCATCGAGACTGCCACCTTCCCCGAAGACTGGAAACACTCAGAGGTCAACCCCCTAATGAAGAAGCCATCCACCGACCCGACAGACCTCAAGAATTTCAGACCCATCTCCCTGCTCCCCTTCCCAGCCAAGGTCATCGAGAAGGCCATCAACGCCCAACTCTCAGTGTTCATCGAAGGGAACCACGTTCTGGACATCTCCCAATCCGGATTCCGAAGCAATCACAGCACCAAGACTGCACTCCTCGCCGCCACCGATGACATCTGCTCCCTCCTCGACCAAGGCGAAACAGCAGCCCTCATTCTGCTGGACCTCTCGGCCGCCTTCGACACCGTCTTCCACCGCACCCTTATCGAGAGACTCCACGACAGAGGCATCCGCGACAAGACCCTGAACTGGATCCACTCCTTCCTCACTGGCCGAACACAGCATGTCAGACTACCTCCATTCCTCTCAGAACCCACATAAATCAGCTCCAGAATGCCCCAGGGCTCCTCCCTGAGCCCCAACCTCTTCAACGTCTACATGGCCCCCCCTAGTGACCATCGTCAGGAACCACGGGCTCAACATAGTCTCCTGCGCCGACGACACCCAGCTGATCCTCTCTCTCACCAACGAACCCACAGCCGCCAGAATAAGCTTCCACAGCGGGATGAAGGCCCATGCCTACAAAGCAATCTACGAAGCGGGACCAGCATATCTGAACCACCGCATCTCATTCCACGTACCCACCAGACACCTTCGCTCCGCCTAATTGGCCCTGGCCACCATTCCACAGATACACAAGACCAGAGCCAGAGAAAGTCTTCTTCTACCTTGCCGCCAAGACCTGGAACACCCTGCCTCTCCACCTCAGGCAATCCCTGTCGCTGACCCAATTCAGGAAGGATCTCAAGACCTGGCTCTTCTACTGAACCTCTGCGCCCAGACGGATCAGCAGGCCCCCTCAGTGCCTTGAGACCCCTACGGGTGAGTAGCTGCGCTTTACAAACCCCTGATTGATTAATTGATTGATTGTTGGAAAATCTGATGCTCACCCTCCCCCCCCAATCTTATTGGTCAAGCTACGCCACTGCTTGTCAGGAAATGTCACTGCATTCCGATGAGGGCTTCACTAGTGCCCCTCAGTGAGCAGGTGTCAGAGACACTTAAGACCCCTGTGAAAGAGGCTTCCAACTATTAGAGTCCTCGCGCCTGCTATGCCGGCAACACCCTGATCGTCCTAACCTCGAGAGTACGGAGAATGTAGGATCAAGTTTTCAGCCAAGGATGAGAGAGGTGCCCAAGAGGATGGGCTCAAACTGGATCAACTAAATGCTGGGTAGATCGAAATCCTGATAGTGAGGCGCCACCCTGAGTTGGACTTTGTCGTTCTCTCCCATATGGCTCACTGAATAATACTCCAACCCCCGCCAATGCAGGCCCTTAATGTGAGCTTCATGTTAGATGCCAACCTTGAGCTGACATCTTAAATTAGTAGCGTCGCTTCTGTCCGCTTTTATCACCTTAAAAAATGTAGGAAAATTCTCAGCAAGAAGTCTGCTGTGGCAGCAATAGGACCTTCCAGGTTAGACTGTGGAAACGCTCTCTATTTGGGCATATCAAAAGCTTTTCTCAGACTTTTCCAGTCTATTCAATATGTTGCTGCTGGACTGTTGCTCTCAAATTCTGTCACAGTATCCCCCCCGTTGCACACTCTGCAATGATCATCTATTCAGGCCAAAGTTCACCCGTGAGGGTCTCAAGGCGCTGGGAGGGGGGGGGGAGCGGCTCCGGATCAGTCGAAGAGCCAGGTCTTGAGGTCCTTCCTGAACGTGTGCAGGGTCGGGGAGCGTCTGATGTTCACAGGGAGCTCGTTCCAGGTCTTGGCTGCGATGTAGGAGAAGGCTCTCCCGCCGGTTCTGTTTCTGCGGATGCGAGGGACCTCTGCCAGGGCGAGGTCGGCGGAGCGAAGGTTCCTCTTGGGTACGTGGAAGGATACTCTCTCATTGAGGTATTTGGGTCCGATGTTGTTGAGGGATTTGTAGGCGTGGGTGAGGAGTTTGAAGGTGACCCTCTTCTCGACGGGGAGCCAGTGGAGGGCTCGTAGGTGTTGGGTCATGTGTTGGTGACGCGGTGTCCCGAGGACGAGTCTGGCTGCGGCGTTCTGGATGGTTTGGAGTTTGGGTAGAAGAGTTCTGTTGATTCCGGCGTACAGGGCGTTGCCGTAGTCCAGTCTGCTGGTTATGAGTGCGTGGGTGACGGTCCTTCTGCAGTCGGGGGGGATCCATTTGAAGGTCTTACGGAGGACGCGAAGGCAGTTGAAACTAGTGGAAGCGACGGCATTGATCTGGCGGTTCATGGAGAGGGAGGAGTCAAGGATGATGCCGAGGTTCCGAGCGTGGTCTGTAGGGGTGGGAGGGTTCCCGAGGGCGGAGGGCCACCAGGTGTTGTCCCAGGCGGAGGTGCAGGGTCCAAGGATGAGGACCTCGGTCTTCTCTGAGATGAGCTTCAAGCAGCTGTCTTTCATCCATGCTGCCACGTTCTTCATTCCTTCCTGGAAGCAGAGTCTGGTGTCTTTGGGATTCTTCGTGAGTGAGAGGATGAGCTGGGTGTCGTCGGCGTAGGATACGATGCTGAGCCCATGCTGTCTGACGATGGCGGCGAGGGGGGCCATGTAGATGTTGAAGAGCGTGGGGCTGAGTGATGATCCCTGGGGTACTCCGCAGTTGATTTGCGTGGGTTCGGAGAGGAAGGGAGGGAGTCGAATCCTCTGCGTTCTGCCGGAAAGGAAGGATTGGATCCAGTCGAGGGCGGTTCCTTGTATCCCCGCGTCGTGAAGTCTGGCTGCGAGCGTGCGATGTGAAACGGTGTCGAAGGCTGCGGAGAGGTCTAGCAGGATGAGGGCCGCAGTGTGTCCCTGGTCGAGTAGTATGTGGATGACGTCAGTGGCGGCGAGGAGGGCGGTCTCGGTGCTGTGGTTGCTGCGGAATCCAGACTGGGAGGCGTCAAGGATGGAGTTCTCTTTGATGAAGGCGGTCAGCTGGGCATTTACGAGTCTCTCGGTGACTTTGGCCGCGAAGGGGAGGAGAGAGATGGGCCGGTAGTTTTTCAGGTCCGTTGGGTCGGCCGTTGGTTTCTTGAGGTGCGGTTTCACCTCCGCCCGTTTCCAGTCATCTGGGCAGATGCCAGATCTGAGGGAGGCGTTGATGGTCCGTCCTAGTTCGGGTGCGATGGCGGCGGTGGCCCTGTGGAATATGTGCGGTGGGCAGGGGTCCGTTGGGGCTCCTGAGTGGGTTTTCTTCATGGTCGCGGTGATGAGTTTGACGGTAGCAGGATCCCAGGTCGTGATGGTCGGCTCATCGGCGGCGGTGGGTAGGGGGGTGGTGTCCGGTGCTGGTTCGCTGAAGTTGTCGTAGAGGACCTTGATCTTCAGATGGAAGTAGGAGCTGAGCTTGTTGCAGAGTTCCTGGGAGGGTGTGACATCCGTGGCTTCGCTGGTGGGTTTTGCGAACTGCTGTATGACGTTGAACAGTTCCTTGGCCTTGGTCGCGTTGGTCTGGACTTTGTCTCTTATGAAGGTCCGTTTGGTGTCTCTTATGCGCTGGTGGTATTCCTTCAGGGCGCTCCTGTGGTTGTTCATTTAAAGTATCCTGTGTAGTCCATAATACAGTTTTTTTTGGCTCTGCCTGATGTTCCTGAAACATCAGCTCACTCTATGTTCTTCTTAGTGTGTGCTTCAATCTCAGGCTGCGAGGCTGCTGGTGGTTCATCGCATCCGGGACCAGTGTTTTGAGGGATGTTCTTTCTTGCCCCTGGCACCCACCTTATGGAATATTGCTTATCTTCACCAGAATACTATTCAAGATACTCTCCCTTTTTGGAAGGCCTTTAAGACCCTGCTGTATTGTAAGTTCTTGGATTTGAAGTTCCACAGCTTTTCTTTACATCCTCACTCAGCACAATGAGTCTTGTGGGAGAATACATGCATTGGAAGGCATACTTTAGAAGAATAAAATAACATAACGTTTGAACAAAGGTGAACTAGACAACTCCCAGACATGCTCAACTCTGAATGTCTTTTGATATTAATACTATCACAAACTGCATTTTGCCAAGGTGTGCATTTTTGACAAGGATTTCGAGTGCAACGTGCACAATGTGGGTAATAAGTGTGAAAATTACTAATTTGCATTACTAAGAAATGTGGGTTACATAATCTGACAAGGAGCTACTTTACCAAGTCTTGAATTCAAAGGGAAAATTACTAGCGAGAAGAAGTATGTCATTGAGAAATTGAAACAGTAAGTGAGTGGTAGAGCGCTGGATTAGATTCGATCCTATCTGGAGGACAGGTCGCAAGCTATACAGATGCGCTCATTGCGCTCTGCCTTTTGGCCAGTTGAATAAGGGGTGCCCCAGGGCTTGGCCCTTAGTCAAACTCTTTCAGTGTTTATCTGCTCCATCTAGCCTCACTTGTCAGATTATATGGTATAAATGTTATCAATTACGCTGATGATACCTGTTCGACTTCACTCTTTCTGCAGGGTCATTCCCATACTTTTTGCCTTCACTCTCCTGTTTTCTGAACTAATTTTTGTTGAGTTTTAGAACTCTGCACACTTTACTGCTGCTAACCAGTGCCAAAGTGCTTGTGCTCTCTCCTTAAAACATGGTAGAATTGGCTTATACCCAATTGGTATATTTAATTTACTTATAAGTCCCTAGTAAAGTGGCACTACCTGTGCCCATGGCCTGTAAATTAAATGTTACTTGTGGGCCTGCAGCACTAATTGTGCCACCCACTTAGGTAGCCCTTTCAACATGTCGCAGGACTGCCGTTGCAGCCTGTGTGTGCAGTTGTAAACTGCCATTTCGACCTGATAAAGAAACATTTTGCCAGGCCCAAACATTCCTTTTTAGTACATATAAGTCACCCCTCAGGTAGGCTCTGGACAGCCCAGAGGGTAGGGTGCAATGCATGTAAAAAGTTGGACATGTACTTTATGTTTTACATGTCCTGGTAGAAAGAAACTCTTAAATTAATTTTTCATTACTGCAAGACTTACCTCTCCCATAGGATAACATTGGAGTTACCTTATTACATTTAATAAGTGACAACTTCCAAATGGGAACATGTAAGCAGTTCAGGGTGGGTGTCTTTGGAACTGCAATGAAAAATCCTCTCTTATGGTAAAGTTGGAATTTAAATTACAATTTTGAAAATGCCACTTTTATAAAGTTGGCATTTTCCTGCCTCACACTATGCGCAACTATGAGGGAGATACCCTAATCTTTAAGAAAAGGGACGGGTATGCAGAGCAACAAACAAAACAAATTCCCTTTTCTACCTGGTAAGAAAGAAATACGCTTGTTCTAAGCTACTTTCTAAGCTAGCGTATTTCTTTGTTTTGTTTGTTGATTTTCCTGCCTCAGCCATGTAGTGCCTGCAGCCTGTCACTGGGTCACATGACTGGGTGTAGTTGGCAGTTGGGCTTTGTGTATTCTTCCTAGACAGCCATAACCAATAGAGAGCTTAGGTGTGCCTGGATGGGCCATCACTGTCAGGATGGGAGGGCGGAGCTGGGCACAGCCCTACTTACATTTGAATAGGCTGTGTTCTGTCTCCACACAAAGGTCTGCATACCCCTGTGTAGTTAGTCTAGAGCCATGGCAGGGGAGGCAGGAAAGCTGTGCACGTTAAAGAAAAACCTCTAGAAGCTTCACTCACTTCAAAGAAAGACCCAGGTATAAATATTGGACCAAAGACACCAACTTTTCAGTACACTTCTAGACCCGTGGAAACTCTGCCAGGAAGAAGGGCTGCTGTGCTGCTGAAAGGATTGCCACTCTCCTGGACTGCTGCCCTGCTTGACTACTGCCTTGCTGGCCTGCTGCCTTGCTGGATTGCTGCCCTCCTTCCCGAGTCAGAGGGATTGGACCTGCACCTGAACCCAGGACTCCCAGAGTGACCTCAAGAGCTAGTCTGCTGGCCTTCTGTTCAGAGCCACTGGGACAACAGCACCCATATCTGGCTGGAACAAGCCCCTGGCCCCCAAGTGGTGCCTTAAGGTCCTGGACCTTGGGTGCGGCCTCAGAGAGGCTGAATCAAAGTTTTTGGACTCTTTGTGACCACTAACAGGCCCGTTGGCACTAAAACCTTGCCGCTCGCATAGCTTGCCAACGTGAAGTTCCATCAACCTGACTCTTTTCGCTACAGCATTGACTGCTCGCAGACAGTGCCACCGCGAAGCTCTGGCCCATCTGCTCTCGATGACAACAGCATCTTTGCGCTACAATGGCGACTATGCATGATGCCAGGCCTGCTCTACGCGCTGCATCAATGACCGCCCGCGATGCTTCTCTGCTCCTCGCAGCCCCCTCCAACATGAACCGGACTCTTTGTGCTGGACTGAGAAGGTACCTTTTCGGTGGGACTAACCTGGCCACTGAATCCAACCTGCGCTCCATTGTGGTCGGCCTGAACTTTCTACGAGTCTCGCATGGCCAGATAGCCGCGAGTGGTGCTTTGGGCTTTTTGGTGCTATTTTCACTTAAATCTTTAAAATTGTATATCTTCAGTTCTACTGATTGGGTTTTTGTCATTGCGGTTTTGATTCCTTTATTACATTTTGCTCTATTATTCTAAATTGGTGTGGGATTTTTCTTGTGTTGTGTTTTCACTTTATTACTGTTTGAAGCGCTGCGTAAGTACTTCATACATTGCCTCTAAATGAAGCCTTACTACTTTGTGCCAAGCTACCAGAGGGTTGAGCACAGGTTAATTTGGGGTTTGCTTGTTCTTACCCTGACAAGGATTGTGGTTGCTGCTTGAGTAGGGTTTCACCCCCCTCAATCAGTGACCCAACTTCTTTCAATACCCAGCTGATTTTGAAATGGGCTTACTCCCAGTCTGGGATGTTGGACTTCTCTCACAACTGCTTGAAAGATATCTCAGCTTGACTTAGCAATAACGTTTTGAAATTTAATGGAGACAAAACTGAGATTCTCTGTTGTGCAACAGAAAAGCCAATACCTCCTTATCCTTCTAATTTCTGGCCGCTGCCCGACAGTGTGACGCCAGAAGTTTCTTTGTCTGTGTGTAATTTAGGTGTTCAATTAGATAGTGGTCTTTCACTTGTAGCACTTGTTAACAAGATTTCTTCCACCTGTTTAGCTTTGATGCGAATGCTTCGCAAAATATTGCCTTATCTTCCAAATTCGGCAACACCGCTGGTGGTTCAGAGTACCATTCTGAGTAGACTTGATAACAACAATGCCCAATTTCTGGGCTCCCCTCCCTGTTGTGTATTCAGACTGTGGCAGCCAAGTTGGCCTTAAACTGACCAGGATTCCCAACTTTCCCATCTTCGTCATGGGCCCTTGCTGAATTGCACTGGCTTTCCATAATGGAGTCTCTGTGCATCACTTATATGGCTGTTCACAAGACTGGCCCACGTTTCCTGCAAAGGAAATGTAAATTCCATGCACCTTCAAGAGCTTTGCGTTCTTCAAATGCTAATATCCTTTGTATTTCTAAGTTCAACAAAGGCTGGGGGGGGGTGTGCTTTTTCAGTTAGAGCAGCAAAACTGTGGAATAGTTTATCACTCTCATTAAGAGTATGTCAGGGTTTGATGTTCATTAGGAAAGCGTTGAATACCTGACACTTTCCAGCTTAGTGGTTTACTGCTTGGCTTCCATTTTTTAGGGATATTGGGAACTAGTGCCAGGAGACCTTTGAGGTCACAGTTGCACTCTATAAATGTTATTTAATTTCATCTCATCACCTGCACAGCTACCAATCTGGCTTCAGATAATGCTGCAGCATGAAGACTGTCACCTTACACATGGTACACAACATCCTCCTGACCACAAATTAAGATGACACCAGCCTGTTGATACTGATGGACCTCTCAGCTGCATTCGACACAGCCAATCATCGCAAACTCATCCACTCCCTTATACACTGGAACTTGTTTTTCACTGGTTTTCTTACTACTTTTCCAACTGACCCCATTTTGTTCATATGGACATCTCCAGATCGCATAAGATCCTCCATATCACCTGCTGAGTCCCCCATGGTTCCATTACTGACCCTGGTCATCTTCAATCGCTACATGGAGCCCCTTTGGACTCAACTTACAGATACCAGTGTCAAAATTAAGAACTATGCAGACGGTATACAATTCTACTTCAGAGTCTTATCCGCTCCAGACATCCAGCACCTAAATCTCATCACTGCCTGCATCTCATTGAGACCTGGATGTCCATGTCTACCTGAAGCTCAACCCTACCTCAACAAAATGCCTGTTATTTGCCAAGAACAACAAGCATGAAATAGTTCAAGCCTGGCTCAATGACATGAAGCTTATTGGCTTTGAGCCGCAAGTTTCACAAAATGCCAAGTCACTGGAATTCACCATGGACACCAACCACACATGCAGGAATACATTGACAAAAAAAAAGACAGTCTGGTACTGGCTCTCTATTCTAAAGTAAGTGAAATGTTACTTCAGAACTGCTTTTCCAGCCCTCCAACTCTCATCTGGATGGTGGTAACACCCTGCACTGTGGCCTCACAGGCCCCATATTAGCACCTGCTTAAGGGTATTCTATACACCCCAGTACATCTCATCCAGGACCTGAAGAAATATGACCATGTAACCCCGATCCTGATGGAACTCCAGTGAAACACCTTGCCAGCCCGCACTATCTTCTAAACCCAACATTCAATATTTACAAAGCTGTCATGACCAGCACCCCTGGTTATCTTGCATACAAAACTCATCATCTCTAATGGTTCAAGGCACACCTGCAGGGAGGATACCATCAGACTGGAGACTAACAAGTGCAAAAAAGAAGAAAAAAAAACAAGGCAGCACACCTTTTCTATCTTCATATCAGGATCTGAAACAACAGCCTTGTATCCAGCCTTGTTGATTGTGGTGTCTCTAACATGAATAAGATGAAACCACGCAGTCTCTTGAAAGCAGGTCCGGTTTATTCACCTCAGCCATCAACAGCTAAAACATAACTCGCAAGTAAAGAACCTCTAAGCTTAGAGAATCTACAATAAGAACTTATAACAAGATTCCACGGGGAACCAGGCATGACGTCACACATCGCAGTTCTGTGTATCACCCAGAAACCAATGGGGCTGTAGAAAGAGTTAACAAAACTCTTAAGGAGAGTATACAATTAGCCAGAGTCAATAATTTAAACTGGAAAGTTGTTCTGCAAGATAGGATCACAGCTTATCGTATGTCTCCCCACATGACTACAGGAAGATCGCCCTTTGAGTTGTTCAAGGGAAGAGCTTCAAATTCGAAGCTCTGTCCAGGGTGGATGAGTGTTGACAAAGGTTTTAAAGACAATCATTTGGGAGATTGGAGATGTAGGGAGTATAATAAGCAATTGTCAAGAAAAAGGTACTTTGATGAGAAAAAATGTGTTCAGAATAATGATTTGAGTGTTGGGGACCATGTTAACATTAGGGCGCCTGTTGGATGTCAACCCTGGTCTAAGTTTACTAAAGTGAAAAGAGTTGTTAAGATCTTCAAAAATGCAGTTAAAACTGATGATGGAAGAATTTGGAATAAAAGTCATGTAGTGTTTGTAAATTCCAAATCTAATTCTGTCAATACTAACTTCAGTTTCTCTTCTTCTGTTGCTGATCCTTCTTCTTTTGTTAGGTTGGGTTCATTACCTGATACTGACAAGAGAAGGAGTCAGAGGGTGCACAGAGTTCCATTACATATGAAAGACTATGTTACTTGAGTTTCATTTCCTACATCTTCGCTTGTTTTCATATGTCACTTGTTTTTTCTTCTTTTTGTTTTTATTGTAAAGAGAGAAGATGTGTGACGTCATGCCTGGTTCCCCGTGGAATCTTGTTATAAGTTCTTATTGTAGAATCTCTAAGCTTAGAGGTTCTTTACTTGTGAGTTATGTTTTAGCTGTTGATGGCTGAGGTGAATAAACCGGACCTGCTTTCAAGAGACTGCGTGGTTTCATCTAATTCCACCTAATGGTAGGCGGAGGCAAGATCCAGCGTGGTGAAGTATTTGGCACCCACCAAAGTACAGATCATCTCATCAATATTAGGCAGGGGAAAGCTGTCTACAACTACCTCTTTATTAAGCGAACGTAAGTCAATGCAGAGGCGTAACTCACCACTGGCTTTCTTGGCAACGACTATGGGAGCCAACCACTCAGTCGCTTCAACAGACTCAATAACTCCCATGTCAATCAAGCGTTCAATCTCTTTCTGTACCCCTGCTTGTTCATTCAAAGGAACTCTCCTAACCTTTGCAACAACCGGAACAGCACCTTCTCTTAATTTAATATGATGTTTGTACCCTTTCAAACAACCCAGTTCATTACTAAAAACATCAGCAAATCTTTCAGCTATGGCAGAAACAGAGTCATCAACAACTTGAACCTGAACTTGAGGCACAGAATTAGGATTTAAAAGAACCCCAAGCAAACGTTGATGAGGCCACCCAAGTAGTGCATCTCCTTGCTTTGCCACATAAATTTTGCCAGCAATCATACGTCCATGAAAGTAGGAGCAGAGAATTTCAGAATCTCAAGGGTTGGAATAGGGATGCACTGCACAAGCCCCATAAGATCACTGATGTCACACTTATCATCTGAGGGGTGTGTGTGTATAAAAAGTGTTAGATACATTGTGATATATGGTCATTGTTGAGTCTTTATAGTTGTTCAAATGGCTTGCGCAAATGTTTTATTTTTTTATTTTTATTAAATGTAATATGGTTAGGAAGGTGTGATGAGAGGAAGTTGATTAACACATATTTACAGAGAAGATTGGTCTTATGTTTGGTTAACACAATGCAATGTAAAGAGCATTATGTCCAAATATGGCAAATGTAAAACAGCATATACTTTTTACTAAGTATCATAAAATAAAGTAATAGAAACAACTGTTACTCACAATGCTTATAAATTGAAAAACTGCATGGTGAGGTGCTAAACAAAAACAAGTTATTGCTTGCATATTGAGGAAGACGACACACAGCTTATTTGTGGCAATTAAATTCCTTGGCAATTTAATCACTGAATATCAGATGAAACCATATGTTACTATAATGGTAATGCGTACATGCATGTTGAAGCCCTGGTTACATACAGGTAATCATCATTACTCCGAGTCCTAGTTCTCCGTGTCACAGTTCTTACGAGGGAGCACTGGCCCAGCCCTAGAGAGAGTAACACCTGTGACAGTCATAAAAATACTACCAATCCCTAAATTCAGTTGTCAGATAAATGAAATGCACATCCACTTTGAACTATATCCTGTATTGTAGTGAAGAAGCTAAACCAGTTTAAACATAATGGCCAAATGGTGCATTTCCTTGCTCAATTTACAAAGAATAATTCAATAAACCAATATGTTTTACAGAGATTAACCATGAACATTTATGAAATAATCTAAAACATTAAGTGCTAGCTGCTGAAGCTGACCTTTTCCAGATAGGATAGGGAGTCACCCTTCTTAAGAAAAGGTAGAAAAAATGTGGCCACATTGTCAATTTAATAGCATATTTTTCATAATAATTGGTTTAAAAAGCAATAAGTTCAACATTAAATATTCAAGTACTTTGATGTCAAACCAGACACATCTCAATTATTCTCAGAGGATTTTGGAGTGTCCAATTTCCTCTCCTTGCCCCCTCCCCCTCAAAATAAACATGGCAATAAATGGTAGCAAAATTGAGAACGTTTTCCATGTCCAATTTCACTACAAATTGACTAAAAAGGCATTGGTTTAACAAGCAGCTCAAATATTCTTTTTTTATATATACTATTCAAAAGGGAGCTGATAACAGAATTAATTTCCCCTTATTTCTGTCTACCATCTCCTTTCATTTCCCCACCATACGCTTTCCAAGCTGATTTTCAGTTATATATTATCACCGGGAATCTATTTGCAGGTGGCAGGGTGGAATAATAGAAGGGTATAGCGATTCAGTTGCGAGTAGAACTAATCTTTATGTTCAGTAAACGTCAAAGGCTCACAAACCAGAGCTGGGGTTACCAAGTTATCACAGGTTCACACAACCTGTTATGTTTTATACATCTCTATATCACATCCATAATCATGTTTAAAGCTTTAGATTTCTTTAATGTACATGTTGGGGTAAAATAGTCTCCAACCTTATCCTCTGTCTCATTTCAGAAACAAGACACATCTATCGCCGGCCCCTTCCTCAGCTCTGGAATTTGTTCCTGAAGATGGCCACTGGAGGAAACGCCTCTCTGGCGTCAGGATGTGCCAGCCTACACCTTCACTCCTCTCCTCTTATTCTTTCCCGTCCTGTAAGAATGTTTACTGCTTGGACTGTCTTGTCCTTACGGTCCTTTCCACAACCCTCCTGGGTTATCTCCCACTCAGAATGTTCTGGAGCGCCTGCAAGTGAAATGCCTTTCTTCTTCCCTCAAGATAAGGGTTTTTCTGGAAAATCACTGTATGCACATGCACTGTGGAGACCCTTGACAGTATCCTATCTCCTGGCAGAAGAAACAATCACGTTTTGCTTGAGAAGAGTTTGGTAAAAACCATATTTCTGAAGAAGGTGACCCCATGAGGAAGAGCAACCAGCAGTCCCCATCAGAGTTGGGATTCAGGGGCGTAAGAGACACAAAATTTCTGGGGGGGACAAGGACAACCGTTTGGACTTTCCAGTGACCCAATATAAATCGATTATTGTCTGAGAACCGTACACTCCGTTAAACAAATACAATCGCATAGTTTTGTAGTGAAACAAAGGACATGCAAAACTTAAAAGTACATGTCCTACCTTTTAATAACATAGCACCCTGCCCTATGGGCTACCTAGCGCCTACATTAGGGGTGAAGTATGTGTAATAAAAGAGAAGTATAAGGCTTGGCAAGGGGTCTTTAATACCAAGTTTACATGGCAGTAAAACTGCACACACAGGCTCTGCAGTGGCAGGCCTGAGACATGTTTAAAGGGCTACTTGTATGGGTGGCACAATCAGTGCTGCAGAACCAATAGCAGCATTTGATTTACAGGTTCTGGGTATATGGTATACCACTATAATAAGGCACTTATAAGTAAATTAAATATGCCAGTTGTGTATACACCAATGTTACCATGTTTGGGGGAGAAACACATGCACTTTAGCACTGGTCAGCTGTGGTAAAGTGCTCAGAGTCCTAAGGCCAACAAAAAGAATAAGCAAAAAGAGGAGGTAAACATGCAAAAGGTTTGGGGGAAGACCACCCTAAGGCTAGCAGGTCTAATAGTATGGTATAGGATTCTGTGTGTCTGAGTATTAAAGTCAGTTGGATCCCTTTTGGAAACCCCTGGTTTAGCAGGGCACAAGAAGGAGAGCGAGAATAGTTTCTCAAACACTGGAAGCTTATCACCTGCATTCCTGTGACTGGAGGGTGAAGAAACCCTTATTGCTTCACAAAGTATACAACACAATACAGAAACTTTTGTTATCTAATCTATGAGAAGCGTTATTGCAGATGGATGATGCAAGTGTAGAGTGCACTCAAACCGCATTATCTTGCACAAAAATATAAGAAGCCCTAAGAGATAAATTTGCAATAAGAATTAGCCTTGTGTGGGATGCGCACAAAAATGGGATGTACAGTGTTTTTGTGGAAGAGAGATGCTTACCAACGTAAAAAGGCCTGCTGTGCGAGACACTTATGAGATGCTCACAGAAGATAGGTATAGTGAGATATGCAGAATGAGGTGTGTGGCAAAGATCAGATATGAGGTGTTAGTGATGAACACCAGAAACATAGTGTTTGTGTGTGAAGCTTACAAATTAATAGAGTGGGTGGAAAGTCACAAATGAGTAGTGCATGGAATGCACTAAAGCACAAAATCTTTGTTATATGGGAGGACCACAAAAACTATAAAATGCTCAAAACAAGCAAATATGCCTCGTGCTAGGATTATTCGAGCCAAAATATTGAGCATATAATTGAAAGAATAATTGAATCGTGGAGGCCTTGCTCAAGACTATGATGATTTATTTACAAGTAACATTTGGAGAGTTGCATATTAACAGTGAAATAATCTTTGGGGAATAGTTAGTTATTGCTGCCTAAAAAAAAAGTCAGATGGGCAGGATAACTCGGATATGGGGGGTGATGCTTCAAAAGATGAGCCAGAGGTGTCCAACACCAATGACTCTGCTTCTGAGCATGTCAAGGAGGAGTCTGAAGACCCCTTACTGGAGAAATCTTGGCCCCCAGGGAATAGCTCTAGTGACAGAGGGATGCCCTTGAGGTAGGACCCCCTTTATTCCTCCTGGGAGGGTACAAAGTGTCCAGGTCCTCCACAGTTCACAATTCAACCTCCTCTGCCACTTCAATAGGGACCTCCATCTCTAGCAAGTGAGTGGATTCTTTAGAAAGGGAATACCACCTGCTCAAAGTTGAGAGTTCCATGCTCAGAATCAAGAAGGAACAGTTGGCCCTAGATAAGGAAACCCTAGAAGTACAGAGGGCTAGGAAGAATTTGGGATTAGAATCCCATGGTGGCAGCACTAGTGAACCTAGAATTAGGGGACACTCCTTTGACACTAGGAACTTGAGCAGGATAGTCCCTCCTTACTAGCAGGGTGATGACATGCATAAGTGGATTACTGCTTCAGAGAGGGCCTGTATAGTTCAGAAGGTTTCTCAGGGCCAGTGGGCAGCTATCCTGTGGCTCTCCTTTGCTAACAAATGAAGAGACAAACTCTTGACTGTGAAGGAAGAAGATGCAGACAATTACAAAGTCTTGAAGAGTGCCCTAATAGATGGGTTTGGGTTAACCACTGAGCAATACAGGGTTAAGTTTAGGGAAACACAGAAGGCACACACCCAAGACTGGGTAGATGTTGTAAATAGTGCTATTAAGGCTCTGGAAGGCTGGCTTCATGGAAGTAATGTGCATGATTATGAGGGACTGTACAATTTACTTGTGAGGAAGCACATCCTTAACAACTGTCAGAATCAGCAACTGCACCAGTACATGGTGGACTCGGATCTGACCTCTCCCCAAGAACTGGAAAAGAAGGCAGACAAGTGGGTTCACACCAGGGTGAAACAAAAGTCTCATGGTGGTGGTGACCAGAAGAAGCAAGATTCTTCTAAGGCCCAAGAGAAAGGTGGGGAGACATCTAAAGAAAAGAAAGAGTCTTCTGAAGGTCCTCAAAAATCTTCCTCTGGGGGTAGGTCCCATTCCTCTCCCTCCTCTAACAAGAAACCTTGGTGCTATTTGTGTAAGGAAAAAGGCCAAGGGGCAAAGGATGCCGATTGCTCTAAGTCTAGCACCAATACTGCTACTACTACTCCTAAACCTCCTAGTGCCCCTAGCAATAGCACTGGTAGTAGTAGTAGTGCCCCCAAGAGTTTAGCTGGGTTAACCTTGGGTACTGAAGTGGGTTCTGGCCTAGTCAGGACACCCACTCAGGCTGTTTTAGTCTGTGATGGTGGCACTGAGCTTGCCACCCTTATTGTAAGTCCCACTAACTTAGGCAAATACAGACAACAGCCTCTCATCAATGGTCAGGAAGCTGTGGCATACAGGGACCAGTGTCCCTATGGTGACAGAGAAACTTGTGTCTCCTGAGCAGATTCTACTTGGTCAGATTTACCAAGTGACCAATGCTAACAATACCAGGACAGATCATTCCATGGCAGTTGTCAATCTCAGATGAGGAGGGGTAAATGGCCCAAAGAGAGTTGTGGCATCCCCCAACCTACCTGTGGACTGTCTACTGGGCAGTCATTTGGAAACCTCAGCCTGGTCTGAAGTAGGGTTCAGGACTTATGCAGAAATGATGGGAATTTCAGCCAGTGTCTTTGCTATCATTAGGGCTGAGGCCAAGCAGTTAGGCACTGAGGGAGCTCTGGATCCTGACGAAATGGACCAGCCAGCTCCCAAGAGAAGGAGCAAGAAGGATAAAGATGTATCCTCCTCTCAGACTCTCAATGAGATTCAGCCTCCTGAGGGAGATGATCTCAATACCTGTGAAGGAACTGTCCCAGAGGAGCTTGGGCCTGACAAGGCAAAACAACTGGGGATAGGGGTCCTTCAAGGGAAGACTTGAGTCTGGAGCAGAAGGCCTGCCCCTCTCTTGAACAACTCAGACATCAAGCTGCTGCTGAGGAAGCAGGGAATGTCAGTGGGTCCCACAGGACTTATTAGGAAGAAGGACTCCTGTTTCCTGAAAGTAGAGACCCCAAGCCTGGTGCCACCAGGAGGTTGGTCATAGCTCTGAAGTTCAGGGGTTTCTTATTGACCCTGGCACACGACAGTCCCCTTGCAGAACATCTTGGGCAAAGCAAGACTTGGTGCAGGCTTGTCCCTCACTTTCACTGGCCCCACATGTCTGAAGACACCAAGGAGTTTTGTCACTCCTGTGTCACCTGCCAAGCCAGTGGTAAGCCAGGTGACCTTAATCCTACTACCAGTGGTTGGGGTTCCCTTTGAGAGGGTAGGGATAGACATTGTAGGTCCCTTAAACCCTCCAACAGCATCTGGACATAGTTTTATCTTAGTGGTGGTGGACCATGCCACTAGATATCTAGAGGCCATTCCCTTAGAACCACTACAGCTCCTGTAGTGGCCAGGGCCCTCCTGGGAATATTTTCCAGAGTTGGGTTCCCTAAGGAGATCTTGTCAGACAGAAGTACTAACTTCATGTCTAGCTACATCACTGCTATGTGGAAAGAGTGTGGTGTTAATTATAAGTTTCCATAGAAGAAGAAATAGTGGAGCCACGTCAGGCTCCAACCCAGATTGCACTGCCAGAAGAGAATTGTTCCAACAGATTCATTCTACACATTATTCTTCATTTTAATCCATTTAATTATTGCCAAATTTGATCGCTTGATGCTCGTACATGATATATAAATATTCCTCCAAATTCAACGAATGCCTATCCAGGCCTTTCGAACAACATCTGGGGGTTCACCCCTCCTTGAAGCGTGATGTTAAATTTGTCATTATACCCAATGCATTTCGGGCAACATGTGCCCTTCCTCAGGGGTGACTCAGACAGGATAACGGGAGGCAAACAAACCTCACCCACCGGCTCGACACCCCGCCGCCTCCTCAGCTCTGACCACTTTCTTAAGTTAACTATAAGTTTACCACACCCTACCATCCACAGGGCAATGGGGTGGTTGAAAGGTTAAAAAAGACCCTCAAAGGTATGATCATGGGTCTCCTAGAAAATCTGAAGTGAAAATGGAATGTCTTACTACCTTCCCTTCTCTTTCCCTACAGAGAGGTTCCTCAGAAGGGGTGGGCTACAGCCCAATTGAACTTCTGTTTGGACATCCAGTTAGGGGTACATTATGTCTAGTCAAAGAAGGATGGGAGCAACCTCCCAAGCCTCCTAAACAGGACATAGTAGACTATGTTCTGGGCCTGCGTTCTCACATGGCTGAGCATATGCAGAAGGCCAGCAAAAACCTTGAGGCCAGCCAGGAGCTTCAGAAAAGCTTGACATGACCAAAAGGCTGTACTTACTGTTTACCAGCCAGGACAGAAAGTGTGGGTGTTGGAGCCTGTGGCCCCAGCAGCTCTCCAAGAGAAGTGGAGTGGCCCCCAAACTATACTGGAAAAGAAAGGTGAGGTAACCTACTTAGTTGACCTAGGTACTCCAAGAAGTCCCCACAGGGTACTTCATGTGATTCGCCCAAAACCTTTTGTTGACAGGGCTGACATGAGCTTGTCATGGCCACTGATGAGAGACAGGAGGAAGAGAGTGACCCTCTCCCTGATCTCCTCTCTCGGGACCCTGTTGATAGATCAGTTGAAGGAGTAGCCTTGGCAGACAGCCTCACTGATCAACAGCAAGCTGACTGTAGACAGGTTCTCAGTTTTCTGGTCTCTTTTCTCTGACACCCAGTCAAACCACCTGGTGTACCCATGAAGTGGACACAGGTGACAGCCTGCCTGTGAAGAGTAAAATCTACAGACAGCCTGACCATGTCAGAGATTGCATCAGGACAGAGGTCCAAAAGATGCCAGAGTTGGGAGTCATTGAGCCTTCATCTAGCCCTTGGGCTAGTCCTGTAGTCCTTGTACCAAAACCTCACACCCAGGGTGGTAAGAGAGAGATGAGGTTTTGTGTTGACTATAGAGGCCTCAATGCAGTCACTAGGACTGATGCCCATCCAATTCCAAGGGCTGATAAACTGATTGATACTTTGGCCTCTGCCAAATATCTCAGTACATTTGACCTGACTGCTGGTTATTCACAAATCAGACTCAATGAGAATGCCAAACCAAAAACAGCATTTTCAACCCACAGTGGGCATTATCAATTTATTGTGAAGCCTTTTGGGTTGAAAAATGCACCTGCCACATTTCAGAGGCTGGTGAATAAAGTCTTAACAGGTCTGGAAGTCTATAGTGTGGCTAATCTAGCATTTAGCTGTCAGAAGGCATTTGATAACCTGAAGCAAGCCATGTGCTCTGCTCCAATTCTGCAAAGTCCTGACTACTCCAAACCATTCATTGTCCATACAGATGCTTCTGAGATAGGGATAAGTGCAGTATTGTCACAGCTTAATGCAGAGGGCCAGGATCAACCAGTATCTTTTATAAGCAGAAAGTAGACCCCCAGGGAGAAGCGTTGGTCAGCTTCTGAGAGGGAGGCCTTTGCTGTGGTCTGGACCTTGAAGAAGTTGAGGCCATACCTGTTTGGCACTCACTTCATTGTTCAGACAGACCATAAGCCCCTCTTATGGCTCAAACAGTTGAAGGGTGAAAACCTCAGACTTTTGAGGTGGTCCATTTCCCTACAGGGTATGGACTTTTCAGTGGAACATAGACCTGGGAGTAACCATGCCAATGAAGATGGACTTTCCAGATATTTCCACTTAGAAAATGAAGACTTAAATGGCCAAGGTTAGCCTCGTCCTTACGTTTGGGGGGGTTGTAGGAAAGTAGGATCTGCTTTCATGGTTACCCCTACTTTTTGCCTGGTGTCAGTGTGTTTTGACTGTAGACTGCTGGGATCCTGCCAGTCAGGACCCCAGCAACTGTGCTCTCCCCCCTAAATTGGCTCTGGTAAGTACTTTGGTACATCCACAATTGGCTACTGGTATACCCTTATAAGTCGCTAGTATATGGTACTAAGGTAGCCTGGGCATAGGTACGCCAGAGGCTTCAATGGGCTGCAGCATGTATTTTGCCACCCATGGGAGTACACTTAAACTTGACTACAGGCCTTCCATTGCAGCCTGTCTGAGATGGTGCTTGCACCTCTCACAACAGATATAAGTTTCCTTATATCTGAGGTCACTGCGCTTAAAAACTATAAGTCACCCCTATGGTAGGCAGGGTGCTTGGTTACAAATGTGAGGGTGCCCCTGCATGAGCAGGACACCCCTAAAAACCCCGGAGTCGATTCTCCAGGCTTTGTAAGAGCGGTCACCCATTTTAAGCTACATAGTGGACATCAGTTATTACGATATGTCTAACTATATAATAGCTGCACTGGACCTGGTCATGTTTTGTATCAGTTTACCACAGAAAAAGCCACTCCTAGTGTGATGACCTAAATGTCTCTAAATTTGTGATATGCGGATTGGCATCTCACAAAAAGTGAAGGACTGGTCTCACACACCACCTGGTGTCATGCTTCATCATTGACCAGTCCTCGCCCCTTAAAAACTTGGTTTGATAAGGGGCGGGCATACACCTGACGACAGGGATGAACTTCTAAATCTAAGTGGGGGCCCTTACAAAAATAATGTGTGCTAAAAAACCATTACAGATGACAAATCAAATTAAATTTTATGTGAACAGCATCTGTATGGTCATTAAAAACAGCGTTGCGGTGTGTATGAGGAAATTATTGTCCTCCCACCGTCGTGTATATAGTCAACATGTTTCTGCCCTTCGGCCCGTTCGGGTCCATGGCATTCATCAGGACTTACAAAAAACTAAAGGCTCCGCCCTTACAAACTTAATGGAAAAAGGGAATCCACTGGGTGGGGTGAAAAAATGTCACCCTCAACCTTCAGGAGGTGAAAAAATGTTCTCAAACCTGCAAAGTGAAAAAAGGATAAAAAGAAGAGACATTGTGTAATACAAATTTGTAATGAGGTCATGAAAAATTCGACAGCCAACTCCACATGCATTCTTTAGCGAGTGGCTATAATGTGCTACACAAACTGAAATATTGTGCTGTTCCTAAACAATCCAGAAAAATGGTTAAGCAGGTCACAGTAGTTTTCTACATCCAAATAGATGGGAATCCATTTATTTGGAATGTAATGCCCTCACACACCCCATAGCCGGGGATTGATGAAGCAAAAACTCATTTTTGATTGGAACCTACACTACTAGCCACTAGACAGAGTAAGGTACGGTGGTCATGAATTTGTACTTAATATACTATTAGACCCCTCACCCCCACGGCACCAAACGGCTACTTGGAAAAAAGATCTCCGCCAAAGTGCCCCTCATTGGGAGCCCGTCAGGCATTGCAGCGCCGGCCAGACGAGGAGCAGCCCGATGATGAAGCATGACACCCTATGGGGTGTGTGAGGGCATTACATTCCAAATAAATGGATTCCCATCTATTTGGATGTAGAAAACTACTGCGAGCTGCTTAACCGTTTTTCTGGATTGTTTAGGAACAGCACAATATTTCAGTTTTTGAATAGCATTTGGGCATTTGTGCTGGACCTTGAAGAAAAAGCCCTCCTGTCCCCCCTTTTTGTATACATATAATGTGCTACAAACATGTCAGTCATCTGTGCACCGTATTCAATAAAATCCACGGAAAATGTGTCCTGTATTTCTTACCCTTGTGGGGGGATCTACTAGCCCCAAAGGAGGCCGTGGACGGTAGACCAAAAGAGGTCACTAGCTGTCAAAAAGGGAGAGAGGAATGACAGAAAGACGAACATTATATCACTGCATGTGATCATAGTTACAGGCAAACATACTGCTTAGTTCTATTTGTTGTTGTTTTGAAAGAATTAATTATTAATTAATCAGCGTAAAGCACCTCGGGCCCCAAAGGCCGTGGGCCCAGGGCATCCATTCTCGCACACACACATTCTTACTGTGACCGTTGCGTGTCCGCTCCTTGCACCTATGTCTGCACGGGTCGTCTCCTCGTAGATGACTGTGAGGGAAGGCTGTCCGGTTTTTATAGCGTATGCGCGCTGTCAACGTGGTGCAGGTGTGGGTAATGAGGGTGAGCGGTAACCAGTAAAAGAAGGACAACGGTGTTTCCGGTGTCGTTGCCCTCATTAAGTAAAAATAAGCCTGGCCTGCCTGGAGCAGTTTCGTTGACCAAATATGGACATCCGGTAGTACTATTGTAATGCCATTGGATACCGCTGACACCCGGGAGTGTTTCCGTCTGAGCAGTGCGGTTGCTGCCAAATGGCGCGCATGCGTTTTAAAGGGAGCTGAAACGTTCGAAAGGCGTGCCTAATCAAATACCCTAGTGTTAATACATTCACTATTGTGCATGCATTGAAAGTGAACGAAGCGGAGTATCAGCGTGCCTAATCTCATTTCAAACACACACTACCGTTTGAACTACCGTGAGTTCTATGATCCTGTTAGATCCGCTTTTACAGATGCTGGCGACATCGCGTATTTACAAGAAAACATGTGCACATTGTAAATTGTTAAAGCAAGTCAACCTCGAGACTATGAGTGTTCTAGATCTAAATATCTAATAATCTGCAGGTGGGCGATGTTCCCATGTGCAGATACGTAGTATTGTCTAGTGAACTGAAAGCATTGTTACATACTGTATGTCTGGCTTAAAATAGTGACTGTCCTGGGATATTAAAAAGGCATAGTCGGTAAAATACCCCAGTGTCGATACCAGCACCGTCCCCTTGTCTTTAGCTTGCTATCTGGACAGGTTTTCTACTGACAGAGCTGGTTAAGGGACCGGTTTCAGGATTTTGGGGTTTTCTCCCTAGAGTATGTTCTGTGTTCATCATGAAGCTACATTTATCCTGACAACTGTAGCCACGGAATATCATCGTTTAATCCTGTCTGATTGGATTTCAATCTATACACCCATCTTTGTTCCCTGATGTGCAGTGGTCTCGTCAGGTCTGTTGTGGATTTTTTTAAAACCTCTAGTACTGTCCATCTCAGATCGCTGTCTTTGTGTTCAGAGTCCAAAAAATGCCTCGTGAGTTTTGTATTCGTCTTCTTGCACCGTATTGTGCTTCTGTGTTCGTTGATACGGATCTTAATCTTGCGGGTAGTCATCCCCACGTAGAGGAGATTGCAGGGGCATGTCAATAAGTAGATGACATTCTCGGTGTTGCAGTTACTGAAACTATTCAGTTTCCACGGTCTACCTGTGCCAATGTCTACTTCTTTTGTCGCGGTGGTGTAAGGGCATGCGACGCACCCACCACAGGGATAGTGTCCAGTGGGTCTATGTGTGTTCCAGAGAGTTGTTTGTTCTGCTCTCCCGAGAGTATGGTCTTTGGCGTGGACCAGTTCATCACGTAAACTTTTGCTTCTTTTAAATGCGAAGAGTGGGAGATCCCACTTTTTGCCTGCACTACCCAGGATGTGCCAGTTTTTTTTGATAATTTTCTTCACGGTGTTCGAAACTGGCGTGAATGTAGTAACGCACACCATTTGATCCTTTCTTTCTTTATCCGTGGTTTCCAGAAGAGATTCCCGTGGGTTGTTCCTTGCCCTCTTTTTCGCTCTCTTGATTAGTTTTTTAGGGTAGTGTCTTTGGAGCAATTTCTCCTCTAATTCCTTAGACTGTTCCAGGAATGTTTCGGTTTCTGTGCAATTTCGCCGCACCCTTAAGAATTGCCCCACTGGTAGGTTGTCCCTGAGGGCTTTAGGATGATGACTCTCATATAGTAGTAGACTGTTTTTATCCGTGGGCTTGTTGTGTACCCTTGTTTGGATACCCTCTGGTGTCATTTCAATGTCAAGGTCCAGAAACGTGGCCTGATGTCTATTGATAGAGTGAGTAAACCTCAGGTGATGATCTTTGGTGTTAACCCAGTCTACAAAGGCTTTTGCAGTGATTTCATTCCCACGCCATATAATGAAGACGTCGTCAATGTAGCGTTTCCACGTTTTCAGATGTTCTGTGAACGGGTTGTTTTCATTGAAGATAAAATCCTCCTCAAATTGGCGGACGTACAGGCATGCCAGGCTTGGGGCGAATGTGCTGCCCATAGAAGTGCCGGTGATCTGGTGGTAAAGCACTTCCTCAAATTCAAAAAAATTCTCTGTAAGGGCAATTTCTGCACACTCCAGGACGAAGCTCTGTGGAGTGGAGAACTGCCATTCCATATTGAGCAGGATATCTTCCACTACAGCCAGTGTTCTCATTTGTGGGATACTGGTATAGAGCGCCTCTATGTCCAGGGTGATGAAAATGTCTTCAGTGGTGTTGATTTCCAAATCTCGGAGTAGACATAATACGTCCTTTGTGTCTCTCAGATAGGATGCAGATCTTTGCACTATTGGTTTCAGAAACCAATCGCAGCACTGCGACAGCGGTTCCAGGATGGATCCGATCCCAGACACTATAGGTCTTCCCGGTGGTGGTATTTTCCCCTTATGGATTTTCGGGAGTGTATAGAATCTGGGTGTCCTCGGGTCTTTACTCACCAGAAACTCTGCTTCATGTTTGGTTATCCAGTCTTGGCTGAGTGCCTCTTCCACGATCCTTTGTATTCTCGCCATAAGGCGTGATGTTGGGTCCTCCCGACAAATCTCGTAGCTAGTTTGGTCAGATAGTAGCCTGTTGCATTCTTCCCGGTACATGATTTTGCTCATCAGGACGATGGCACCACCTTTATCTGCCGGTTTGATGGTGATATCTGGGTTATCTTTTAATCCTTCTAGAGCAGTCCGCTCAAGTCTTGTTAAATTCTGGAACCCCTTCTCTTGTTTAAAATTGATTTTCTCAATGTCGGCAAGGACTGCTTGTTCGAAGGCCAAAATATGGCATGGGATGGTGTTGTGAGGTGGCACAAAGGTTGATTTCTTTCTCAATCCTGTGTTAAGTCCCGGGGTTAGTTCATTCATTGTCTCTCCAATGTGGTTGCGTAGTTTAATCTTCCTAAAAAACTGCGCGAGCTCAATGTTCACAGAAAAAGGGTCATTCATGGGTGTAGGAATGAAACCCAAGCCCTTAGACAGGACAAACTCCTCAGTTTCGGTAAGGGTATGGTTGCTAAGATTTACAATATTTGTTACTCGAGGCTTGTCGATGGGCCGTTCCCCCTGCTTCTTGTTCCCATCGCAACTGGCGTTTGATCGTTCCATTGGACTTTGGAGGCTTGTTTTCTTCTTCCAGTCCCCCTGCCACGGCCTCTGAATAAAAAATGTTGAGGTGCTGGTGGAAATCCAAAATTCTGTTGAAAAAAGGGGGGCGGTTGCCAGTAGCCAAAATGTGGCATAGGTTGTTGCATCATAGGAGGCCGGAAGTTGTGCTGTCGTTTTCCCAGCTGTCCATCAGTGCTTTCATCACTGCTACTCCCGCTCGTGCTCCTTTCTTCCCCCGAGCTGAAGGTCCAGTTCTGGGGGGTGGGTCTGAATCGCTGTCGGTTGTTTTTGTTTTGCTGTTGAGGGGGCTTTTCATAATATTCATCTGTGGTGTAGGGATATATCGTTTCACGATCGAACTTCTGTACATCCTTTGTTAATTTTGTCAGTTTGGATTTTGTGAGGTACTCCTTGTATTCTGATAGAACGAAAAGGGGGTGTTGATTATCACAGGGTATGTTACGGCGCCAACCTAGTGTCGTGAGTATAATGGAGGAAATAAGAATATTGTGGTGCAACAAGTGAGGAAAAACCCCAAAACCCTCAATTGAGGACAAAAGTCCGTCTTACTATGACAACAGTTCCTGTGCACACACAAAACAGTAAATACAGCATCAAGGTAAACGTTATTTCAGAAATGATGACAGTATGTTCTTGCTTGGGGTGTCGATTTATTAGGGTACCACTTCACAGGCCAGCCAACACGTGTTTCGTCATTGGGTGTGTAACCCTAGACTTCTTCAGGGCTCAGGTGGAGTAAAGCAGGTCTTCAGACCTCTCGGCTGGTGATACTTCCGACCCAGTGGGTCCTAATATTCAGTCTGATGCGTGAGTTTTCTTTTCTCTTTTCCCAAAACTTCGGTAAATCTCATAAGTAAGGTAATAATGTCTACACTTCTGTCGCTGGTTCTGGCTGTGTATGCCAACACTTATCAGTATCAGTACGCCTCTTAGGCAAGACAAGAGTAACGCGGCGCCATCCGCCGTGAAAAGAGCTATGGCGAGTACGTCCTGAAGCTCCTCACACCGTCACCGTGTTCTGATAAGTGTTGGCATACACAGCCAGAACCAGCGACAGAAGTGTAGACATTATTACCTTACCGAAGTTTTGGGAAAAGAGAAAAAGAAAACTCACGCATCAGACTGAATATTAGGACCCACTGGGTCGGAAGTATCACCAGCCGAGAGGTCTGAAGACCTGCTTTACTCCACCTGAGCCCTGAAGAAGTCTAGGGTTACACACCCAATGACGAAACACGTGTTGGCTGGCCTGTGAAGTGGTACCCTAATAAATCGACACCCCAAGCAAGAACATACTGTCATCATTTCTGAAATAACGTTTACCTTGATGCTGTATTTACTGTTTTGTGTGTGCACAGGAACTGTTGTCATGCTCCTTGTATTCGTTGTGGTCTTTATTAATTTCTTCCAGTTTTTTCTTAAACACGGAAATGTGTACCATGGTCTTAAGTTTGCTCTCACTTTGTTGTATTTCTATTAGTAGTGCATCTGCCAGCTCCCTGGCGGTGTTGATGATGAGCACTAACCAATCCTTTGTGCACTTACACGCGATTCTGGACCAATTAATTCTAAATTCTTTATTGTTAAGGAATAATCTTGGTTCGTTCGTAACAACCAAGCCCTTGGGAGCACTGTTCTTGCGAAGATATTCGGTCATGAAAGCTCCATGAAGCGCTGTCCTTATCTGTTCTTTCTTCTTTGCTGTTAAAGTTGCCCATTCATCCGAGTTCTGGACTACCTGTGTGACCACTGTGTCTGCTAGTAGGGATGGTGTTCGAAGGATTTCTGCATACGTCTCCTCGTTGAATGCTAGTTCCGTCTCCATACTTGTTTGCTGGGTTATGTCCGGTCAAAGGATTCCGGATCACGAGATACCCACACTTGGGTTTGAAAAAATTACTACCCCCAAAAAAGGTTCCCACAGCTATCCGCTGTACTAAACTATCTAACCACAAAAGTCCCAGAGAAGGCTCCGGGGAGGGAACAAGAGGCCTGGGATACTTGGAGGAGGCACCCTCCAACATAAACTGTTTACCACAGAAAAAGCCACTCCTAGTGTGATGACCTAAATGTCTCTAAATTTGTGATATGCGGATTGGCATCTCACAAAAAGTGAAGGACTGGTCTCACACACCACCTGGTGTCATGCTTCATCATTGACCAGTCCTCGCCCCTTAAAAACTTGGTTTGATAAGGGGCAGGCATACACCTGACGACAGGGATGCACTTCTAAATCTAAGTGGGGGCCCTTACAAAAATAATGTGTGCTAAAAAACCATTACAGATGACAAATCAAATTTAATTTTATGTGAACAGCATATGTATGGTCATTAAAAACAGCGTTGCGGTGTGTATGAGGAAATTATTGTCCTCCCACCGTCGTGTATATAGTCAACATGTTTCTGCCCTTCGGCCCGTTCGGGTCCATGGCATTCATCAGGACATACAAAAAACTAAAGGCTCCGCCCTTACCAATTTTATGGAAAAAGGGAATCCACTGGGTGGGGTGAAAAATGTCACCCTCAACCTTCAAGAGGTGAAAAAATGTTCTCAAACCTGCAAAGTGAAAAAAGGATAAAAAGAAGAGACATTGTGTAATACTAATTTGTAATGAGGTCATGAAAAATTCGACAGCTAACTCCACATGCATTCGACAGTGAGTGGCTATAATGTGCTACAAACGTGTCAGTCATCTGTGGGTTAACACCAAAGATCATCACCTGAGGTTTACTCACTCTATCAATAGACATCAGGCCACGTTTCTGGACCTTGACATTGACCTTGAAATGACACCAGAGGGTATCCAAACAAGGGTACACAACAAGCCCACAGACAAAAACAGTCTACTACTATATGAGAGTCATCATCCTAAAGCCCTCAGGGACAACCTACCAGTGGGGCAATTCTTAAGGGTGCGGCGAAATTGCACAGAAACCGAAACATTCCTGGAACAGTCTAAGGAATTAGAGGAGAAATTGCTCCAAAGACACTACCCTAAAAAACTAATCAAGAGAGCGAAAAAGAGGGCAAGGAACAACCCACGGGAAGCTCTTCTGGAAACCACGGATAAAGAAAGAAAGGATCAAATGGTGTGCGTTACTACATTCACGCCAGTTTCGAACTCTGTGAAGAAAATTATCAAAAAAAACTGCCACATCCTGGGTAGTGCAGGCAAAAAGTGGGATCTCCCACTCTTCGCATTTAAAAGAAGCAAAAGTTTACGTGATGAACTGGTCCACGCCAAAGACCATACTCTCGGGAGAGCAGAACAAATAACTCTCTGGAACACACATAGACCCACTGGACACTATCCCTGTGGTGGGTGCGTCCCATGCCCTTACACCACCGCGACAAAAGAAGTAGACATTGGCACAGGTAGACCGTGGAAACTGAATAGTTTCAGTAACTGCAACACCGAGAACGTCATCTACTTATTGACATGCCCCTGCAATCTCCTCTACGTGGGGATGACTACCCGCAAGATTAAGATCCGTATCAATGTACACAGAAGCACAATACGGTGCAAGAAGACGAATACAAAACTCAGGAGGCATTTTTTGGACTCTGAACACAAAGACAGCGATCTGAGATGGACAGTACTAGAGGTTTTAAAAAAATCCACAACAGACCTCACGAGACCACTGCACATCAGGGAACAAAGATGGGTGTATAGATTGAAATCCAATCAGACAGGATTAAACGATTATATTCCGTGGCTACAGTTGTCATGATAAATGTAGCTTCATGATGAACACAGAATATACTCTAGGGAGAAAACCCCAAAATCCTGAAAAAGGTCCCTTAACCAGCTCTGTCAGTAGAAAACCTGTCTAGATAGCAAGCTAAAGACAAGGGGACGGTGCTGGTATCGACACTGGGGTATTTTACCGACTATGCCTTTTTAATATCCCAGGACAGTCACTATTTTAAGCCAGACATACAGTATGTAACAATGCTTTCAGTTCACTAGACAATACTACGTATCTGCACATGGGAACATCGCCCACCTGCAGATTATTAGATATTTAGATCTAGAACACTCATAGTCTCGAGGTTGACTTGCTTTAACAATTTACAATGTACACATGTTTTCTTGTAAATACGCGATGTCGCCAGCTTCTGTAAAAGCGGATCTAACAGGATCATAGAACTCACGGTAGTTCAAACGGTAGTGTGTGTTTGAAATGAGATTAGGCACGCTGATACTCCGCTTCGTTCACTTTCAATGCATGCACAATAGTGAATGTATTAACACTAGGGTATTTGATTAGGCACGCCTTTCGAACGTTTCAGCTCCCTTTAAAACGCATGCGCGCCATTTGGCAGCAACCGCACTGCTCAGACGGAAACACTCCCGGGTGTCAGCGGTATCCAATGGCATTACAATAGTACTACCGGATGTCCATATTTGGTCAACGAAACTGCTCCAGACAGGCCAGGCATATTTTTACTTATTGAGGGCAACGACACCGGAAACACCGTTGTCCTTCTTTTACTGGTTGCCGCTCACCCTCATTACCCACACCTGCACCACGTTGACAGCGCGCATACGCTATAAAAACCGGACAGCCTTCCCTCACAGTCATCTACGAGGAGACGACCCATGCAGACATAGATGCAAGGAGCATACACGCAACGGTCACAGTAAGAATGTGTGTGTGCGAGAATGGATGCCCTGGGCCCACGGCCCTTGGGGCCCGAGGTGCTTTACGCTGATTAGTTAATAATTAATTCTTTCAAAACAACAACAATTAGAACTAAGCAGTATGTTTGCCTGTAACTATGATCACATGCAGTGATATAATGTTCGTCTTTCTGTCATTCCTCTCTCCCTTTTTGACAGCTAGTGACCTCTTTTGGTCTACCATCCACGGCCTCCTATGGGGCTAGTAGATCCCCCCACAAGGGTAAGAAATACGGGACACATTTCCCGTGGATTTTATTGAATACGGTGCACAGATGACTGACACGTTTGTAGCACATTATAGCCACTCACCGTAGAATGCATTTGGAGTTGGCTGTCGAATTTTCATGACCTCATTACAAATTTGTATTACACAATGTCTCTTCATTTTATCCTTTTTTCACTTTGCAGGTTTGAGAAATTTTTTTCACCTCCTGAAGGTTGAGGGTGACATTTTTTCACCCCACCCAGTGGATTCCCTTTTTCCATAAAATTGGTAAGGGCGGAGCCTTTAGTTTTTTGTAAGTCCTGATGAATGCCATGGACCCGAACGGGCCGAAGGGCAGAAACATGTTGACTATATACACGACGGTGGGAGGACAATAATTTCCTCATACACACCGCAACGCTGTTTTTAATGACCATACAGATGCTGTTCACATAAAATTTAATTTGATTTGTCATCTGTAATGGTTTTTTAGCTCACATTATTTTTGTAAGGGCCCCCACTTAGATTTAGAAGTGCATCCCTGTCGTCAGGTGTATGCCCGGCCCTTATCAAACCAAGTTTTTAAGGGGCTAGGACTGGTCAATGATGAAGCATGACACCAGGTGGTGTGTGAGACCAGTCCTTCACTTTTTGTGAGATGCCAATCCGCATATCACAAATTTAGAGACATTTAGGTCATCACACTAGGAGTGGCTTTTTCTGTGGTAAACAGTTTATGTTGGAGGCTGCCTCCTCCTAGTACCCCAGGCCTCTTGTTCCCTCCCCGGAGCCTTCTCTGGGACTTTTGTGGTTAGATACATGTTTTGTATCAAACATGTTGGAATCATACCCCAACACCGATTCCGGTGCTAGAAGAATGATCCGAAGTACTGGGGGGGTTCCTTAGGGGACCCCCTGTACTCCAAGCAACAGCCTTTCAGGGTCTGCCAGCAACCTAGGGCTTCTGCCGACCTCAGATATGATCCTGCCCTCTTGCTGCTGAGCTGAGCTTGAGCAGGGGAAGGTAGAACAATAGGTTTCCTGTCACAGGGAGTGTGACCACCTCCCAGACGGGACTTAGTGTATTCGGCTGGTTGGGGTGGGGGGGCTTGCAAGTGACACCAGACTTCTTTGAAGGGCAGATTTGGTGCCTTCCTTGCATACTTCTGTTTGGGACAGTTCATGAATCCCAGGTTTCCACTCTGGCTCGAAACTGAACAAAGAACAGGGGAGTATCCTCCCCTCTGTCCAGCCCCTCCTCTGGGCGGGACCTCCAAGTCGTTCCAACCCTTTCCCTAGGGTACTTAAGGGCTCCCCCATGGGTAGGTCCTCAGATTATTTGTGGAACAAGACTCGCCTTTGAAACCAAGACACTCTTCGACCGTTTGGACACTTGGACTTCGTCGGACTTCAACTGGACCCGAGACTGCATCAAGGAAGACTCCTACTGCTCCTGGTCTCGCTGTTCTTCAAGTCTTCTGCATCGTCTGTGTCTGTACAGCATCCAGGTTCTCCATAAAGCTTGTGGGCATCAAGGGCATCTGAAATAATCTCCCTTGGCGTGAAGGAGTCACACCCCTGCATCAGCAGGCCCCACAACAAAGCTGACCGGTCTGCTGCTCCTGTCATATAACGGACTTCCCGAGGCCCAGCAACACAGGTGGTGGTTCTACAGCTCCCCAGAGGCCTGTCCTGTCTTCGCTGCAATTTGGAGGACAGTATCCCTCATCGAAGCCACTGGGACCAAACCCATGTGCACTGTGTCGACTTGCCGTTGCCAAGGCTTGTTCGCTCTGCACCCCAGAGATCTTTGGGCTACAAGATGATTCAGCCTCTAGCACCTCATCCCTCAAAGATCAGCATCCTCACTGCATCCTCTGAAGCGTGGGCCTCCATCTTTGGTGAGCTGCCTGAGGTCCTCTTGCGACTCCTGTGCCTTCGCCCTGTGGGTCCTCTCGGGGTCTTCCTTTGCTTCAGTGGGCTCCCCTGCTTGCTCGGGGCATGCTCTGGCTGAGGCGCTTGGATGTTACTGGTCCCAATGTTTGCATCTTTTTGCTTTCCACGCCAGTTGCGGCTACCAAGGCTTGTTGGTTCTCCCGCTAAACACCGACCACCTGAACACCGACACCCAATATGGGACAGCTAGTGCATGGCTCCTGGTCTTCCGCAGCATCGCCTGGTCCTCACAGCTGCAGCAACAAGGTCACCGTCTTCACTCTTGAACCTCCCAACATCGGTGGGCATTGTGCTTCCGTGCCTCCTGGTCACTTCTGAGTGGCATAGACTCTGTCCCCTCTGCTTGCAGGTTCTCTTCTTCAAGAAGTCACTCTTGGATTCCACCGGACTCCTTCACATGCTTCTACAGAGGTATCTTCTTCGAAGTCTTCCTTTGTCGTCTACGGTAGGTTCCGACGTCACTTCACCCCTACGCACCGGCTTCCCTGGTGCAGGTAACCTGGTTCCTGGGGCATCCATGGGTGGGGTGACTCTCAAAACTCCCCTCTTCCAAAGGGTTTCTTCGGGGTCCTCTGTGAAGGGTCCTTCTTCTGTAAAACTGCAACCGCAACTTCTCCATTGACTTCCATTGGGCACGGGGCTGTGTTTCCACTCTGCACACAGCCTCCGTGGGGTTCCTGGGTATTTACCTTAGGTAGTTCCTTGTGTCCCCATCTCCTATGAGTCTTCTGTTCCAAGTCCCGTTCTCATTGAAGTTTGCATTCCACTTTCAAAGTATATGGTTTGGTGTTCCCCTGGACACCAGTGTATATTTGTGCTACTTACTTAATTATTTTGAAGTATTCTTGTGTGTATTGTTGATATCTCTGGGTAGGAGATATGCCAATGTGTTAGTGATTGTGTTGCATAATAAATAGCCTTATTTTTATCAACACTTTGTGGTTCTTTTTCATCTAATCTACACTGTTGAATAAATGTGGCAAAACAAACTGCTTTACACTCCTTCAAGATAAGCCTGAAGGCTTCTCTCCACAGCTACCACTTTGAGAGCTTTCTATGGTTATCAAAAACCACTAAAATCACCATAAGGGCTGCCTGGATTAGTGCAAGGTGCATCACTCCTGAGATTGTGCACCATATACTAACCCAGCCTCCTACAACCACCAACACCAGTTCTCTAATATACTTCTCCCACCAGGGCACAAGTCCTAAAAAAAAGAAGTGGGGCACTAACCAAGTTAGGCAGTATGTAAGTAACATCACAGCGCATGACATTGCACATGACATCACAACCCATGACCTCACAGGGAGTGATATCACAAAAAATTACATCAGTTTCTAAGACCTCGCATTTGTTAAGCAGGTCTATCATGAGTACATTAGAGGGCATTACAATATTTAACAAATTTGAGTTTGCGTCGGAGTTGTGCCAAAAAAGTGATGCAACCCCGGTGCAAGATCTAGGCCTCCACTTATACATTTATTTATTAAAACTCTGCCTGAAATAAATTGGCAACAAGGAGAAATGTGGCTGTATATCTGTTCTGCTTAATTGGTTGCAAAGTCTGCATTTTAAAATATCTTATGAGGTTAAGGCACCTGCTGCAAAGATCTTTATGTACCCAGTAAATCGCAGGAATTAATAATAATAATGGTAAGATAACTCTGGAGGTTAAGCTCTTGCTGGAGAGACAGGTGTTTTGTCTAGTCCCAGTTTTGATTCAATGTAGCATAGAGGGTTAATATGTCTCACGTAAAGCACATCATGTGACACACAGATGACGGATTTTTGTTTTATGTAGATGGGTAAGTGGGTTATTGCTTTTAACACAGAAATCCTTTAGTTACTTACAGTTCACAAATTGTAATCCTTCTAATATAGCACAGCGAATTATAAAGGAAAGGGCATGTGACTCCTACACCTTGTAACCCTCACTAACTTATGTAACACATCCTGTAAATTGATTTACACACATATGGTTTATTGTAAATGTATGTGTGATTTAAAGTGCTCCGACACCCTGGATTGGGTTGAGTAGCTCTATAAAAGAAATAAGACAAAATAGTGGTATTTAAATTGTTATTTGCGTAAATATTAGGACAGACAAACACATCTGACACAACATAATGCAAGATGTGTGCTTAGGCTATGTCTGATGCTAATTGTTCTCATGTTCCAGGTCGAGGTTCAACTGCTCAAAATAAACATTTTAACAAAACATTAGGCTTTGAGTGGCTGAATTGCGCAGTGTGAAACAGTCAAATGAGGTAGGGTCCCAGCTGAGGAGGGGCAGGATGCAGTCAGTAATTAGCAAACTACCTCTCTTCCTTTGTCCTGTAAGTTGACTGCATGCAGTGGTGGCGAGGACCAGGTGTGAAAAATTCCTTGAGCTTTTGCGCACAACAAAAGGGAAGGTCACAAGTCAAGTGCAGGGCCATTAGCACGTCTAAAGCACTCGCGCTTTGACGTACCAATGGCCCTGCCAGAGACAGAAGAGAGAAGGGAAATTCTTTCATCCCCTCGTCCCCCCATCCTTGTTCCCCACGTCCCCCCCACTCCAAAATCTGGGGGCATATATCCCCCGCGTCCCCCACGCTTCCTACGCCCATGTTGGGATTGTCAGGTTGAAAACTCTGTGTCTGGGCGCATTGCGAAACAGAAGCTTCCATAAATTGGTAGAGTTCTGACAGTTACACTAACTTTGAAAACATATAAATCATGAAATAAGGTCCATGGTAATGAAGGTCACCTGGCACCAGGGAAATAGCATCACCAATATGTGCCCCCACATAAGCATAAATTACCACTCAAACATCTGTTCTAAATATATTAAAGAAATGCATTCATTTGCCCCCAAACAGTCTGATTTTTTTCTGAAAAACCAAACAGCTTTCCAAATGCAAGTCTTTTATGTGACTAAATAAATCACATTTTCTCAATGAAAAGTGTGGACGTTTTAAAAAAATAAACTTTAACCATCAAAAAACTTTCTTTTTATTTTTAGAAAATCCACACGTTTGGTCTTCACCTTCCTATATTTCCCAAACAAATGCCATTAGGCCCGTCATGTGCTATACATAGGGCCGGACTGGCCATAGCGGGCACCGGGCATTTCCCCGGTGGGCCGCCAGCGTTGGGGGCCGGTTTTGGGCCCTTGGGGGCCGATTTTGTTACAGGGCCGTTTTTGCAGCATAGCTGCAATATCGGCCGCTGTAACGAAATCGGCCAAAACCGGCAGTGGCATACAGCTCGGCCGCACCCCCAACCCACGGGGGGGCGCGAGCACTTTGCCAGGGCCGGTTTTGGTTCCCAGTCCGGCCCCACCAAATGTCACTAATGCCGACCTTTGCATGGAATGACCTTCATGTTGGAGTGATGTCCAACACTATAGCTAGGATGGACACAATGAACCAAAGAATGATGATAAAATACTAAGATAGCCAACTTATACCAGTGGCACCATTATGCCAAGGTTAGCCATCATGATGCCTACAATGCTCACAATAGGTGAATGAGGGCCATTTAATGCCACGGCCACAATATGGCAAAGAGGATGGTCTTATCCATGTGCCAAAATATGTCCCAAAATGCCTACAATATGCCAGGAAGGGCTACTGTGTTCCTGGGCTCCATATCAACTAAATGGTCACAATATATCATGAAGGACTCATATATGTCATGGTCATCATAATGACTTAACTGTTCACAGAATACCAAAGAGGACTAGGTTAATGCCTTAAATGCACCTCTACAAGAATTCATGTGACCGGAGTCTCCACCTCTCATTAGAAAATTCCATTTATCAGTTTTGCTCATCTCCCTTTTCCTAGCGTATCTCCAACCTGAATCTCTACATCGTTCTCTTATCTCATACTAGTTTTCCTGCCCCAGTACTTACTCTGCTCATATCTATGCACCTAACTGCACTTATTCTCACCAATCTCATTCTACCGGTTTCCTCTCTCTGTCACCCCCTACCCTTTCCACCTATCTTGCCTCAATCCACCCTTCTCAGAATCTTCTATCCCTTTATGTCTACCTCGATTTTTTTTCCTGTTCAGCTCATTTTTTTTTTTTTCGCATTCCCCCTTCTTTCCTTCATTCTTTCTCTTTCTTGTGTGCTCATTCTTGCATTCTTATTTTTTCCAGTGGAATCTTCCTTGCCACCTGCCTCTTTTCCTGTCTTTACTGATTGTAGTTGCAGTATCTTTCTTACCATCATCTTATGGTTTTCTTTCCCCCCTTTTAAAACATTCGCTTTCTTTCTTTATCCATTTTCTATTTCACTTATCTCTACTTCAAACTGTTTTTCCATATTCCTCTTTTCATCTGGCTCTTTTCTTCTTGCTTTCAGCTTCCTCTTCTTTTAGCTAATTTCTTTAATGTGTTTCCCTTTTTCTCTCTCTTTCTTTCTATTCAGCCCATTTTCCATTCAATATTTTTCCTTCTTTTCCTATTCCATCTAAGTTTCTATATTTATTTCCTTCTGTCAACTTAACGTCTTTAATTTTTTTTATCTTTACATCTTTCAATAATCTTTTCTATTCCTTCTTTCTTTTTTACTTATTTCATCCTTTCTTTCAGCCATTTTTCCTTTATTTTTGCTTTTCATTTTTTATCTTTATTCCTTACTTCCACCCTTCTATTTTTCTTTATTTTTTGATTTCTCCTTGCATATTTTATTTCACCTTTCCTTATTTTCCTCATGCTTCCTTTTATCTTTTACATTGAATCCTTGTATTCTTTTTTTTAATCATTAGAACATTTTTATTACATTTACACAATCTGGAAAAAATTTCCCTCTACGCAATTTATACATCAACATGATAACAAAATAGTAAAAATTACAATTTTAAACTGTTGGACAGGGCCCTTTCTGCAAGGTCACTCCAGATGTAGGTCTTCCTTTACTGAACCCGTTATTGTTGGTTTTTCGGACTCTGCACGTTTTACCAGTGGCAGCTAGCAGTGCTAAAATATGGTGAGACGCGATGGCGCCAAACTCACCATAAATGCAGCTTCCACCCGGTGCAGCACTTCTCCCCCATATTCACGAACAAGAATGGAAGGACTTCCTTCCTGCTCAGTGGAACACGGTCATTAAAGGTTTGGTACCCGCCCTAGGTAGTGCCCTGTCCAAGTCTGCGCCCAGCATGCAATTAAAGTACCCAGCCACAGGAGAGGTGTGTTGTGTGTTAACAGATCTTGGGTGCTATGAAAGAACGTGGAGCCGTCATTGTTCGGGGCATACATGTTCAAAATAGTCAGATCATATCCGTATAGTGTCCCCCTCAACAGGACAAACCAACCACCTATGTCGACCTCCATATAGGTTAGGGAGAATGGGACCCCCGGTGCAACCTAGATCAGCGTGCCGCTAGCGTACGTCAAGAATGAGTGGAACACCTGTCCTCTCCACTTCTTAGTGAGATGTGTGGCATCGTCCAAGTGTGTTTCCTATAAGCAGGCTATGGAGATCTTATGCCATTTTAAAAAGGTGTATAAACGTCAAGGGGTGTGATCCAGTAAGGCCTACTGCATGGGGAGGGGTCAATGTTACAATGCAAAATCTATATGAAACCCCACATGGCCACTGATAAACACAACTTGAAAAAACACAACATACACATTAATCTAGTGTGTTCGAGTATTTAACTCATTTTCTTATTTCATCAGCTTATTTTCAATTATGTTCTACAGATGTTTTGATAATCTTATCCATCTGATACACACAACACAGATACATAAAACAACTGACACAATTAACATAAATCAAAAGTTACACAAATTTCAAAGAAAATTCTTTTTAAGATGCAGGATTTATTGATATCAGGGAGTTTTAAATATAGAGTCCAAATATATACTCTCAACAATCAATGTATACCCCTATTCACATATGGGGTTAAAGGCGTAATAAATACTTGAACCCACTAGATAAATGTGCATGTTGTGTTTTTTCAAGTTGTGTTTATCAATGGCCATGTGTGGTTTCATATAAAGTTTGCATCGTTTTAAAAAGGTGAGCACTCTATACTGCTTAGTGTAGGTCCCCAACCCTCAGACGTTCCACATCAGAAGTCTAATGTCAGCCCCCGTCATAAGTTGTGGCGTTTAGTAGTGGCCGCCTGCCTCCCTCAGACTGCTGCAACCTATAAAACAGAAACGTGCAATACACAATAAAAACTCCCTCCCCCACCCACAAACATAGTACAACCATGGGACTATCGATACCCACCCCATGCACGTGCCACGTATTCAGGCTGCAGCGATGTCCGGCAGCGTCTCCCATCCCTGGGAAGAGCCGATGGCGAACACAAGAGCCAGGGCCCACATTGGTACCCTCCTGGCAGGCAGTTTCATTGGGCAAACTGTGTACGGGATTAGGCTGCCCACACCAGGCCACTAGAGCATCAATAATGTCTCCCCCCTCCCCCCCAGGCAGCCAACCTCCCAGCAGGCAATAGAGAGGCAGGCAGGCTAAGTTATGGTGGGCTCCACCTAGGCCAACAAAGCAGTGTGACCAGAGCCTGGCCAGAAATCTTCCATCTGATGGGGCCATCAGACGCAGGCTCCCGGACACTGTCCAGTGCGAGCCAGCTAGGTTGCTGAGAGATCACTGCAGGTGCTGCCCAGTACTATCCCCCACACTACAGCCTACTGGTCCACCAGTTCAGGGCCACTGCAGAATCCCAAGGGCCAGTATGTGCAGATTCATCGCAGAGTACCCAGGAAGAGCGCTGGGAAGTGTAAGGGCAGTCTGACCAAGGGCCGCAGTCTCAACCACTGTTGAGGCACCACACACAACACGCTGCTGCTTACTGTAACACAATCTGCTGGCTCAGGATGTAGGTAGCGGACGCTCAGGAGATCCTGAGTCACAGGCCACCGGTGACCCCCGCTCCATCAGGGCCTCAGGTCCACCACACGGGCACCACTGGCAACAACTACGGCCCCCAGCAGTCACCAGCCAGCAACTGCAACAGGAGGATCACGGGAGGCTGCGCAAGGCCACTTCCTTGATGCTTCTGACAGAGCACCTCAGTGGGCCAGCCCACGTCCTCTGCGACCGGAGTGACAGTAGTGGACCAACTCTTTCCTGCACCAGGTTCCGCCACCCAGATGAGTGCTCAGGGCACCTTGCTGCGAGCGGAGTATAGACTGAGCCGCACCCTCAGCAGCACTACCACCGCCGGGCCTCCTCACCTCTCATCCCAGTGCCAGTGCGGCCTACGGGCAGCTCATGTGACGTAGCTCGTCCCCCAGGCCATGCACCGATTAGCGGAGCCGCAGTGGCTGTCAGGCGTCTGGCGTTTCTCACCACTGGAGTCCGAGGCTTACACTTTGCCGCATAGCGCAGATAACATACTTGTCTCCGGGACGGCTCGCTCACTTCTTGCAGGACGGGACCCTCAAAAGCAAGCTTTCGTCACGTATCGACTGGATCTGGGTACCCCACAATGACGGTTTTGCAAGGGACAACTTCGTTTGTCTTGTTAAAAGCAGGATTTTTAAGGATTTGTGAGGATTAATTCAATGAATGGCCGGGAGCTGTAAGGCTCATGTCCTGTCAGCCATGTTGCTTGGCTACGTCCCCAGGTTGTTATCAAACACATCTTTGAGCGATTTGTGATCGGACTTCACAATAAAACTGGTACCCCACAAAAATGTTTCAAGCTTCCTGATAGCTCAATATATGCAAAAAGCCTCCTTTTCTATTAGTGAGTATCTGATCTCTGGACCTTTCAAATATTGAAATATAAACATAATCATCCTTTCATTGTCAACATCACATTGTTTTAACGCCGCCCCTAATCATTTAGAACTAGCATCCATGGTCAAAACCGACTTTTCTGTTGTGCTAAAGCTTTGTAAAGAAGGGGCATTGGACAAAGAACTTTTAATACCCTGAAATTCCAAATCACACTCCACTGACCAAGGTAATGCAACACCCGTCTCCAACAATTTTCTCATGTTAAAGGTCCGACAAGCAAACCGGGAAACAAACATATTGTAGTACTCTTCCATACCTAAAAATTTGATTAACTCCTCTTTACACCCTGGGACTGTCATTTTTTTTTGCGAATTCACCAAATCCTCATTTGATTTCATGCAATTCTCAGTCAGTGACCTAAATGCACAATATCTCTTCTATTAAGCTTACACTTGGACTATTTAAGAGGAAGCCCTGTGTCTCTGAACCTCTCCCAAATACATTTTAAAAGATAATTATGTTTCCATATGTCCCCACCACACAGCTCCGTCTGTGTGCCCTGCTGCTGCCCCTGATTGTGCTCGTTTTTTCCTTTCTGTGCCCCCTTGCTGCCCCTGATTGTGCTCGTTTTTTCCTTTCTGTGCCCCCTTGCTGCCCCCTGATTGTGCTCTGTTTTTCCTTTCTGTGCCCCCTTGCTGCCCCTGATTGTGCTCGTTTTTCCTTTCTGTGCCCCCCTTGCTGCCCCTGATTGTGCTCGTTTTTTCCTTTCTGTGCCCCCTTGCTGCCCCCTGATTGTGCTCGTTTTTTCCTTTCTGTGCCCCCCTTGCTGCCCCCGATTGTGCTCGTTTTTTCCTTTCTGTGCCCCCCTTGCTGCCCCTGATTGTGCTCGTTTTTCCTTTCTGTGCCCCCTTGCTGCCCCTGATTGTGCTCGTTTTTTTTTCCTTTCTGTGCCCCCTTGCTGCCCCTGATTGTGCTCGTTTTTTCCTCTCTGTGCCCCCCTTGCTGCCCCTGATTGTGCTCGTTTTTCCTTTCTGTGCCCCCTTGCTGCCCCTGATTGTGCTCGTTTTTTCCTTTCTGTGCCCCCCTTGCTGCCCCTGATTGTGCTCGTTTTTCCTTTCTGTGCCCCCTTGCTGCCCCTGATTGTGCTCGTTTTTTGTTGTTGTTTTTTTTCCTTTCTGTGCCCCCTTGCTGCCCCTGATTGTGCTCGTTTTTTCCTCTCTGTGCCCCCCTTGCTGCCCCTGATTGTGCTCGTTTTTCCTTTCTGTGCCCCCTTGCTGCCCCTCATTGTGCTAGTTTTTTTTCCTTTCTGTGCCCCCTTGATGCCCTGATTGTGCTCGTTTTCCCTTCTGTGCCTGTTTCCCGCCGCTGCGCCCCTGCGGCCCCGCCCCCTCACTGCCCATTCGCTGCCCCATTCCCTGCTCCTCCCTCCCACCTCCCCATTTATGGCGGCCGCGCAGCGGACGTGCGCAGCGGGCGCGCCTAAGGCAAGCCCGTCTGCGCCCGTCCGTGCCGTGACCGCGCCCAGCGCCAGACCCCTGGTCCGGGCCTCCCCCGCGCCCGCCACATCAACAGACGCCGATACGACGCCAGCACCCTCCACGCAATCAACCCCGGAAAAGATCACGCCTGCTACCAGGCCACCCCGAAGCGCACCCAAGGGCCCTTCACCTGCCGGAACTGCAGCTTCGCCAGCACCCGCCCCGCCAAACCACCGCCCAGGAAAGAACCCAACTACCTCAGATGCATCCTCCTCAACACCCGCTCCGCCCGCAAACACGCCATCGAACTCTGGGACCTTCTCAACTCAACCTCCCCAGACGTCGCATTCCTGACAGAGACCTGGCTGAATCCCGCTTCAGCCCCCGACATCGCCATTGCCATCCCGGACGGATACAAGATCACCCGCAGGGACCGCACCAACGGAGTCGGAGGAGGCATCGCCATCGTCCACAGGAACACCCTCAGAGTCTCAACCAACACCGACGACACCCTCAGCACCGCCGAACACATGCACTTCCAGATCCACACCGATCCCAACACCACCCTCAGAGGAACCCTCATCTACAGACCCCCGGACCCCGACCACAGTTCAGCGATTCCATCGCTGACTTCGTCAGCACACACGCCATCGCCTCCACGGACTACATCCTCCTCGGGGACCTGAACTTCCACCTCGAGAACAACAAGGACACCAACTCCACCACCCTGATCGACAACCTCGCCACCCTCGGACTCAGACAGCTCGTGACTACACCCACCCACGCCGCCGGCCACACGCTCGACTCCATCTTTTCCGCAAGCCCACACGTCTCCTTCAACCACACCTCCGAACCCCACTGGACTGACCACCACTGCATCCACTTCACCTACAGGAAGCCCACCACGCACCACCGCACCGAACAAATGCCTCGCCGCTGCTGGAGCAGAGTCACGGAAGACCAGCTAACCACAACCCTCGCCCTGAGCCCACCCGCCGAACCCTCCGACCCCGACACCGCCGCCCGCAACCTCAGACAGTGGATCGACGACTGCGCCAACACCCTCGCCCCGCTCAAGAATCCGCCCAACAGCCACACCAGCAAGAAAGCCACCTGGTTCACCGAAGACCTCCAGGCCTCCAAACGAACATGCCGAAAACTGGAGAAGATCTGGTTCCACGAACGGACAGCGGACAGCTACGCCGCCCACAAGAGCGCCACCCGCAGTCACCATCACCTCATCAGATCCGCCAAAAGGGCCTCACTCAAAGACCGCCTAGACAACAACGCACACAACAGCAAAGAGCTCTTCAACATCGTGAAGGAACTCTCCAACCCCAGCTCCAACACCAACGACATCCAGCCGTCGCGAGACCTGTGCGACTCACTGGCCACCTTCTTCCACCGCAAAATCGCCGACATCCACGACAGCTTCAACACCACGACTGCCCCGGCAACCACCGAGACCACTGCCCCCACAACCACCAACCGCCTGCTCTCCTGGACCAACATCAACGACGAGGACACCAGCGAGATCATGAACACCATCCACTCCGGTTCACCGCTAGACCCGTACCCTCACCACATCTTCAACAAAGCCAGTACAGCCATCGCGCCCCATCTCCGGAAAATAATCAACATCTCCTTCGAGACAGCAACCTTCCCGGAAAGCTGGAAGCACGCCGAGATCACCGCCTTACTCAAGAAACCCAAGGCAGACCCCAAGGACCTCAAGAACTTCCGACCCATCTCTCTGCTCCCGTTCCCCGCGAAGGTCACCGAGAAAATCGTCAACAAACAACTGACCCGCTACCTCGAGGAGAACAACATCCTGGACCCTTCCCAGTCCGGCTTCCGCAGCAACCACAGCACCGAAACCACCCTCATCGCCGCCACCGATGACATCAGGACCCTGCTAGACAACGGAGAAACAGCAGCCCTCATCCTCCTGGACCTATCAGCCGCCTTCGACACGGTCTGCCACCACACACTACGAACACGCCTTCACGACGCCGGGATCCAAGAGAAGGCCCTGGACTGGACCACATCCTTCCTTTCCGGCAGAACACAAAGCGTCCGCCTCGCCCCTTCCGATCCAAGGCCACCAAGATCATCTGCGGCGTACCCCAAGGCTCCTCCCTCAGCCCAACGCTGTTCAACATCTACATGGCACCCCTCGCCCACGTCGCCCGACAGCACAACCTCAACATCATCTCCTACGCCGACGACACCCAGCTGATCCTCTCCCTCACCAAAGACCCTCACACCGCCAAAGCCCACCTCCACGAAGGAATGAAGGCCGTCGCCGAATGGATGAGGACCAGCCGCCTGAAGCTGAACTCGGACAAGACGGAGGTCCTCATCCTTGGTTCCAACCCTCCAGCCTGGGACGACTCCTGGTGTCCAACATCACTGGGAACAGCCCCGCCACCCACCGACCACGTACGCAACCTAGGGGTCATCCTCGACCCCACCCTCTCCATGACTAAGCAGGTCAACGCCGTTTCCTCATCCTGCTTCAACATCCTCCGAATGCTCCGCAGGATCTTCAAGTGGATCCCCACCGAAACAAGAAAAACAGTCACCCAGGCCCTCGTCACCAGCAGGCTGGACTACGGAAACGCCCTCTACGCAGGAACGACGGCTAAGCTCCTGAGACGGCTGCAACGCATCCAGAACGCCTCTGCACGTCTTATCCTCAACATCCCCCGACGCAGCCACATCACACCCCACCTGAGAGACCTGCACTGGCTCCCTGTCAACAAGAGGATAACCTTCAAGCTCCTCACCCACGCACACAAAGCACTCCACAACTCCGGACCAGCCTACCTCAAAAGACGACTCAGCTTCTACACCCCCACCCGCCAGCTCCGCTCGACCAGCCTCGCCCTCGCCACAGTCCCCCGCATCTGGAAAACGACCGCCGGCGGCAGATCCTTCTCCCACCTCGCCGCCAAGACCTGGAACACCCTCCCCACCAACCTCCGACAGACCCAAGACCTACTGGCCTTCAGAAGACTCCTCAAGACCTGGCTCTTCGATCAGTAGCAGCACCACCCCCCTCTTCCCCCAGCGCCTTGAGACCCTCGCGGGTATGTAGTGCGCTTTATAAGTGACATGATTGATTGATCCTGATGAATCTTCAAACCATCACTGCCACACAGAACTTCTTCCATATCACTCTGAGAAACAGAAGCTTCTGAGATTAACAGCATTCCAGTATATCTGAAAACCAAAAAGGTGTGACGAAGGCAGTTAAATCCATAGAATGGTTCTCCAATTTTGATGGTACACAGATCTAAAGTAGAAAAAACTACAGCACCTTCCAATTGAGACAACATGTCAGTAATATTGGGCAAGGGATACCTGTCCACAACCACTGTTTTATTCAGACCCCTTCGATCAATACATAATCTCATCTCCGCAGACGCCTTGTGAGCTAACACAACAGGAGCCACCCACTCAGTGGCCTCAACTTCTTCAATGATCCCATCCTTTTTTAATCTATTCAGTTCCTCAACCATTTCTTGTCTCATGGTAAAAGGCATACCACATACCTTGCAAACAACAAGATCATCATTCTCCATCTGAACTATTTTGTGTGAATACTCAGTCAGACAACCCAGCTTGCCACAAAATACCTCTGCAAATCCTTGATGTATCTCCTTAACAAAATCATTTTGTTCATTGTGCTGTTCAAAACATAACAGGTTTCTTGCCTTTTAGAATGATGGAAGACTATTTGGATCTAACATTAATTCCAAATCCCTTTGGTGAAACTAGCTAATGATGCTGTCCCCTTTACTAGAGACATAGATCTTATCAGCAGTAATGCGGCCCTTGTATCTCAGATCACCAAAAAAGTAGTCAACAAGTTTAAATGGTTGCCCTCTATATGCTAGTGGTCTGCTATCTGTCTGAATAACTTAACTTTATTAGTAAGCCATTGCTCATAAAAATCTCTAGGTACTAGAGAAATTTTAGCCCCAGAATCAAATAACAGCTTCACCATTGACATAGTCAATAGGACCGTGTTTACCTTGCTGTTGTATCTGTAAGACTATCTCACCACACTGAAGACCATCATATTCCCACTCATCATCTACCACAATCTCTTTCACTTTGTCCTTTTTGGTTTGTGATTTACGATTCTTTCCATTGTGACCCTTCTTGCCACACACTTTGCATATGACTGCCCGAGCAAGACAGATCTTTTCATTCGTCATATGACCAACAGCACCACATCTGAAACATAGTCCTGTAAAAATTATTTTATACGCACCCCCACTCTGTCTCTTAGTAATGTGAAAATGTTGATGATCCAGTTTTAGCATTCATAAATATATTAAGATTGTCAGCATAACAAGCCTCAGCCACCAGCAACTTTCACAGACCTCCAACTGCCTCCCACTCATGTTCCCAGCCCCAACATTCTTAGACCTTCTACTGACCATTCCAACAATAGCATTCCATGAACACTAGAATACATCATCTACTACAAACCTAATATACCACAGATACACAACTGTAAAAGCAGTGATAACCCTTGCTCAAATTGCTGGACAGGAGGTCTTTCAATGCCCTTGTTTGAAATATTGTTTCGTGCTTTGCCTGTTCTGTGCATATGAAGGAAGGTTGCACTACTGCTGCCTTTGCTGTGCTTGTTCGATGTTGGACTGAAGCTCGTATTGCTAGCACTATTTATGGTGCTCCACAAGTTATCTGTAGCTGATGGGATCTGGAGGTGACTATCTGAAGGAGCTGATGTTTGTTATACAAATAGCAGGAGAAGCCCACCATTCAGTTTCAAATGTGATAGGAGGATATTGATCTTGGATTGGTGATCAGTGACATGTAAGGTGTCTGGGAGCTCAACAACAGGTCATAGGCAAAAGTGCCTTACATCACTTGGATGCTTGCCGTTTCAGTGCTCATGATGAACTGATCCATGATCAGTGGTCTAGAAAGGTTGAATTGATGCTAACTTGGACTTTTGATAAGACAGCCATTGCTTGCTTAAGTATACTTTTTGTGAATGGTAGGCTTGTGGTGGGTTAGCAGGGTTGCTGTTGGATTTTTTCAGCAGCAGAAGCATCATTCCATTTTTGATTGAATCTGTAAAGATGTCTTGTTCAAAGCATGTATTGACTATCTTGAGGGTTTTAAGTGATTCCCTAGAAAGAGGTTTAATGTTCATGAATGGAAGATCATTAACCACATGTGATGGATTTGAGGGTGGTAAGATTGTGAAAAAGGTATGTATGAGAAAGCAATTTTTATGGAGACACACTTTAGTGTGCCTCCTTTTGTACAGAGGGATGGGAGAGACGGCAGCAGGCTGTCTTGTGCAACTTAGGTTGTGCTAGAAAGGACCTGGCTTTGGTGAGCATTTCAATTGCATGTTGTGTGTAGTATTGTGTGACTCTGCACTTAAACTCAGGCATTGCTTGATGCCTATGAAGATGCAGAATACTGGCTGACTTTTTGTAGGTAGATTTGACTGTGGAGATAAAGTTTCTGTGTGAAAATCTGAGACATGCTATTCTGAGATTTGGGTCTTGTGCAGTTTCTTCCTTTCACTCATTGATAGCTCACTTGTTGTCAGTTAATTCTTGGTGCACCTTTCGGGATGAAGCTAAGTGCATAGAGGAGTTTACGTCAGGTTTGGAGTAAGTTACAATAGCCAGGTGATGACATCTTGCCTGAGACTGAGCACATGTCCACAAAGGAGCAGTACTGTAGTGGGATGTGTTTTGAGCGACAGTGGTAGTTGGTTGTTGTCCCGGGGGGGTGACAATGGTGGTGTGGTCTGACCAATCAAGTAAGATTTGGAAGGCTGATTAGATGTGAAGACTGGATTGACAATGTTAACTTTGGTCTGGATTGTTTAAATGGGTTTTGGATGTTTATGGCTCAAGGAAGTTCACATAGTGCTTCTTGAAAGTCTTGCTAGAGGAATTACCTGGACATTTGAAGTCCAAGTAAAAGATTATGTTGGATTACAAAATGGAGGTTCACACAGCCCAAATAACAAAAAGCAGAACAGATCATTCCTGGGCCTCACAAAACACTATTCAAAATGTAGCTAAAAATTCTTTAAAAGGATCTTATCCACAAGATGGTTAATGAAAAAAGATTCCTTGTGTGAGAAATGTGTGATTTTCATGCAAATGATGAAAGAGAACACCTAAGATAGCTTTCAAATCCTGCTGTCTGAGAGAAGCAGAATAAAATTAGTTTGTTGATTTCCGGTCAAGATGCCAGCCGCTTAACATGCTCAGCTCCAGATCCCCCAGTTTACTCCTAACTCATAATCAAAGCAATCATTGCCCCCAAATGGTGAGAGTAGTGGTAATCCTAAAGGCCAAGTGAATCTCATTGGATTAGAGAACCATTTGCCCAAGGAGAGGAGGCAATATGCGCAAAGGTGAGCCAAAATGGCAGCACTGAGCAGCCATCAGAATAGGTGAAAGACGATACAGATAATTTCAACAAAAGAGGTGTTTTGGCAACAGGTATAGTAGGCACTAGCTGAGCATGGAGCTGGGAAAAAGTGGCAGTGTCCTAAGACCTTTTATCCTTTAGCCCTTGCAAAGCAGCCCCCATTGCAATCAGGTGTAGTTGTATGGCACTTCTGAGAAAGGGTGGTGTGTTCGGCAGCAGATGGGGGATCTTGGCACAATCAGAAATTAATGGTGATCTCAGTACTGTCAACGCCACCCCACCTCCAAATGACATTACATTCTTTTAAATGAAGGTTAGAGAATCCCGATAGCCAATCCTGAAGTTAATAATCAACAGAGGGCCCAGATTCCCACTGCTGGCTTTATGGAAGTTTGGGAGGCCTTGAGGTTGAATCAATAAACATTAGACACATGGGACATGAATCGGCAGCTTCAAAACATGCTATGAGACCAAGAAATGATGCCTGCCAACAGAAAGATAATCTAGATGACATATTCTACTGTAAGACACACTGGTGCTAAGAACGAATATCTAAGGTAGACCACAAATAGAACAAGGCAGATAGACCGGATCAAGAGATATGAATGTTGAAATAACCACATGCAAGACTTGAGAGGGTGATGCAAGCAAACCCATGTGTAGTGTTTGCAACACATTCGTCAGTAGCTGTGAAAACGTGTTTTTTTTCAGTTGGGCTGGATGGGAATCTACATCAAGTAATAAAGTCACTATTCTGTTGGGTCTAGTCACAGGATTCAGTAATTGAAATTTGAGCTGGAGCCCTGGTAGCTATGGCACAGAGCAGACAGGCTTAACTTAACGAGAACATGTGAAGCATTTAGAAGTACCAGAACAGTTAAAAATTCAAAAACACAACACAATAAAAATCTCGTTCCAAATCATAAAAATAGAGTACATTTTAATGAAAAAATTACTCCAAAACGACAATCATCAAATAATGGGAACGGAAATATAACATTTTTTAAAGGATTTAAGAGAAAATGAAATATGACATTTTTTAAAGGATTTAAGGGAAAATGGAAGCTAGTAGCACAAACTGCCAACTGTGGTCAATGGATGCGGTAGACTGAGACCTAAGCGTGATTTGAGGCTGACTGCAATGTAGGGTGGGTTGGATACACCAAGTAGTTTGTCCACGCTAGGGCTTGGAAGTAAAAAGTTTGAAAAAGTTTATAAGTCCCAATCTGAAAAGGGACTTTGAAATTGAAATTAAAAGTCATTTATAAAGCACACCTTTGCGCAAACAGAGCTTCAAGGGGCTAGAAATCTCCACTGCATGTGTAAGGAAGAAGAGCTACCTCACATAGGTAAAAGGCAGAAGTTAATTTGAGGCACAGAGCCAAGTTTTCAAATTCTTTACAAATCGCACACAATCAGTTATATAGCATGTGGTTCAGTGAAAAGTGTTGCATAGTTTTGCCCCAGCGACGGTAGCTGAACAACCTCCTTCTTGCATAGTGTAGAATTTGGGAGGGAGAATACAAAGAGTGTTGAAGGATCTCAATGATCTGAACGGAGAATAGAATTTGAACAGCTTTTGGAGGCTGTGAGGACCCACCATGTAGACAGCTCTATGTATGTAGTACAGGATTTTGAATTTAATTCTCCTTTCTATGGACAGCCAATGGCAGACCTTGAATTTGGATGAGACAGAGCATCGTCTAGGCAAATTTGGGTAGCAATCTGAACCTGCTGAAGTTTATTGATGAGTTTTTTTGGAAGGACAAAATACAAAGCTTTGGAGTAGTCCACCCGAAAGGTAATTAAGGCATGGATCACCGTCCTGCTGGCCCTACAAGGAACTAAATCAAGCACCTTTCAAAGGGTTTTGAGTAGCCTGAATAAGTGAATGTGACAGTCAAAATCTGCTGTTTATGAGAGCTTGCAGTCAAATATAATACCTATATTTCTGATGACCTATACAGGTGAGGGGGGAGGGCCTACTTCTCTTCTAGAGTTGTTTTTCCCAATCAACATTACCTTAGTCTTATCTGTGTTAACCTTTAAATGGTTTTCATTCATACATGAGACAACTGACAAGAGGCATTGCCTGAACTTATGTTGGCCAGAGAAGGCGTCTTTGGTTAGAGGCACAATCTGTTGTTTCTCTTCTTGAGAACTGGGGTTACAATCGCCAATTTCCAATTTGCAGGTACTGAAGCACAGTATATGGAAGAGTTCATAATTGTACAAAGAATGGGAGCATTTGTGAAAGACCCTCTATTTAGGGTTGAGGGGGAGCAAGGGTCCACTGGTAATCCAGATATGCATTAAGGGCATAAGAGCCTGCATTTCTGAGGACGAAACCAGGGTGAATTCCTTGAGGTGAGATGGATTCCTCATTCATGGGTCAATGGGAGACAAACTGATCATTGTCCGAAAAGGAGTTCTGGATGTGAAAAATTATACGTTTAAAATAGCCCACTATTGAGTCACACACAGTTTGGGAGTGGGGTATTTCCTGGTTCATAGAAGCATGGCAAGTCATAGACTTCACTATAAAAAATTGTTCCTTTGAGGAACGTTTGGCAGACTCGATCTTGTTGGCGTAAACGGTGGACTTAGGTAATCTAATTTCTTTATGATAGATTTTAATAGCAGCGCTGTGCAGGTTTTTGTCTATATCGTTAAAAGTGATTTGTAACTTCCTTTCCAGTTGGTGATACATTTTTTTGAAGGGTATACTTTTTGGAATGAACCAAGGGGCCCGCTTGTTCCTAAGTCTGCCTTTTTTCTTTTGGAGGAGAGCTATGAGTGTAGGTTAGCCAAACATGATATAAGAAAGAATCTATCTCAGTGTTGGCAGTTAGCATAGGTTGATTCGCCGTTAAGGCTATGTAGAATGTCACCTCGTTAACCTGCTCCCATGGTCTGCACATCAAAGAGGCCAAGGTACAGTTGTATTTTGTAGTGGGGATCTGAATAGAAAAGGGGACTGCTAGATGATCACTCCAGATAAGATGTATGGGAGTTGGGCAATTCAGATTATCTGCATTAGTGAAAACAAGATCCAGTGTATGACCTACAACGTCTGTAGCACTAGAAACGAATTGAGATAGGTTTAAAGCAGACCTTTCTTCTATAACCTGGTTCTCCAGACCGTCTGCCTCCTTATCTATGTGCTAGTTAAAATCATCAAAAACTGTAAAACTAGAGGCTCTGATGAGGTATGGTAATTTTGAGTCTGCGACTTCTTTGGCAAAAGAACCCAGCGGTATACATATCAATGCCCCCACAATAGTGACATTGAGAGTTTGTTTCAATGACAAAAATTAAGGGTTCCATGTTCTTGATATCATGAAAAGTGGTGATGGAGCATGAATAAGATTGTTTAATAACAATGGCAAGTCCACCTTCATTACTCTCCTCCTGATTGAGATGTGATATCTAGAAACCGGAGGGAATTGCTAATGCAACGTTGGGCATAGAATATTCCATCATCCAAGTCTCTGTGAGGAGTATGGCCCTGTAAGGTCCTTGATGAGTTAGTTGACCTCGAATTTGTGTTTGGGAAGGGACCTTACATTGATAAGATAAAATTTGAGGAGCTAGTCTTTAGTAATGGTATTGAGCTCTGTTGCCTTGGGCAAACATGTACCAAGCAGGGGGGGTGGTTACAAGCTAGGCTGCACGTGAGACATACAAACTGTTTTAGTCTTAGGATGTCATCAAAAAGCTTACACGCACCCATTTATTGATTTTCATGAGGAAAAACTCTTTTCCATGTGGGACAAACCTGAAGTTTAATCCGACGTGATGGAACTGCAGGTCTAATATTTTTTGCAGTCAGTCCCCCTGAAGCTCTTGAGCAAACGTTTTGAAAAAGTTCACAAACTTCTTCTGGTACCCAAACAACTACAAATGTACACATCCAAGGCCCACGGGACTTCAGGGGGAGCACTTAGGAGGGAGGGGCAACAGCAAAGTAAAATCCAGGTCCATTTGCAACTGGTCAGCTGGTATTCTTCACACGAATGTCCTATTCAGCATGGTTATCCCCCCAGGGGATCAGCCTTATGATCCTTGGAGATCTTTCTGTCCTTGGATTTCAAGTGAACGGAGAGTGCAGCAGGTTCAGTTCTCCAGGTATCCTTTCTCAAATCCAGCAGTGTTCTGAGGAAGGCTGCATGAGGGTCCAGCTTTGTAGGTTTCGCCAGCCTGTGGGTGGGGGACACCCTAAGACACTCCTAGTCCCTCTTTGACCAATGAAGAAATTGTTCCCAGGTCCTGGCCTACCTACTTTTCAGTAGTTCCTGTTTGCTTTACTGCAAACATGCCCAAAATGCAATGTGTCAGGGCAAATCCAAGATGGCAAAGGTCTTCAGCCACACTAAACTTGGAATCTGAGACTGAGTTTGTGAGTGGGGAGTGTACTATGGTAATATTATGTCCTTCCAAATCTAACATTAAAATTTAGTTTATAGCAGGAACTGTGCTCACAACAAACCCAGAGACAGAAATTTGGTAAGGCAAAAGCAGGGTCCTTCAGCAACCAGAACTCTCCTAGAATCCTGTTCTCTCCCTTTCAAGTGAGCTAAAGTTTTACAGTGGCTGAACAGACCTGTCAGACAGGTTTTGACACAGTAGTGTCAACAGAATGCCCATGGCTGGCACTTTGCATATTCTATTGAGCTCAGTGGAGCCATTGCTGCCCAGGTCAGCCTACTGTATGCACTTGGGAGGAATTTCACACATCTGCCCGGGCTAAGCACAAGCTGGGCGTTAGCCTTGGCTAATTCGTTTAATCCTCCCGAAAGGCGCATAATGAGTAACTTTTTTAAAGTGACATTTCCTTAATATTGATCACAAATTCGACTTCACCATTGAATTGTATTTTAATAGCTATTTAAAATAGTGGTTTAATTGTTTTTCTTGCTGATCCCATTCCCGAGATACCTTATTAGTATTTTAATGAGTATTCTGTTTTTCTAAATATGACAGCTAGGCCTGCCACAAGGGAAATAGCTTTTAGGTCCTTGGCATTTTAAGGACATGGTAACATTAATTTTTTTACATGTCTCACTTTCAAATATCATGCACCCTACATTGTGGGCTACAAGGCGTACATGGGAGTGACTTACTAATATTTAAAAGGGAGGATTTTGTCTCTCAAAGAGAGTTATTTTAACAGGTTGCACTGCTGGTTTTATACTGAAGTAGTCAGGCTACAACGATTGTCCCAAAGCAGCTATGTTTTCGTTTGTCACACTAGTGGATGGCACAATGAGTACTGCAGTCCACAAGGGATATTTTAACTTTCTATGGTTCATGGTTGAGTGGTGTATGAACCCTAGGCAAGCAGTCAGGGTAAGACGTCTTAACTTTAGCGGCAATGTGTAAAGTATTTGTGCAACACTTAAACAGTAAAACAGTGACAACACCATACAAAAAGATTCCACACCAGATTAGATAAATAGAACTTAATTTAATAAATAAAACAAGACCAAAATGACAAAAAAACAATAAGTAGAACTTGAAATATGGATTTTTAAAGAATAAACTGTAAAATAGAGCTTACAAGCAATAAGCGCTTACATGAGCTATCTGGTCATGCCGGACCGGAACAAAGTCAAGAGTTCAGGCGGACTGTGATGGAGCACGGGCCTTATACAGTGACCCAGTGAGGCCCTCTGAACAAAAGTACCTTAATCCTGATTGCGTCGATGAAGATGTGGGGTGCAGCTGAGCAATGCGCCCCCCACGCAGTAGTAGTGATGCATCGATTTTCTCCATGCAACATTGGTGATGCGTCTGTTCCGAAGTGCGTCAGTTCCAAGATTCGGAGGTTCCGAAGGTGATGCACTCAGTTTCTCCACGTAGTAGAGGTAATGCGTCAATCTTCTCCACATAGTGGCAGCGATGCATTGGTTCCAAAGCAATGGTTCCGAAGGTGATTCACTGGTTCCGAGGGTGATGCAGCAGTCCTGTTCCTGCAACAGCTGCGATGCATAGATTCTGCTCTCACAGCAGAGGATGTGTGGGTTCCGCTGGAGCAAAAACCCTAGGCCCCCTTCCAAGGATCCAGGACTGGAGTGACACCACCTGGCACGACAGAATGCAGAATCCAGGTGTAGGAGCAGGATGGTTGGACATCTTTATTGTCCCTGAGACTTCAGATCAGGAGGCCAGTCAGCTAGCCCTTGGAGTCACTCTGGTTCGAGTGATGAAGGTCCAGTCCTTCTCACCCAGTCAGGGGAACAGCAGGCAGCAGGGCAGCACAGCAAGGCAGGAGTCCGGCAAACAGCAGTCCAGCAGAGTTGCAGTCCTTAAGCAGCACAGCAGTTCTTCTTCCTGGCAGAGTGGTCACAGGTCCAAAAGTGTACTGCAGTCATGGTGTCAGAGGTTCGGTACTTAAATCCAGTTGTGCCTTTGAAGTAGGGAAGACTTCAAAGACAGGTCTTTGAAGTGCACAGAGTATGCAGACCTTTGTGTGGGGGCAGGAAATAGCCTATTAGGGGTCCAGCTCCTCCCTCCAATCCTGCCAGGATGGCCCATCAAGTCATACCTAAGCTCCCATTATGTGTGGCAGTCTAGCGGGAAGACACAAAGCCAAGCTGGCACCCACCCCAGACTGATCAGAGACAGGCCGCATGCACCAAATGGGTAAAATAAGAAAATGTCAACTTTCTAAAAGTGGCATTTCCTGAACTGTAATTTAAAATTCGACTTTACCATAATTCAGGATTTTAAATTAGGATTCCAGAGACACCAGACCTGGGGGTCTTATCTCCTCCCAATTGAAAAAGACACTTCTGAAATTTAATAAGGTAATCCCAATGTTGTCCTATGGGAGAGCAGGCCTTGCAGTAGTGTAAAATGACTTTGGGAGTTTTTCACTACCAGGACATGTAAAACGTAAAAGTACATGTCCTGCCTTTTAGATACATTGCACCCTGCCCTCTGGGTTGTCGAGGGCCTACCTTAGGGATGACTTTTATGTATAAAATAGGAAGGGTTGGGCCTGGCAAAAGGTTTATCTTGCCAGGTCGACATGGCGGTGTAAAACTGCACATACAGGCTCTGCTGTGGCAGGCCTGAGACATGGTTAAAGGGCTACCTCAGGGGGTGGCACAATCAGTGCTGCAGGCCCACAAGTAGCAATTAATTTACAGGTCCTGGGTACATGAGGTACCACTTTACTAAGGAGTTATAAGTAAATTAAATATGCCAATTGGGGATGTACGAATGTTATGTTTAGGGGACAGAGCACTAGCACTTTAGCACTGGTTAGCAGAGGTAAAGTGCACAGAGTCCTAAAGCCAGCAAAAACGAGGTCAGAAAAGAGGTAGGCAAAATGTTGGGGGGAAGACCACCCTAAGGCTGTCAGGTCTAACACGGTGTCAATATCTTCACCAACTTATAAAAGAAAAGGAGCTCTCCTTAAAGTACTCAAAGTAACCATGGATAAAGGCGCAGCAGTGAAAGCTTCACTCATTGAATCAGCAGCAGCACAGTGGTTGTGCCATTTTGAAGCGTGAAGTACTGCCTCCAGGAAACAGCATAGAGAAAATAGCTTTCAAACCACCACAGTCCATATAAGAGAGTATCCTGTAGCTGAAAACGGACTTAGGGATGGATAGCTCTGATGTGGCTAAGGAACAAGTGCTTGAGTCCATGTCTGAGATATAACAGATAGATCACAACCTCCACATACACTCCTGAAGCCCAAACTGACGTGTTGCTGAAAAATATGAGGACATTGAAAACATAGCCAAAATATACAATATCTGATATCAGAATCTGTAACCTTAAGGAATTTGCTGAAGGCAAGGACTGGAATGCATACCTTTTTATTGTGCACAGATGGAAAATGAGTCTGTAGTATCCTAGCACCTTGCCCATATTATATACATGCTTTCTCCACCACTTGCCCTGTCTGTAGAATGCTGCAGTTATGATGCGCATGAGAATGTTGGGAGTCTGTGGGCTAAGGCCTTCAGTTGAGTTTGGGCGAAAATTTTACATGGATTTTCTCCCTACATGGGGAGCACACTCACCGTCCCTCGTTTTAGGGGCAGGATTTGGGTTATAGTCCCATTATCCTTAGTTTTACATGGATTTTCTCCCTACATGGGGAGCACACTCACCGTCCCTCGTTTTAGGGGCAGGATTTGGGTTATAGTCCCATTATCCTTAGATTTACAAGGGTTGCCTCCCCACCTCGGGAACATACCTATTGTCCCTTGTTCCAGGGGCAGGAATTTGGGTTTTAGTCCCTCTTTCCACGTTTCACATTATTCACACTATGTTAGGTGTTAACCTTCCACAGGGTTAGGTGATGGGTCATAGTCCCATTTACTTTACATTTCACATTTTTCATGGGTTATAGTCCCATATAGATGTTTAAAGTCATATACCCTTACAAGAGGGATGACTTTATGGGTCTTAGTCCCAAGGTATGCTGTCATGGGTTATAGTCCCATATACATGTTTAAAGTCATATACCTTTACTAGAGGGATGACTTTATGGGTCATAGTCCCAAGGTTCGTTGTCATGGGTTATAGTTCCAAATACTTGTTTAAAGTCATATACCCTACTAGAGGGATGACTTTATGGGTTACAGTCCCAGGTGTTTATCCCTTACATGAGGGGTGTAAGATGGGTTTTTAGCCCAATCTTGATAACGTATGTTGTTTTCCTTATGTGGAAAGTCTTGTCTACACAGTTGTTCCTTCACAATGGGGATCGTAGTTGTGGGGTTGTTTACCCTTTGCCTTACGCTACATAATGTTTCTATTTCATTTGTTAAAAAATTGTCTGGCGGGAGGTTGGGTAATATTGTCATTTGTTGTATTTTTATCCATCTTTTCGTGTTTTTAAATTGTTCACACTCTCGTGATGTTGTACTTTACTGTATATCCCTGAGTGTTGAACTATTTTTCATACATTCGTTCTTGTACTATGTCTTTCCCTCTCGCATGCCTGTCTGGCCAGTTGGTGTGTCTGTGGGGAAGTCATTAGTATTTTCATGCTTAGTTTTCCTCCTAGTTGTTTTCTTTCGCTGTGTCCCTTCTTTTCTCTTGTTATTTATAGAAAGGAGGATGGCTAGGTTCATCTGTCTGTTTTCTACTTTTCTTCTTTGTCCATTTCTTCGCATTGCTGTGCTGCTTATGTATTTCTCCTTTTCTTCATTCTCTATGGTTCTTCTGTGCTGCTTATGTAATTCTCCTTTTTCTCATTCTTTATGGTTCTTTCTGTCCAGTGTTACTTCCTTTTTGCTTTCATTATGGAAGAAAGGGGATAATGTAGTATCCTAGCACCTTGCCCATATTATATACATGCTTTCTCCACCACTTGCCCTGTCTGTAGAATGCTGCAGTTATGATGCGCATGAGAATGTTGGGAGTCTGTGGGCTAAGGCCTTCAGTTGAGTTTGGGCTGAGCAGCATGTTGGCTGCTCCTGGTGGGGCTGTTCCACTTGATCTACATATCTTCCAATAAACATCTTGAACATCATCTACTGTGTGTGGATTTAAATACTACAGAGTCCTTCCATATCGGTATTGTAATAAAGTAAAAAATACTTTGCTCACCATGAAACAGACAGACTTGCATATAGTTAATTCTCCCCCTTGGTGAAGCAACCAACTAATATAACTGCTGCAACGAGATTGATTACATCCTTAGAAAAATAGCTCAGGTGTAAAGGACTTTTCAACATTATAAAAGCTATTCTAAAACAGCGATCAGGAAGAGAAATGTGCATAGTCAGCACAGTGGGACTCAGGCCTTGGCAGAGAAAGTGATGAGAACCATTAATAGAATGAAACACCACAGGGACTTAGGAGCATTCAACATAGACAGACACAAAGTAAATGATACATAATTGGTCACTCACATCCCAATGCGGGAAGTTATGCATGCCTGCACATCTGGCACCAAGAGTGCAAATGAGGAAGAAATGCTGATCCATAAATGGTTGGCTTGCTCTAGATTTAGCGTCTTTTGGGCAGGAGATCTATGGAAATTTGGGGTTTTACAGTTACTGAAGTTGATAAGGAAAGTGAGAGAAATGGAGGTTTGCATAGTGTATGGGGTTAGCCCTAAGACACAGAGAGTGAAGAAAACATTTAGCACGTGTAGATTATCAATCAACAATTGGTGATGGAAGGAATGCTTGTAAATGATTTAACCACTGGCAATCACTTGTCCACATTCCAGCCCATTGTATTTTTTGCCCACTTTGACACTCCAGATGATGAGAAACCATATGCAAATCAGTCTTGGTCCTACTCCCATAGGAACATTCTAGCCCGAACTGCCAGGCCGCAGTCCCTATGACAAAGAAACTAGCTACCTAAGGCCAGTTACAGCCTAGTTGGGCTTCATCCGTGAGGTGCAGGTTGGATCCTGTGGCACAGCGAGCATGGAACCCACGTTGGAGCAGAACTTTGCACATAAGGCTTAACTTTAAAATAACAAAAGTTGATGGGTTTCTGACCCAACACATCTTCTTAGAGTAACTGCTTAGTGACGTAACCCTTTTCTTGCACGGTGACCCCCCCTCTCTTTTCTGTGCTATCACGTGCAAAGCAAAACATTATTATTAAAACCTAAGCCTTACGTGTTGTCAAGCAAAATGTTCCTTGTAATATAAACAAGAGATAGTGTTTACATTATAAAGGTAGAAGGCTATTAAGCATGGGTGTCCCTGTAATAAGAAAAAAACATTGTTTACATTACAAAGTTTGAATTCTATATTTAACAGGCAGAAGCCTGCCAATAAAAAAATATATATTAACAAGCATCAGTCTGCTTGTCATCTCTGAAAGCTACATTGGACTACGTTAAAATGAAACACTGGAAATTAACATGCACTATAAACGTGTAACATAACTATATATATATATATATATATATATATATATATATATATATATATATATATATATATATATATATATATATATATATATATTCACTGAACAAACTATAGGTAAAAGTAACGTTATAGTTAGGTGAATATGTCAGTGACAACATTAATGTTTTGAAATTTAAAAATAAAACACATGGAAATTTACCAGTTATACTTAGTAGAGCTAACGATAACTTGCACCCCGTCCCACAATGCACTTCTTATGACTTCACATATTACATCATGCATGACATGTTCTATGAAATCATTTATGACATCACTGATGACCTCATCCAACCTTCTTTTGTACACATTGCTCTATAAACGTGTATAGCATTAGAGTTCTGACAGTAAGTACAAAATAGCTCAGAAGAAGTTTGCCATTACAGAAACAACTTCCTTAGGCCAACCCCAAGCTGTGCACAGCCTTTGCCCATGCCCTGTGGCCAACTTCTGTAAAGGCAGCCTACCTCACATTGAGCAAGGCCTACGGTCATGCACAGTGGGGGGATTGGCCCCAGGCCCTGACCTGCGGCGGTCATGCAGTCAACCCCATGCTGCGCATGGTCTTTGGCTTTGTGCGGTTGGCCACAAGGCCATCACCTCCAAAGGCAGCCAACCCCACACTGCACACGCCTTTGGCTGTGCATGGTGAGGGTGACCACAAGGCCAACCCCACACTGCACATGGCCTTTGGCCGTGCATGTACGGGGTGACCACAAGGCTAACGCCCCACAAGCAGCCAACCCCAAACTGCACACAGCCTTTGGTCGTGCGGGGCTGGGTGTTGGCCATAGGACCTGGCCCCATCCCCCAGGGCCGTACATGTAATTTAAAAGGGGAGGGGGGGTCATACAGCTCCCTCCCGAGCCTCTTTAGGACCTGGGGACCGCATCCCACAGGGCCATACATATATGTTAAAAGGGGAGAGGGGGACTTTTCAGCACCCCTCCTTTAAAGTAATCAGCCTTGGGGTGGGATCCCTGGGGCCTTTTGAGTCTCTGAGACGGGGGTCGCATGGCCCCCTCTCCATTTTGTAAAATTTTGGCCCCGGGGTGGGCTCTCCAGAGCCTTTTGAAGTACGGGGAGGGGGGCTTTGCGACCTCTTCCCTATTTAATTATATTTCGGCCCGGGGTGGGCTCCCCAAGGCCTCTAGAGGCTCAGGGAGGGGGGTCACGCAGCTGCCCTCCCCTTCATGAATACAGACTTGGGGGTGGGCTCCCCAAGGCATAAACATAATAAATGCAGCCCAGCCGCCATTTTCTTTTATGTTTTTTCGATTCCCCAATTCGATTTGCGGCATTTTTATTTTTTATTTTTGGCACTGGGAATCTTTTTGAGTCCCCCTCCCCATGGGGCCCAGGGGGAAGGGTATCCCTACACTGCCACCTTATATTATTACTTTTTTCTAACTTCAGGATAGGGGACTAAGTCCCCAAGTCCTGTAATGAGTGCCAGCAACATTTTTCTCATATTGCTGGCAGCCAATCACAGGGCTCGTTCCCACAGGAGTCTGACTCCCTTGGAAGGGCGATGGCCCAAGAGAAATAAAGCTCCCTGGGCCAATCAGAACGTTCTATTTTTTAAACTGCTGCTCCCGCAGGAGTCTTGAGAGACTCACGCGGACCCAATCATCCAGATATACAATTATTCTTCAACCTTAATTTATCAAAAACTGGCCATGTGTCACTCTAGACGTAGTGTCATTGTACACCTCAATTAATCATGGTGATGGATTATCTTCTTGCCGTTACTTTAACACAGCCAAATGATGATGGAAATGCTGCAGTATTGCCTTACCCACAATGTGTACACCAACAGGGCACGGCCATGTGTACCTCCTTCACCCCCACCTATGCAAATTTATTCATGGGGTGGTGGGAGAAGGAGGTAGCCTGGGCAGAAGAAAATTAATCTTACATGCAAAACGTTGTGCTCTGGAAACGTTTTATTGATGATCGGTTCATAGTGTGGGAAGATGAAGAACTGGAGCTGGAAAAATTCATACAAAGACTGAACTCTAATAATTTTCATATCTAGTTCGCCACAACATACAATAGTGTTTTTAGATGATGAGTTAAATATTAAAGATGACATATTCATTACTACGATCCACAGAAAGGCCACAGCTATAAACTCGATGCCAACTGTGGACATCTGACGGTATTAAAATGGAACATGCCATATGGACAAATGTTAAGGGCAAGAAGAATATGCTCCTCAGAGGCAAAAATGATAAAGAGATTTATCCAACGTGGGTACCCACTAAGTGTCCTCAGTAACGCTCAGGAAAGGGCCCGTGAAAGCAAAGGGATTCTTTACTTTACAAGCAGAATGAGAGGCCTCTCAAAAGTGATAAGAAGTTACAAAGAGTACGTCCTAGCACAACAAGATATTAAAAAGATTTTAAAGAAGAACTGGCACATATTGGAAAAAGATCAGCATTTGAAGAAATGTATTGTGTTTTGACCCATTGGTAACCTCCCAGAGAACAATATCACTAGGTGACATTTTAACGCAGAGTTTTTATGATCCTAAGAATGAAAATAACTGGCTATCGGATGGTATGAAGGGCTTCAACAAAGGCTTGCCAGCATGGACAAAATCATATAAGAGATTTGAGGGATGGACAGTTACGATGCAGGACAGGGTAACCTGCAATACGAAGTATGTCATCTATGTATTGGAACGTGATTGTGGCAAGCTTTACATAGGGAGTACAATTAAAAAGTTAAAGATAAGATTTTTCCAAAACATGAGAGCTATCAGAAATAGAGACAAGAATTACCTAATGGCCAATCATTTTTAACAATATCACGAGAGATCTTTATCAGGATTTAAATATTATGGAATCAAGCATGATAACGTCCATTCCCGAGGAGGTGACAGGGAGAAGGAATTAAGAAGAGAGGGGTCCAGATTAATCCTAACCATGGGTATAATGGCACCGTGGGGACATAACACGGATGCAGAACTATGTGCATTTATAGTTCTTAAAATGTGTAAATATACTGTGATTACTTGAATGCCGAACATATGTTTTATATCTTGCACATGTTTTGCACATTTATATCTTGATATTAATTGGTATGTGGAAGAAATGGTAATCTATACTTGATTAATTTACTGTGTATGAAGGTGAAATACTTCCAAACACTCAGGAAAGAGATACAGAACAGTGCAGATATTACTGGGTTCCCCATAAAATATTTTCCTCTTCTTTCCTCTTTTTAGAAAAATCTTTTTTAAAGATGAGTCTTGGAAAATGAAAATAATCCCCTTTCCTTTGAAAGGGATATCTTTTAAAATGAATAACTTGCTTGGCACTTTATATAAACACTTAGCACTTTATCTCCTGAGAATGGTTATAATTATGAGCACTTTAGTAGGTTTGTCTACGTCTAAGTGCAACAAATTAATGTGCAATAAGTCATTGGAAGCACTTAATCTTGCACCTAGCACTTTAACAATTTGACATATATGATCTGCTAGGGAGATTAAGCCCAGGAACGGGGCAATCAAATAGGCAATCTTGTACTACATATCAGGAGTAGGGCTATATCAAATGCCAATGAATGTAGCAAAATTAGAAAAAGCACGACACTTTACCTCTTTGAGAGTGGAATGTAAAATTTATTGATGGAATTAAAGGAATCATAATGAAGAATGCATTTATTGGGGACAATCTTTGACATTTTTATCATATATGCATAGGCATTTTATGTGATCCTGCAAAGGCACTTTACATGAGAAGTAATATAAAGAATGAGGATTTGTTGTGGCACACACTAATTGAATGCATGATTAACATGGACATGTAGATTCTCCTTCATTTCCCTCCACCTTTTCTTCCTTTGTCTTCATATAACTGCGTTTCTTTTTCCTTCTGTAAATATGTATTCCTTCATGAATAATCCAAAGCAAACTTTCCATGCATGAGAATTACATTGGGACATTAGTAGAGTGAAGGTTTGCATATACGCAAAAGGTGATATATATAAAACATGAAATGGATACAAGTGTATTTTTGTGTTAACAAGAATCATTACAATGTGAAATGGAATAATGTTATGAAGTCCTCCAAGTATTTCGTGTTTTATGTAAAAAGCCTTCACAAATGCAATTTGAAATTCTTAGATTGCCGAGATATGACATTGTCGTCAATGTATAATGTGTCGATTAGATTGGAAAATCTAAGCTAAGGAAGCCTATTACAATGAGCAGGTTCTCGCTCTAGTGGATCAATAGGTTGTAAAAAGTAACGATGGACAAAAGTTAGATATGTAAATAAATAATGGCTACCATGATTTTCATATAGGTCCTGTACAAGGCGTCCTACCCCAACGCGCCAGCCGGGATTTATGTATTTTTATCTTTTCACCCTTATTTGCCTTAAGTTTGTTTGAGGTTTGAAATAAAACCTTTGGATTTTTTGCACAATTTTGATTCTTCCTGCCGTCTTTTTGCCTATGCCGCTGTGACGTGGAGTGACATATATATATATTAGTTTGAAAGTCCCACCTTCCATCACCGAACTCAGGACAGGTGCATCCATATCAGCGAGGGTAGGAATCTCACTTGTTACACAACAACTGGAAAGAATTCGGAGCACTCATGCAGTAAAAATCCATTTATTAGCAACAGCAGACGCGTTTTGGCAGAATTGCTTTCCTCAATGCTTAGCCTGCTGACAATATGGTACAGGACATTTGGTAGGTTAATATAGTCCATCAGCTTATTTCACTGGTGCATTTTCAGCCAATGGAAGGGCTGCAAAGTTTGTAGTGTTTTACTATGGCTGCCATGTCGTTCTGACCCAAAACTGGTACTACCAATACAATGTATATTATAGTAGGCTCAATCGCCTCATCTTGCCTCGCTGAGCTCGGGGGGTCAATTTCAGTGTCAGACAGATACGGCTTGTCACATATTGCTGATGGGCCGTCGCGTCTCACCGCATGCAAAACCACCATATTGCCTGCATGCAATGTACCGCTCGGCACTGCCGCTGGATGAGAACAACAGGAAGCGTTTGCAGGCGTCTGTACATTACTGGGAGTCTTTGAATTTGAATAACTTGCGGCCTTCATTGGTCAACGGAGAGCTTCCTTCAACAGCGGTTCAGCGATATGATAATGAATTTGTTTGAAAGTCCCACCTTCCATCACTGAACTCAGGGCGGGTGCATCCATATTAGCGAGGGTAAGGATCTCACTTGTTACACAACAACTGAAAAAAATTCGGAGCACTCATGGGGTTAAAATCCATTAACTAGCAGCAGCAGACGCATTTCGGCATAACTGCCTTCCTCAAAGCTTAGCCTTCTAACAATATGGTACAGGGCATTTCACTGAAAAAACCAAAGGTTACAGGGACGTCATAGTTTGGCTCAGATTTCACTCATACAAAAGCAGTGAAATTCAGCAGTTATAGTTAGCTCAGCTAAGCATAACTTAAACCCCCGCAATGCACTGCTTATGACCTCACATATTACTTCACTCATGACATGGTCAGTGACATCACTGATGACATCATCCGGCGATTGTGAGCATTTTAAAAATGTTTCAGTGTTATTTATACCAAGGTGTATTGGTGAATCAGTGGGTGTGTGACTGACTGTACAAGTGAGTGATTAGGTGTCTTAGTGAATGTATGGGCGAGTGACTGGTTGTGTGAATTCCTGTATCAGTCTGTCAGTTGCTGTCTAAGTGGCTGCATGGGTGTGTGAGTGGGTACGTGAGTGGCTGTATTGGTGAGTGATGGGTTGTCAGTACCTGTATGGTTGTCTGAGTGTCTGTGTGGGTGGGTGAGAGGGTGTGTGACTCCCTGTATGGATGAGTGAGTTGGTGAGTCAGTGGCTGTATGGGTTAGTGAGTGTGTGTGTGAGGGGCTGTATGAGCGAGTGTGTATTGCTGTGTGGGTAAGTGGATGTGTCAGTGGTATATGGGTGAGTAACTGGGTATGTGAAAGGCAGTATAGGTGAGTGATGGGATATACGAGTGACTGTATGGGTGAGTGAGTGAATGTGAGAGCGGCTGTATGGGGGAGTGTGTGCTTGTGTCAGTGACTGTATAGGTGAGTATGTGTTAGTATCTGTATGAGTAAGTGAGTGGGTGAGTGTGTATCTGTATGGGTAAGTGGTTGTGTGACTGACTGTATGGGTGAGTGACTAGGTGTGTGAGTAGTTGTATGGGTGACTGACTCAGTGTGTGAATAGCTGTATGGGCGTATGAGTGGATATGTCCGTTGTTGTATTAGTGAGTGAGTGGGTGTATTAGTGACTATATGGGTGAGTGAGTGGATGTGTGTTTAGATCTATGGATCAGTGAGTGGGTGTGTAAGTACTGGTATGGGTCTGGGAATGTGTTTGTGAATGGTTGAGTGGGTGTATGAAAGGTTCTAAGGGGTGTGAGTGGGTGCGTCAGTGATTCTGTGGATGATGTCATCAGTGATGTCATTTGAGATGTCATGAGTGATGTCACTGACCATGTCATGAGTGATGTAATATGTGAGGTCATAAGCAGTGCATTGCGGGGGCGCAAGTTATAGTTAGCTCAGCTAACTAGTACTGCTGAATTTCACTGGTTTTGTACGAATTAAATCTGAGCCTAACTTTAACGAGCTTCTAACCTTTGTTTTTTTCAGTAAATTTCTAAGGTTTTTTAAATGCTAATTTCTAACTATAACGTCCCTGTAACTTTTGTTTTTTCAGTCAATTTCTATGTTTTTTTTAAGTAGTAGTCGTGTTTGCAGAGTGGTGGAGAAAGGGGGAGTGGCCTCTGACCAGCTCTCAGGACTTACACGAGGTACCAGGAGGGCTTCTTGGCCCCCAGGTCCCTCAGGAGTAAAGTGGACTTCATCCCCCAATCAGTAGTGCGCCAAGAGGCGCATTTGCACAGTGGTGGAGAAAGGGGGCCTTCGAAGACCTCTTTGCAATCCCGCTGTGTGGGACTTACTGGAGGTAACAGGAAGGGTAGCCCACGTGTCTTTTTAATTTTTTTTGCTGTGGATCTACCCATGATCGCAGCAAAATTAGAAAAAAATGATTTTAATCCCCCGGTGGGGACCCTGTGGGACCCCCCCCCCCCACCACCATATCTGGGGAGTCAGGGTATTCCTACCCTGCCCCCCTTTTCTTTTCTTTTTTAAACTTTTTTGTGGGACTCAGCTTCAAGCAGAGTCCCAAGATGGCTGCCAACACTTCCTGGTTGAAGTTTTGGCAGCCAATCAAATTTTAGTAGGATGCGCGAGCCCACTGCAAGGACTCTCGTCCCCAGCTATCTATATTTTTCAAACTTTAATATATCTGAAACTACTGAACGGATTTACACCAAATCTCAAAAAACACTCTTTCTGGATCAATATCTAGGTTTCTGCCAAATTTGGTGTAATTCCGTCCAGCAGTTCAGGCTATAGTCGTGTTCAAAAAATGAAAAACCCCCATAGACATAACATAGGGAAAATGCATTTTGGGACCCCCCTTTTTTTCAGCCCCCACTTGACGGATCACCCCAAAACTTTCAACACAGCAACTGAACCAAAAAAGGGACGTTTTTTAAAAATTTTGTGAAGATTGGTCAAGCAATGCCAAAGTTATTGGCAAAACAAAAAACGATTTTCCTATGGAAATTTTGGTCCTAACTATAATTGCCTACTGGCAACTGCCAGTAGGATGGATATGGATATATATATATATATATATATATATATATATATATATATATATATATATATATATATATATATATATGCCGTCCTGAAGGGTTGGGGGCTCCTATGCTCGGAGGACGTATGATGGATTCAATACGGGAGCATGACCCACTCGCTGCTGGCTTGCCTACAAGGAAATGCTAATGTAGCGAAAACGGCAGCATCATGGAAGGGATTTGGTGAGGATGACCTCCTGCACCAATCGTTCCGGAGGAAAAACATTTATCAAGGGTATCGGAATACTCAAGCATTATGCCAAAAGTAAGAACTTTAATGACTGTGTTCCATTTGGATTTTATCTACATGAATGCATTTTAAAGTGAAAGAAAGCATAACGAGATTCATGCTAACAGAATGAGAACTTTCATAACACCAGTACCTATTTGAACTTTTTGATGCATTGTGGGAGATGTATTTTACACAGGTCATGTGATCCAGGACTATTAAATGCAAGCACGTATGCACTTGGCCAACTGTTTCCTCCCGTGACCAAGGCAGAACGCCGAAACGCGTAGGGTGAAAGGAAGCATGTGGTGATGCTTTAGCCTTTGATTAAAAGTGTGCCGACTCCGGAAATGGGCCTCTGTGTTTTGTGTCACAGCAGTGAATTGATGGGCTTCTTCGTACCCGTTGTTGAAAGAGGCCGCCCTGAAGGGTTGAGGGCTCCTATGCTCGGAGGACGTATGATGGATTCAATACGGGAGCATGACCCACTTGCTGCTGGCTTGCCTACAAGGAAATGCTAATATAGCAAAAACGGCAGCAGCATGGAAGGGATTTGGTGAGGATGACCTCCTGCACCAATCGTTCCGGAGGAAAAACATTTATCAAGGGTATCGGAATACTCAAGCATTATACCAAAAGTAAGAACTTTAATGACTGTTCCATTTGGATTTTATCTACATTAATGCATTTTAAAGTGAAAGAAAGCATAACGAGATTCATGCTAACAGAATGAGAACTTTCATAACACCAGTACCTATTTGAACTTTTTGATCCATTGTGGGAGATGTATTTTACACAGGTCATGTGATCCAGGACTATTAAATGCAAGCACGTATGCACTTGGCCAACTGTTTCCTCCCGTGACCAAGGCAGAACGCCGAAACGCATAGGGTGAAAGGAAGCATGTGGTGCTGCTTAAGCCTTTGATTAAAAATGTGCTGAATGCTTAAAAACTTTGCTGTAGAAATGGTAAAAGACTTTGTCCCTTTCTAGCTCTATGTGGATGGCACTGTGCTAATCCTACGCTTAAAGACTTTGATAGAAAAGCACACATTTGAGGTGAGCAAATTTAGAGTGTCGCTGGAGTTGAGGGTGCTCTATACAGGAGCCGCTTTCCACCTAAACTTGAGAACTACCCAGAGTTCTCTGCTTCTTTTTAGCATAATTTATGCGTCACTCAAAGCCTGAATGGGTATTGTTTGGATATATATATAGATATATAATTATATATTTATACACTTTCCAGAGAGCATTATTATGCACTTGCAAGCGATGCACTTTTTAATACATGCTGCATTTAGTAGTAACAAGATGCATCATGGAGTTGGTGACTGTATTTAATACGTTTCAAAAGACAACAAATACACGACAAGTTCAAGGAGAACGAGCTCGTAACCTTGTAATAGCTCAACAGGAACCTTTATCAGAATGTTAATTTTCAGTAATTCCCCTTTCCTACACTACGAGCATTACACACGATCATGAATCGTGAATTCTTCGAAAAGACAAACATAGCAATTTTTGGAAGCCAATGAGTGAACCAGACCAAAAACAGATTCCAAGTCACACCATGCCATGTGTGATGTAGGCCCACAACTGTAAAGGAAACAGTGAAACAGTTTCCAAAATACACACTACTGATGGAAGAAACACCAAGAATAGCTGAAGGTGTTGCAAATGACTGCCACCTGGCAGCTGAAAACTAGAGCAAAGTATTTTTTAATCTTTTCGTGTCTTTCACTGTAAGAAAAAGAACAAACCGTTTGTGCTGACAAGTTGCTTTATATAAAGCACCGCTTGAAAAACCATTTCCTACATTACACGTTTTTTTGCTGAAGGCGTAAAAAGGAACAGCACAATATAGCTGCCAAGTGGCCCTTGTCAAGTTTGAAACAATTCGCCACACTCACCTTTAAGACAAGAGCACTTCACACTCTGGGACTTGTCGTTCACTTTCTCTGAGTTTGGGTGTGAATATCTCAGTATGATAAGTTGTATTAGTTAAAAGCCAAGAATGAGCGAAGGTGCTAGACATGAAATGGGCCATTATCGAGAAGAAAGATTTTGTTTCAAATTTAGATCCATCGTTGACGCTTGAAAAACAAATCAAAATGAATTTGCTCTGGGTATTAAGCAGAGACAGTAGTGCAAAATGTGTTCTTTCAGATTTCTGCACGTGAAAAACTTCAAGCAACATAACTTAGGGCCGCAAAATTCTCTATTCTGAAGGAAGTAAAACTGATGCAAAATAAATGTAATGTTTTTTTGTTCTGGTGCATACATTTGTGGAATGCAACCGTTGTGTAGCAGCGATAGTTCGCGCAGCTGACAACTTTCCACATCAATCCATGTATGCTGAACCCAGTGTCTTGGGCTGAATAAAACATGAATAGGAAACCCCTTCCAGGCGGCGAGTCCCCCCCCCCTCCTGCTCACCCCCCGCTTGCTACCGCCAACTGCGCGCTTTCCCTTACAATCACCACTGACCACTTCTTTGGTGCCTGAAAAGGTCGCAGTTTATTTTCAATACAACAAATTTTGTTACATACAATTTTTATATTTCAACGTCCATGGTCATAAGCCCTCTATGTCCTTATTTAGCTTTCCTCAATTTCTTTGTGATCTGGACTCCCAGCCTCCTCGACTTTCTGGGAGAGGAGGGAGGGGCACCTTTCTCGGGGTTTCACGTCACGGGTCTAGGCTTCAACTTGCTACCGATTTGGAGGGTGTCCGTTGGGACCTGCCCGGGCTGCAAGTGCCGTCCCGCTCGCCCCTGGGCCTTTTGTGGGCCCTCCCTTCTCCCGGGGGTCCCTGCCGTTTGGCATCCCAAGGACCTTGCTTGAGCGTCTACTCTCTCTTTCCTGAGGCTGAGTCCCTACCATCTTCTCCCTCTGTACCCCTGCCGTAAGGCATCCCAAGGGTCCTGCGGGAGTGTCGCCTCTATTCATTCTCTGGCGGCACGCCGCCCCTGGCTCCCTCAGTGCCCCTGCCGTGAGGCATCCCAAGGCCACTGGGAGAGCCTCCCGTCTATCCTCTAGTGATCTTGAGTCCTACTAGCTTCCTTGTGTTTGATCCGCTACCCTTTCCCCGCTACGGCTGCGACGCCCGTATTCTTAGGTGTGGGTGGGTGGGTTTCTCTCTTCCTATCTCCTCGCCAAGGGGGGGGGGGGTGAATTGTGGCTCCTTTGGGCCGTTGGCCCCCTTCTTAACCCCCCCTTGGGCTTACTTGCTCGCCCCCTGATTGGGGGGGAGCCCTCTTTGTTTTGTGGGCCAATCCTGGCCCCTTCCCCGGTTTAGCCGGGCATTTACATGTGGAGGGGGAGGGGGAGGTCCCCCCGCCGCCGGCCGGCGTTCAACCCGGGCCCCTATTGGGTCCGGCTCTGCCTTCCCGGCCCGGGTCCACATTCATCCGAAGCAGTCACAATTCATTGCAAAGAAGGGCGCAGATATTCTGCATCAGAATGTCTAAACTAAAGCTGTGCTTTCATTCAACAAAACGGTGCATTCTGGGAGTGGCAGTCTTTGGCTTCTACAGATGGAGAGTAACACAGTCAGTCTGGTGGCAGGCGTCTGCAGCGGAGCTGATCACTCACACTTGTCATTGGACAATTAAGGGAACTGTTATTGTTAGTCGGTGAGTCATACGTTGTTTTTTTTTTTTTTAAATATAGAATCGATATGTGTGGCTGTGCCTGCAATGTGATTTGGGGTATGTCCTCCTGTTATGTCATTGCGAGGTCGAAAGCTGACATGATATAGTTTCCTGTGATCTGATTCTTATACTAATTGCCACTTGTGAAACCTGACTAATATTCCCTCTTTTTGATAACATATAATGCTGGTAAGGGCGATGTGTTTCGTCCCTCACCGAGGACGATAACATTTCTTTTGCGTCATTCGAGAGAGACTCGTGATCTAATGTCTAAGTATAACGAAAAGACGGACCTCCAGGAATAGGGGTCATCCCACAAGTAAGAATGTATGGTGCAACTCGTGTCCCGCACAGGGACAAAGAAGCAGAACCTTCCAGTCGTTTGATGGCCCGGCAGTCTCCTAAGGGATCAAACGCCGGAAAAAAGGAATCAGTAAACAAACCACCTGAGAGAATGACCTGCGTCCCCAGCAGCCACTGCAAACAAACAACACGTTGTGTGGTTAATGGAGGATGCACAGAAATAGCCATAGGCTGCAGCCGAGACCTCGAGCCAAACCATTCCGTGTTCCCTGAAAGCAGAACCAGGGGGGTTAACCAACCCAGGCGGCGTTTTAACTTTTATATTGTCAGAGCCTTAATTGTGCCACTCTTAGAATATTAGACAGGCGCTCCCAACGACCTGATCTTTGCAGCGAGCCCCACATTTGATATGAACAAAGGAATCTGAAGCTATGCCCAGCCGAGAGCTGACATACCCCTGAGAAATGCCAAAGCACACGTGTTCGGCCATGATGCGCCATGCATGAGGCTGCATTCACTTGTCATGTGCCTGTGGTGGTGGGACTGTGTGCACTCTGTGCAACGTTTGTACTCCTTTTACAGGCAGACTATGAATTCGATCTGACAACTTAATCCTGTGGAGTGATCCGAAATGCAATGTACATTAAGTTACCATCCTACAACGTAGTAGTTTGGGTAATTTTTTAAAAATAAAATAGGAATGTGACACCCCTTTATGGTGCAGCAGATGGCTCACCGAGGTCACAAGACTCAATGGTTTTCAGGCGAGGTACCAGTGGCGCAGGAACTAGGTGTGCAGGAGGTGCTGCAGCAACCCCCTCCCCCCCCCACCCCATAAAACCTGAAACAGTGTAGCTGGAGAACTGGCAATACATGAATTCCTTCTGGCAGCATTTATTGTGTTTTCAAGGACAGCCTGCCGCATATCTCAAATTACTTTAGTGAGGTGATGTTACTGGATAGCACCTCCACTCTACACATTGTTCCAGCACCACCGCCTAGGACTTGAGAGGAATATCCAAGTTAGAAGATCTCACTTCGAATCACATCAAAACATTTCACCAACTGGTCGAGGACTTTATCCACCATAAATCCCAACTCTTCACATACCTGCAGCTTCATCAAACCAGGGTCTCTTACAGCAAGAAGCGGACAGCCCTTCAGAAGCCAGGGTGATAATCAAAGAATTGGGAAGCAAGAGTATCTCTAGGACCTATAGGTTCTTAATAGTTAAAATACCAGATCTGTATGTAAAATTGAGAGAAAAATAGAACAAGATCTGCGTGAACTGGACGAGGGGGATTTGATAGGGGCCAAGACGTGCCTCACGCCTGACATTGATTCAAGTACTTCCACAAAGTATATGATCATCCAGCCAGGTTGTGGAAGATAGGTAGACTTCCAACCCCAGTTATACACGAAGCCAACACACATTAGGTTTGTGTCTTCACATAGTTTGGGATTGCCCTGTGATACCACATTACCAGCAGCAAATCCATCATGAGTTAGAGCAGATGGTGGGGAAACCAGTCATATCTGATCTTGGGAATAATGGAGACATGGGAGGAGTGAGATGTTTCTGGATATTCCGAGGAGTTGAACTACTAGTTTCTAAGCGAGATATAGCACAGAGATGGAGGCGCCCCACGCCCCCCACGGTGGTTGAGTGGTGCAGGGGTATGGACACTTGCTCCAAAGTGGGGAAAAAATTAATACAAACAACAGGGTGTCCAAGAATGTAACAGAAGATACGGGGACCCTGGTGGAATACTGCAAATAAAGCTCATAGTAGATAGGCAGGGTATGGTTCAAGTTATTGGTGGTTACGAAGCTATGTGATTATATATGAAATATACGGTCAGATCAGGTGTCAGTGGTGCAGAAAGTGTACAGTCTATCTGGAGTTTACAGAGTGTGTGTAGGAAGGTGTGTCATGCATAGAAAAATAATTGTACAATAAAGAGAAAAGGAAAAGTTAGTAGTTTAAAAAGAAAATCATAATTAGAATGAAGAGAGTCAGGTAAACAATAGTTCAAAGACATCTGAAATAAATTGCTTGATTGATTGAAAGTATGAATGGGAGAATGGTAAAACATAGTGCAGAAAACGAACCTCTTCCAAGGAAGATTCATTCAGTTTGAGCTTGCTATAAAGAAAATGGAATTTCAAGATGTCCGACTTGTTTTGACGATCCCGCACCAGATGTTCAGCTGGGCAACTCTCGTAGTATCTGAAACCAAGAGTACACAAAAACCTCGCACAAGTCTAAAACCTCGCATTTCACTGAGGTCGTCGAGTGGTATTTATTCCTTGCACGTGCGCTTTTCTTTTACAAGACACTACTCCAGTACACCTCGTCCTCTTATTGCTATGATTTATTCCGGAGTGCATCTTCCTATGACGTGTTGCGTTATTCCTCTTTTGGCTTTCCTTGACAGCAACCTGCTGAGAGATGCTTCTTTCTATGTTGATGAATAGAAGCCAAGGGTAACAATGAATACTACATCTCACATGAGGCTAAACAAGAAACTGTTAAATGGGAAAACATCTGTAGTTCACCAATAGGCAGACAGCATAACCTGTGCTGTCATTGGCTGCAAACATCAAGTCCCCTTTTCTTGATGCTTACAGTCAAGGATAAATACCTTATACCTCAATATTTAGTATTTTTGTAGTAGTATGGGAAAAAAATCGTTAAAACCTTACTATTTAGCCTCTACCCATGTTTGTGATAGTTTCTCCGCTCAAGCGGTACCCTAGTGTTGAAAACGTGTTTACGAGCAGTGTCCAAAGGGTTTCTATTAAGGGTAACAAGGTATAAATATGGTTTAAGTTGGACACAGATACGGTTTCGGTATACCACAAGTGTATAACGTCAGATTGGCCAACAAAGAAATGTGGTTGTACATACAGACAATGCACAGTTAAATATGGATTAACTGTTATACGGGTATTGATTTGTGATTATTGTATGGATTGGTCATATGCATTTATTAAACAATGGAGGTGCTTCTCGAGTGGCATAAAGCACCGGGTTAGGGACAGTTCTTGGGCAATATGTGTATGAAAGAGTGGAGCTAAAGGAAGTCAACCATTCTATGTGCTAGAGTGAATTCTGAATGCTACTAAGGGAATGTTCAGCAGCCGCCTCAAAAGGGTGACAACGCTCATATCTTGAAAGCAAGGGGTGGCCATTTCCCTGACTCCACAAACCTTCTTTCCAACCTGTTTTCTGCTGTTCTGTCTCATATTTTTTGGTGGCAAGGATGTGGGTCCCCCTTTGAGATCACACACCTCTAGGACCTTTCTTTTCCAGCTGCAGGTATTTCCAAAGACCAGACACCTCTAGCACCTGTTCTTTACATCTATACTTCCGACTCGTGAAGAACAAATGTATGCCTCCTGGTGGACTAGCAGCATGTGCCATTGTTAAGAAATGTCACACTGTTTTCTTTTCTCTTGGTGTTTTATCTGGCTATTAACACTGCACAGCGTTTCTTTGTCCCACTAATTTTATTATGTGTATTTTGTGTCTTTCCTCTCTTTGTTAATAGTTTTGATCATTGGGTATGAGCCACGAAAACTGGTTCCGAGGACTGTCTAGAACCTTGATGTGGTATCAATGGTTGAGTAAATAAAAGGTGACAGTTAGTTGCTGGTCGAGTAAAATGGGCTCTCAAAACAGTAATAAACTGAACGAGAGCAGACTGGCCCCTCCCAAGTGTTAACCAGTGTATCAAATGGCTTAATACTTGTTTGTGAACGTCAAAATGGCACTCCATCATGGAAAGGTTAGATCTACAGTTTCCTTTGTGGCGTATTTGTGAGGTATCACAGCTAGTTTACCTCAAACAGATGTTCTTATGGAGGGGTAAGAAAATTTGCCGAGCAGAATGGGAGGCACTCAATCTGTGGGACGTTGCTGCTAGAGATTTGCACATGACTAGCGGTATTAGGGATAAAGTGCATACAGAACTTTCAAACTTACACACGTCTGCAAAAGGGTTGCTCTGTGATAAGAAAAAGGAGGAGAATTGGTGTCAGGAATTAATGGATTTGGCGGGTATTTATCTATCTCTCCCTGTTCCCTGTGCACAGGCACTGGAAGACAAGAATGAGTCTGACTCCTTGTTAGAGGGCATTCTACTCGGACAGGTTTCCAGACTCCAACCCCTCACCCCCCTAAAGCCCTATTGGAAACCCTTGCACCATCTGTCATACACTCCCCAACTATTGCCAAGTCCAGCACACAACCAGTGGCAGAAGAAATGTGCCTGGGGCTTATTCAAAAATTAAGAAAGGGAGATTTGTTAGAGGCAGATGTTCGCCCTGTTTATGATGAGGGATGTCTCAAAACCTTGTTAGAATATGCCACTGAATTTGCTAACACCGCCCATGAGGAAGTGCAAGCTAGGTTGACAAAATGTCAGGGTAAACAGATAACAATTACTCCTGAAACTGTGAAGGAATAACAGCGGCAACAAAGATTTAGGGATTATCCCGTTCATTGGTCTATCCCTCAGACAAAAAGAGTTGATTTTGGAGATGCAGGGTTTTGCAATGCTGTAGGATACAGGTTTTGACTTTTTGCCTGGTTTGTCCAACATAAACCTTGTTACAGGGGCACTTGATAATGTAAATGACATCTTTGGTATTGCAGTTGGTGTTATGTTTGAGTGTGAAATTCTTCCCTGATTAGCAGAAGTCCTTCTGCTCTACAGTCAGGTCACATGCCTTACAGTGTCCACACTTGTAGTGGCCCACTAAAGGTGGTAACATTAGCTGAGTTCTAAGGTCTGGAACAGGTGCGTTCATCAAGTATGAATTGACCACAAGGTCACGGATATTTCTACCCCTCTTGAAAGCAAACAGAGGTGGTTCTGAAGTACCAAAATCGTCCGTGATCAGGGACCAATGTCTGTTAATGAACTTTCTTTATCTCATTGCTTCTATTCCCATAGGTCGATACACAGACTACCCTATCATTCATTTTCTCCTGGTCATATTTAACCTCAAGTAGTGTTTCTCTGTGACAATACCAGGCCCTTTTCCTGGCTCTCTTTAATAGGACTCTGGGGTAGCCACAATCTTTCAGTCTCATGATAAGAAGGTCAGATTCTGTGAAGAAATCTGACCTGTGAGTACAATTTCTTCGTAGCCTCAGAAACTGGCCATACGGCAAATTGTCCTGTAGGTTTCTGGGGTGAAAGCTTGAATATCTGAGTAGTGTATTCCGCTCCATGGGCCTCCTAAAGAGTGTTGTGTATAAGGTGTTTTCCATGACTTTAATCCTTAAATCTAGAAAATCTATTTCATCCTGACTAGATGACATGGTGAATTGCATGTCCACCGATCTGTTATTCAACCATGTGCAGAATTCTTGTAGTCTGTCCTGTTTACCTGTCCAAATCATGATGCCTTCGGCAATATACCTTTCCCACAGGGTAATATTGACACAAAAAAAAAGGATTTTTATTGTTATATATAAACCTGTCCTCATAGGTGTCCATGAAAAGATTAGCTATGTCAGGAGCGAAGCCTGCCCCCATAGCTACGCCCTTTGTCTGGTAGAAGAAATCATTTCTGAATACGAAGAAATTCTTTGTCATAGCTATGCCAAGAAGACTCATTATAAATTCCGTAGCGACAAAGTGCGGTCTTTCCCTCTGTTCTAAGACATTGCGAGCCACCTCTAGGGCTTCCTTCGGCGGGATGCTGGTGTAGAGGGAAGCCACATCCATTGTCACTAATAACTGTTTGCCTTTGTCAAAGGGTTGGCCTTCTACCAGTTGGATGACTTCCATAGTGTCATGAATGTATGATCGCGTCCTGGATACCCAAGGTTGGAGGAACAAATTGACAGAACAACATAGGGGTTCCAAAACTGATCCACACCCAGACACAATAGGTCCCCCCGGTGGTCTCTCCTTGTTTTTGTGTACCTTGAGAAGGGTATAGATAGTTGGGACTCGGGGTTCTTTCTTATTCTGATAGCCAAATTCGACTTCCCCAAGGTATCCCTCATTGAGACCTCTAGTAGTCAGCTGATGTATGAGCATGATCACCTCCCTCATGGGGTCCCGCTGAATCTTTTTGTAGTTATCTGTCACCTGCAATTGTGTCATAATTTCTGTTACATAATCAGCAGTATCCTGGATAACAATAGCGACCCCTTTATCTGCTGGTTTTATGATTACATTAGCATTTCTTTTAAGGGATTCTAGGCTAAGTCTCTCGTCTTTTGTGATGTTATGCTTGATATATTTCTTTGTCGCAAATAATTGCATTACATCCCTCAGGATCACTTGCTCAAAAGCGAATATTCTCTTGGAAACTAAATGAGCCGGAGGTGTAAAGGTGGATGGAGTGCGTAGGGGTGTTGCAGAGAGCCTCTTGTCAAATGTGGGGTTGGGGTTTTTGTAAAAGTAGTGTCGCAAGCGGACCTTTCTAAAGAAACAATGTAATTCTATCATAGTATTGAAGCAGTTTGAAGGTGCTGTGGGTACAAAGCTTAGACCTTTAGACAGAATTGACTGCTCAGAAGGAGATGGATGGTATTTGGATAGGTTGATAATGGAATCACTCAAGTCTTCTATCTGACCACTCAAAGAATTATCTGACTTATGTTGATTTGACCCAGAAATCTCTGCTAGCGGTACTGCTTGTGGTAGTGAGCTTACCATCTGTAAGTCTTCTTCACCTTCAGCAACAAGCCTTTCTAGAGAAGTGAAACTAACAAATGTCTAGAAATAGTCCAGCAGTTGTTGTCTGGCCAACTTCAGATATCTCAACTACCTGATATGTATTCCCTGGATCACTGCCAACAGTCATCATTGCTTGTCAAAAATAATCTTTTTGATTCAACCATCAAAGTTGTGTTGTGCTCATATAAATTACACATCCTCAGGTGGCGGAGACATCTCCTTGCCTATGTCCTATCTCTGTTAAAATGAATGTAGACAAGGAAGGCGGCCTACTCATGTCAATGCAAACATCAGCAGAAAGATGTGTAGAAATGTATGTGGTAAAAGAAAAACATAGGCACAAGCTCTTTACAATAGTAGAATAGAGTGCAAGAATAGAGTGTGGGCCTGAGAGGGAAGCAGACATAAGTTTTAGTAGAATAGAGAAATAGAAAGTAAACAGCACAAATGGAAAGTCACAGGCACGCGTTGCAAGGACACGTCTCTGAGAAAATATGCAGATAAAGGTGGACAAAGAGGAACAAGATAAGTGGGAGGTTAGGCCTTGCAGAGCAGTAGACTCATAGGGAGGAAAGGTGCTGCTAGGTTTCAAAGCACGAGACAGACAAGTGGTGCCCCTCAGGTTCTGGACTCTTGATGTGGCCTCAAGGAGGCTGAATTGAAGTTTTTGGGCTGTTGGCGCCAAAAACTTGTCACTCTCACAGCCCACCAAAGTGAAGTTCTGTCAGCCCAAATCTTCGCACTACAGCATTGATCGCTAGTGGGAAGCGCCACCATGAAGCTCCGGCCTGCCCGCTTGTGATGACCAAAGGATTTTCGCGCTATAGTGACCACTTTCTAAAACACCAGGCTTACTCTTTGCACTACATCGACGACCATCCACGATGCATCTCTGCTCCTCGCGGCTCCCCCCCCCCGCGCACGGGACTTTTTGCGCTGGACTGAGAAGGGAACTTTTCAGCCAGACTAACCTGGTCCCTGTATCAAACCCGTGCTCCATCACGGTCGGCTTGAACTTGTGACTTTCTGCTAGTCTCACCAGACCAGATAACCGCAAGTGGGGCTTTGAGCTTTTTGGTGCTATTTTCACTAAAATCTTTAAAACTGCAGATCTCCGGTTCTACCGAGTGGATTTTTGTCGCGATTTATTTATTAAATGTTGCTCTATTTCACTAAATTGGTGAGGTACTCTTCTTGTGGTGTTTCCCTTTATTACCGTTTGAAGTGCTGCATAAATACTTTACAAATTGCTTCTAATTTAAGCCAGACTGCTCTGGACCAAATTATCAGAGGTTTGAGCACAGGTTAATTTGGGGTTGGTTTGTGCCTCACCCCAAGAATTGCGGTTGCTGCTTGAGTAGGGTTTCACCCACTCAACCAGTAATCCAATTTCTCACAGGATTCCACCCTACTATTGGAATGCATCTGCAAACGTCTTTTGTCTGTTAGCGAAAAAGAACCAATAGAAAAAATATTATCTGCAGCTAAATATTGTGCTGATTAGCAAGACAAACTGATAGAAGAACAAGAGGGGAAGCTTAAAAAGGGGAAGGAGTGGATGATGGTCGCACGCCTTGAATATTACCAAGGGTGCGGCACCGGACATTAGGCAAGCAATGCAACAAAAGGAGTGCCTGGTAGAGGAAGAGGATGGGGCAGAGGAGGACGAATGGGGCCTGAAGGTGGGCAAGTTAATAACGGTCACTACTGTAACCAGCCTGGTCATTGGCGCAATGCTTGCCCGTTGTTACTAAGTACAAACAGAGAAGGCAGCCAAAACCATTGGTCAATGCTTTTGACGCTTATTTGCCACCTACCCTGCCCCTCCGTAAGTCAGAGCTCCCCTTCCTCCCCAGCCACCAGTGCCTCAGTCGTCAACACACCAAACGAATCAGTGGTCTTCAGACCCTGATACTACTGATGGATACTACTCCCTGTATCCCCCATCACATTAAACATTTTAGGGTTGCACAAAAGGTAACAGCCTCCTAACTCCTGCAATTCAAATAGATAACAAGGGCCCTAACGTGACTGGAAAAATCCTGGGTCAAGAAATGTCATTATTTAAATATTTAGGGATCTGGGTTACTAAGTGTCCGGACTTGTACTATGCTGCAAATCTGGCTAATCTGCTCAAATGACTGGAGCAGGATGTGAAAAACTGGCAGTCGCTGCCGCTCTCGCTACTCGGGAAGGCAGCAATGTTTAAAATGGTGGCATTTCCTAGGTTTCTGTACGTACTCCAGAAGAGCCCCTATAAGATTGCAGATGGGTACTTCACTAAAGTGGACACATTAGTGCGCCCGCTACTCTGGGCAGGTGGACAGCCTCGTATAGCCCTGAGGGTTTTTCAGAGATCTAAATATGAGGGCGGCATTGCCCTACCAAATGAGGCAACACAAGTGAGAGTGTTGTGAATGATTGAGCATATGCAGATGGGGTGGATCCGGCGTTTCGGCAAGAGAGGATAGGTATGGGGGACAGGAGCTACTTTCACTTGCTGTATGGGGGTAGGTTGTTGCCAGAGGCGAGTCCAGCGATGAGAACGGTGGTAGATACTTGGAGGAGATGGACCAGGGAGATTGGATGGGACCGTAGGCTGACCCGGAGGACACCATTGTGGGAGGGCTCTAGGCTGCGACCCATCAGGACTTTGAGAGGATTTCAGGAATGGAATCCTATCGGAATATCCATGCTGGCAGACATGTAGGATGCAAACAAGGTGGTTCCTTTTGCCTTCCTGAAGCAAGAATATCAAATTTCAGAATCGCAATGATTGCACTATGGTCAGTTGAGACATGCACTCCGGGCATGTGTGTTGTTAGAGGAGGAGACGCAAGAAGATTCCCCATTGGAAGGTACACTACTAGATGGGAGGGTTGACACCAAGTCGACTTCATTGACCTATGAGACAGAAATTAGAAACATGCAATCTCCTCTCGAGACTACAGGATACATGGAAACGTGACCTAGGGGACTTAGATGAGGATGATTGGATGGAGGTTCTAGAATTCCCAGTGATGGTGGCCATAAAGATAAGTTTCCGCCTGATTCAACTTAACGTTTTACATAGAGTCTGCTACATGCGCACCTTGCTATACAAGATAGGAAGGGTGGGTGGTGCGTTGTGCCATAGGGCTTGTGGGCTAGAAGGCACCTTTCTACATACACTCTGGAGATGTCCCCATATACGAGCCTTCTGGGATTCGGTTGGGAGGTCCCTGGTGGAGGCAATGGTGCTGCCCCTGGAGATGCAGCCATGACTGACACTTCTGGGAATATGGGGCCCAACCGATCACTCCCGATATCAGAAACTGTTGGTGAATTTGGGTTGTATGTTGGCAAAAAGGGACATTGCGCAGAAATGGGGCTTTGGGGTTCCCCTTAGACATAGGGACCGGAAGCTTGAAATTGAATATTGTAGACTGATGGAAAAAACAAGTTACTTACCTGTACACTGTGGTTCTCCAGTATTGATATCCTTCTTAGATTCACATGCTTGTATCTTCCCCGTCGTCATGGTGGGAGCCTCGCGGTAGATAGAAAAGAAGTACTATAAAAGCACAATAGAAACCACCAAAGGAAAAGAAAAACTAACATTCGTCAGCATCTTTATGTAGGTCCAAACTTCGACCAATCAGAGACGAGCCCTAGACCTCAACTCCCCAGCAGAGCCACCAGACCTCAGATTTCGCGCACAAGTGTGCTAAGGTAAGTAGTAGCATGAGGTAAGAAGTGGCAAGCCTAGACGGGGAGGCGGGAGGGCAGCATGTGAATCTATGAAAGATATCAATACTGGAGAACCACAATGTACATGTAAGTAACTTGTTTTTTCTCCAGTATTGAATCTTTCATAGATTCACATGCTTGTATCAGAGTAGTTAGCAGTGCCATTTGTTAAATCGTTGCGACTAGGCGAAGACCTTCGTATGCACAGAGAATGAAACATACCATTTAAAAAACATATATAAACATATATCTATATGCATCACTAAATCCAGATAAATAACTAGAAACATGTAAATCCATGAAATCAAATGAACAAAGTAAAACAGAGGTAAAGATATAAATAGGCTGTACCTCAAGTGAACAGATGTCTCAGGACCGATTGCCCCACTGCGGCATCTGTTTTCCATGCTGAATCCAGGCAATAGTGCTTGGTGAACGTATGTACGTTAGACCATGTTGCCGATCTACATATGTCTGGAAGCGATACCCCAGCAAAGAGAGCTGTAGAGGCTGCCATCTTCCTTGTGGAGTGCGCAGACACCTTTGCAGACAGGGGCTTTCCAGCTTTATTATAGCAGAAGACAATTGCAGAAGAGATCCAATGTGCAATACTGTTCCTTGAAAGGGCCTGACCTTTCCTTGGAGAAGCAAAAGACACAAAGAGCTGGTCCGATTTTCTGAAAGTCTTTGTTCTATGGACGTAGAATTTGACGCATCGTTTTACATCCAAAGAATGCGACGCTCTTTCGGCAGAGGTTGAAGGATTTCCAAAGTACATTGTGAGCACGACCGGCTCATTTAAGTGAAAAGACGTTGGAACCTTTGGTATAAAGTGAGGGTTTGTTCTCAAGATTACCTTGTCCTGTTTGAATTGTAGAAAAGGTTCAGCCACAGTGAAAGCCTGAATCTCACTGATTCTTCTAGCCGAAGTGAGGGCCAGTAAGAGAGCCGTTTTCCACGAGACGCATTTTAAATCAGCTTTGTGAATTGGCTCAAAGGGCGATTTCATCAATTGAGATAGGACAGTGTTATTCCCATGGAACTGCCGGACATTTCAATGGTGGAAAAACTCTGAACAGGCCCTTCATAAACTCTTTAATAATTTGCATTGACCACAGCGAGAGTTCCCCTGGTTTTCAGCGAAACCTAGAAATTGCAGCTAGGTGTACGATGATAGATGAATGAGCCAACTTTGACTTTGCCAAATGAAGTAGGTAAGGCAATACTTGCTCCTGGGTCAAGAGTAAAGGATGTATGTCCTTTTCCACGCACCAGAAGCAAAATCTCTTCCATTTCGCAGCATATGCCCTATTACTGGAAGAAGCTCTGGCCCGCTGAAGGATAGACTTGCAATCTGGAGCGATGTCTAGATTTGTAAATTCATAGTTGTGAGGTTCCAAGCTGATAAACTCAGAGATTTTATCTGAGGATGTCCATGGACAGCAGGTTTGGCCATGGTCGAAAGAGAATGTGCGGAGAGATGGAGCGCAGAAGAAGCTCTGGGAAACAAAACTGCCTCAGCCATGCCGGAGCGATGAGAATGAGATGACATGGTTCCTTCTTCATTTTGCTCAGCACCCTTGGGATGAGGGGAAACGGCGGGAAAGCGTATGCGACCATTCCTGTCCCCTGCATCTGCAGAGCGTTTCCCCAAGAGTTGGCCTGAGGAAACCTGCTGGCGAACTTTTCGCATTTCTTGTTGCTCGCTGTCGCGAAGAGATCCAGATTTGGGGTGCCCCATAGTTTGAAAACTCGCCGCAGCTGCCTCCAATCTAACTCCCATTCGTGACATTGGGAATTGGTTCTGCTTAAAGAATCCGCCCACTCGTTGTCCACGCCTGGGACATGCTCTATCTGCAACGTTATCTTGTGCTGAATTAACCATCTCCAAATTTCTTGGGCTTGGTCCGATAACGTGAGACACCTGGTGCCCCCTTGTTTGGCTAGATAGAACATCGTTGTGGTGTTGTCTGTTCTCACCAGAGGAGCCTTGGATTCTCGGAAGGAACGCCTGCAGACCTAGATAAACAGCCCTCAATTCCAAGAGATTGATGTGTAATTGCTTTTCTTGAACGGACCATTTTCCATGCATTTGTAACTCCTGGAGATGCGCTCCCCAACCGTCCATTGAGGCATCCGTGGTCAGTACATAACTGGGCTGTGCCACCTGGAACGATAGGCCTGGAGAGATATTGCATTCCTTCTCCCACCATGACAGCGCCTGTGTCATTGCCTGAGAAATAAGGATGATGTCTTCGAAGGAGCCCTGCGCCTGAATCCACTGCTTGTCCAACTGCTCTTGAAGAGGCCTCATTTGGAGCCGACAATTTGGAATTAGTGGGATGCACGATGACAGAATCCCCAGTAAAGATTTGAACACTCTTACAGATGTGGACTCTCTTGCGCACAGGAGGGTTGCTAAGAGCATTATCTTGTGCTTGCGTTCTGAAGTGGGACACTCCTTCATCAACCTGGTATCCAGTATTGCTCGAAGAAAAATAAGATTCTGACTTGGAATCAGGCATGACTTCTCCTCGTTAAGTTGCAAGCCTAGAGATGTGAACAGCCTTTGACAAGCCCGTGTAGACTCTCTTGCAGAGTGGAACGTAGGCCCTTTCACCAGCCAGTCGTCCAGGTAGGGATAAACCTGATGGCCCTGCCTCCTCAGAAAAGCCGTTCCCGGAGCCATACATTTCGTGAAGACTCTGGGAGCTGAGCGAAAGCCGTAGGGCAGAACCTTGAACTGGTAGTGATCCCCAGCCACCTTGAACCTCAGGAATTGGCAATGTTTCGCCAGAATAGGAATGTGGAAGTATGCGTCGAGGAGATCGAGGGACGCTAAAAAATCTCCCTTGTTCACCAAAAGGAGAATGTCTTGCAGGGACAACATTCTGAATGATTGTTTCTTGATGTATTTGTTCAGCTGTCTGAGGTCCATGACCTGTCTCCATTTCCCACACTTTTTCTTTATGAGGAAGAAATTGGAATAGAAGCCTTTCCCTCGCTGACTGAAAGGAACTTTTTCTATTGCCCCCTTTTCCAGCAAGATCGAGATTTCCTGCTTTAGCAAAGGAAGATGATGATGTATTCTCCTTGAGGGAGGATTCCGAGGAGGCTTGTGAACAAATTCCAGGCTGTGGCCCAAACGGATGATGTCTAATACCCATTTGTCCTTTGTAATGGCTTGCCATTGGCTCAGAAAAGGAGAAAGATGATGGGACTGCAGAGGCTAAAGCCGAGATGAGGTGGCTGGCGGAAGAGAAACATCACTGTCTAGATGGGTCTTGCGATTTTCCTCGTGCTGAAGGCTTACGTCTAGCTGATTTTGGCTGTACGAGACATTGGAAGCACGAAAATGCTGTTGTTGCTGTCCTCCATATTGTGGTCTGTATGTTTGTTGGGAATATGGCTGAAATCTGTAAGACTGATAGGACGATCTTTGCTGGAACTGACCTTGTCCTCTTCCCCCACGAAAGGACTGAAAACGTCTTTGTTGCAACGTGCCTAAAGAACGTGCCGTCTCAGTATCTTTCTTGATACCCTGTGTTTCCTCGTCCACATGTTTCCCAAACAGGTTTTCCCCGTCGAAGGGCATGTCTAACACCTTCGATTGTACTTCAGGGCGGAAGGACGTCGCCCTCTGCCAGCCCAGTCTACGGAGAACAGCGGCTCCTGTCATTTGTCTAAAAGCAATTGAAGACAAATCCATTGCCGAGTCAATCACTTCCGATGAAGCTCTAGCCCCTTCCTGTAGCAGGTCTTTCGCTTCCTTCCTTTTATCTTCAGGGAGATGTTCAAGAAGAGGTGCAAGGTCTGACCATAACTGGCGGTCGTATCGCCCCAAAATCGCTAAGGCGTTAGAGGCCTTGATGGAAGTAGCGGCCATAGTAGTGAAGCGTCTGCCTATGCTGTCAAGCCGTTTGCCTTCTCTGTCCGGAGGCACAGAAGAAGGAGATTGCGAATTCCTGGAGCGCCTCTACGCAGCTTGCGTTATTACGGAATACGGCCGAGGATGACCAATTAAACACGCCGGAGCTGAATCGGGTGCCTTGTATTTCTTCTCCATCCTCAGCAAAACAGCTGGAACCGAGGCCAGGTTCTTCATGATCTTTAATCCTTCGTTCCATATATAATCCACAATAGGTATGGATCTAACTGATTTCTTGGCCGGATCCTTAAAATCATAAAGGAAGCATTCGTTTTGAACTTCAGGCAAAGGCAAATCAAATCTCCTAGAAGCCCTCTGCACTAATTTGTGGAAGCCCCCAATATCCCCCGGAGGAGAACTCGCTGGAGGGGGGGAGGGCGACGGTGAAGATGGAGCCACATAATCATCCCACTCCTGACCAACTAAATCAGGATCCTGAGTGAGCTCACCCTCTTCAGGCTGATCACCTGCTTCACTCTCGATGTAATCGTCCTCAATTGTAATGCACCGAGGAGCCTGTCTCTCTTCCTGCGCAGCAGGAGGTGGAGTAACCACTGGTGTGGTGGTACTTGAATACTTGGGCCTCCGGGCATCAGCGGAACCGGAGCATGCAAATCCGGAAATCGCTTGTAATAATCATTGAGCATGTGTCTCAGGTCTGTGATCAGCGAGGTTGGCACCAGCATGGAATCCCTTCTAACCTCCTGACGCTCTTCGTAAGCCTCATACGGATAGTGCTCCTGAAAAGAATTGTAACATTGGGCCCGTGGACGACCTGTGAAGGAGTAGTCCCCTTCCAAGTACTCTGACGTGTCCTGCCCTTGTCCCTCCTCTTCATCATCTGTGTCCTGGCATTTAACTCTGAGCTGAGAAGGGCTGTAAGCTGGGCCAACACACTTTCATCTCCCGATTCCCCCGTATCAAAAAGGTGAGAAGGAGGCAGAGGTGATATCTTTGACAAAGAGGACAAACCTAGAGACTTCTGGATAAACTGGAGGCTTCTAAAGTCTTGTTTTTGGTCCGTCGACGACGCCGTAAGACTTCTGAAAGTGATCGTCGTCGAAACCGGCAATGAAGAGGGGGATTTAAACACTGCCGTCGACGGAGTGATCGTCAACTGAGCCATACACGACAGTCGACGGTGCTTCCGTCGACGGGGCCGTAGGCGAAATAGTTGACGCGGTGGTCGTCGCCGTCGACGATGCCATCGACAAGGAAATTGTTGTCGCCGGATTCATCGACGAGGCCGTCACCACAGCCGTAGTCGAAGCGGTCGTAGCCATGGGGATTTGGCTGAAGTTCGACGACGGATCCGTCAACGGAGCTTTTTTCGTCAATGAAGCCTGTTTTAGAGGTGTGACTGGCAGAGAGGCAGCAGAAGATTTCTTCGTCAGAATCTTTTTGCTTTAGAGCTGCTTTATCGGCAGATGAGATTTTTTCCGCCTTTAACCTTTTAGAATCTGCCTTCAATGAGGTAGAGCCCTCATTTTTACGTTTCCTCTCAGCTGAGGATGGCCCAGGGCTCTCTTCCACATCAGATCCAGAATCAGATTTAGATTTTTTCTTCTGGAGCCATAATAACAACCTGGCTTCTCTATCCTTTAGAGCTTTGGCTGAAAAGGTTCTACAATATTTACAGTCCTTGGCTGTATGCTTGGGATAAAGGAAATACAGACAGTCCTTGTGGGGGTGTTCAGAGAAAAGTCTTGCCTTCTCTCAAGATCTGCAGGGTCTAAAAAGCCTCTTCTTAGATCCCTCTGGCATTTGTGAAGTAAAGAAGATAGATAACACAGTACCTTGATGTGAATTCTAGCAGGGTCAAAAGTTCACTAACTGACAAAACTGAGCAGAGCTCAGGGAGACTCCCTTACACACGACGTGCGGTTAGAAATCGGAGGTCTGGTGGCTCTGCTGGGGAGTTGAGGTCTTGGGGTTGTCTCTGATTGGTCGAAGTTTGGACCTACATAAAGATGCTGAGGAATGTTAAAGTTTTTCTTTTCCTTTGGTGGTTTCTATTGTACTTTTATAGTACTTCTTTTCCATCTACCGCGAGGCTCCCACCATGACGACGGGTAAGATACAAGCATGTGAATCTATGAAAGATTCAATACTGGAGAAAAGAAAATCTACAAAGGGTGAGGATGCCAAAGGAAATTTGATAAGATTTGGGGAAGATGGGATGAGAGTGTGGGTAGATCGAGACAAGGTGGGTGTATAACCCAGCACCGACCCGGGGGGAGGGGCATCGCTTATTTGTCTTAGAAGCACTTGCATGAAAAGATTGAAAATAAGGGCAGTTCAAGGAGACAGAGTAGACAGGGGGTGAAGACGTGGAATTTGTTTTGGTAAATCTGCTGTGGCCGAACTCCAGGCCAATTGGGACACTGGGGATGTTGTGTTGAGAGTGTTGATGTACTGGTCATAATGCATAAAACAATAAAAACTTACCAAAAAACCACAAAAAAACCCACACAAATATAACTGAAGTAATGAAGGAAGATGCAGAAAGTAAGTCCAAAAGCTTTATTTAAGTAGTATGCAATAAACATCTTCAGCTTGCAAGGGCAGCTCTGTCAAACGCCTCAAACCCAAGATTCTAAGTAGCCCCTCTCTCAAGGTTCCATGGAAGAAACCACCGAAGCTAGAGAGGAAAGGTGTGAATGAGAACAGGCGCGAAATACATAGGTTATAACACATCTCCCTTCAATAAACGAAGAACAAGGAAAAAATTTGTATAGAAGGTGGGAGAAAACCATGCAAGAGTAAAAGAAGGAGGAAGCAGAAAGGAAGGGGGGGATGGGGGTAGGGGGAAGAAGGAGAATCCCCCAACATTGAATAGTAAGAACAGAAGAAATACACGATATTGCAAAACAAAATCATCATGAAATCTTTATGCCAACCTGGGGGATGAGGCTGTCTTCTTTCTCTTACTCTAGGACCGACACTAAATGGAGCTTTACCTACAACCATCTCAGGTACTTCCAATGGAAGCATATTGATAGGACAACTGGTAAGTCTATCCATGCTCCACATTTTCCCATTTTCAAGGATTACAACATTGTTTTTAACTTCCTTGATTTTCTCAGGTTTGTAAATTTTTTCCCCTTTTCTACATACATTGTAGGGCTTTCTGACTAGAACCCATTGCCCTATTTTTCACTCCTTACTCTTAGTACCCACTTTCTTGTCATACCTGTTTTTATACAAGGTTTGTTGTCTTCTCACTTTTTCTCCTACCACTTCTGTGTTGATCAAAGTACCTTTGCTTTCAAAGAGCCAATGTGGGGACAATTTGGAAACTGCTTTCCTGCCCCTCAGCATCTCAAATGGGGACAAAGCCGTTATCCTATTTGGAGTGGTGTGATAAGACCAGAACATGTTCCTCACGGTTTCTTCTATGGGTTTACCAGAGGCTACCGCCAACTGAATGGATTCTTTAATCATTCTATTGGCTCTTTCCACCTTCCCATTGGCCTTAGGACAATACAAAGGTGTGCGAACATGCGTAATGGATAAGCCTTTAAGGAAGTTCTTCATTTCCTCCGAAACAAACTGAACCCCATTGTCTTTGATCAAAGTAGCTGGAATACCTTCCCTGGAAAACACCTCAGTCAAGAAATTTGTGAGTCTTGGTAGTGACCATCTTAATAAACTTTGGAGTTATTTATCCTGTGTGCCTAGTCCTTGGATGGGTCCTGCAATATCCAAGCCTAACTTATTCCACGGGACAGTGGGTACCTCAACAGGAATAAAGGGAGTCCATCTTAGACTTTTGGTTTTATAATTTAAACTGCAGGCATGGCACTCTGACTTTTTCCTCCACTATTTGATCCATGTAAGGAAACCAATAATCTGCTCTTAGCTTAGATTTGGCGAGATTCCTCCCCAAATGTCCCTCATGGGCTAAAATAATAATTTGTTCTCGTAACCCAATAGCTGGTACAATGTTTCCTGATCTTAAGATTGTGTTCCCATCAAGAGATAATTCTTCTCTTACATTCCAAAAAGGTTGTAACTCTACAGGTAATTCTTTACACCTGGAGGGCCATTCCCCCACAATGGACTCTCTAACAGCTTTTAAAGTAAAGTCTCTATCCATCTGTGCTTACCACTCAGTTTTTATGATTGCTGGAACAGTGACTTCCATTATTGCACCTTCATTTTCTCTGGCCTCGTCTAATTTTTCCACTGGGGACCGTGGCAGGAAATCTGCCGCACAGTTCTTGATATCTGGAACATATGCAACTTTGTAATTGAAACCCTGGAGTCCCAACACCCACTTAGCTATACGGGGAGTGTTTTTTTCCATTTCTTTCTTAGAAAACAAGGGTAGTAAAGGTTTGTGATCTGTCCTTAGTTCAAATGGTAATCCCCACAAATAAAATTAAAAATGATTGATAGCCCAGTAGCATGCCAGCGCCTCCTTCTCCACTGTCGAATAATTGACTTCAGAGCCTACCAGGGTCCTGGAGGCGAATTCCACAATTTTCTCTTGATTTTGTACTCTGTGAAAGGGTTGCTCCTAAGCCTCTATTACTTGCATCAGTTGTCAGTATGGTTTCTCTATCAACATGAAAGTTCCCTATATGAGGTGCATTTACAATAGCTTTCTTTATCTCTTTAAACGTTTCATCATGCTCACCCTCCCACAGGAAAGGTGTACCTTTTTTCAATCAGTCCCTAAGAGGTTGAACCAAAACTGAAACATTTCTTATGTATTTGGCCATGTACTCTGCCAAACCTAAGAACTATTTGATCTCTTCTTTGGAATTTGGTGTGGGAGCCTTGCGCACTGACTCTACCTAATCAATTTTTGGTTTGATACCCTCTTTTGATATTGTGTGCCCCAAGTAATCTACTGATGTGACACCTAGTTTGCATTTACTTTCTTTTGTGGTGAAACCTGCATTTTTTAGCTTGCACAAAACATTTCTCACTCTACAATTGTGTTTCTCTTCACTAGAACCATATATCAAAATCTTGAAAGCACATTGTCTTCTCACAGCCTTTGAGTATGTGTTGCATGATCCTTTGAAAGGCCGCAGCAGCTGAAGCTAACCCAAAGGGCATTCTTAAGAATTTGAAATTACCAAAAGGGGTTGTGAAAGCTGTTAACGTTTGTGACTCAGGATGGTGAATGACCTGGTGATAGGCCGAGGATAAGTCAAGTACATTAAAATAACATCTTGAATAGTGCTTAGCATTTCATGTATCCTCGGGAGGGGTTGTCTATCCACCCAAATATTTGCATTAAAATCCCTAAAATCCACACAAAGCTGAATGCTCTTTCCACCATCTTTAGTTGTGATAACGATGGGTGCCAACCATTCAGAGCTTTCTATTTCTTCTATGACCCCTTGACTCATGAGTTTCTGCAGTTCTAACCTTAAAGGCTCCCTCATCAATAGTGGAATTGATCTGGTTTTGTGCACTACTGGAGTGGCACCTCACTCGAGTGTGATCTTGAGCATGTAATTATTTAATTTTCCTAGTTGGAAAATACTTCTGGAAATTCCCTACATAAATTGCTTCCCGCTGAGGGTTGTTCCACCAGCAACACCTGATCAACATTGTTGGGATCTAAAGTAATCCCCAACTCTTTCTGGTGTTTCAGCCCAGTAAATTTGACCCTCGTTGTGTCACAAACTTTCCCTACTGTGTGCCTGTTCTTGAATGTTAAACGCATTCTCACCATTCCCTCTAGAGAAATAGGCTCCTTATTGTACCCCCCAGGTTGAATGTCAGGTACCTCCAATACATATCCTTCCTTGGAAAAATTCTCCTCAAACGTTTTCTTCTCAGTCAAGGTGTTTGGTGAACATGAGTCAGCATAAACCTGTACAGATACTCCATCAAGCCAAATATCACATGTAGGGTATTGTACCTTCTCTTCACCCACTTCCGGTCCTACTTGAAAGATATATTCTTTTCTTTCCTCCATTTTGCCCTCGGAATCAGAAACCATATGTACTTTGTCACCTTGCACTCTGCAAACCTTGGCAAAGTGGTCCCTTTTGTTACATTTCCTGCCATTTACATCCCTTGCAGAACATTTAAAACTTTACTAAATGGTTCCGATTACCACATCTGTAACAACGTACATTTTCATGAATGGGTTTATGTATCCGCTTAATCTTTTCATTAATTTTGCACAACTTCCTCCTCAGCATGTACCTTCACTTCTTCTCTCTCTTTATGAGATACACTACTTAATCTCACCTCCTTAATACATATAGCTGTATGTTCAATTCCTTTTGCTATATTAATTGCTTCAGAAAGATCCGGGTTCCGAGTTAATAGTTCTTCTTGTATTTTCTGGTAATTTGTACATCTAACTGATCCCTTATTAAATAGTCTGTCAGTTCTCCAAAATCACAAGTTGCAGCCATACCTCTTAAAACTGCTACATATGCAGACACTCTTTCCTCTGAATTCTCTTGAAAAATGTATGTTGTTCTAGCACAACATTAATCTTTTCTTTAAAGTGTCCTTCTAATTTCCTTAAAGTATATTCATGTACATCTTCACCTGTAACCTCTTCTTCATTGTCATCATTGGTTTCCCTTCCTGTAATATCTCCATATACTTTCCTCCCTTGAATCCCCAAGTTATGTAAAAGAATGTGTTTCCTTACAGAAGAGAAATTGCCCCCTCCTATTGCTATAAGATGGGATTTAAATATTCCTAGCCATCTTCGCCAGGGTATGTCTGGTTCTCCTAGCTCATTCAAAAATGGTGGGGGCTGGTTCATACTGGCTGCCGCCATTTTGAAATTACCCTCAGCCTACTACCAGTATAATTCTTATAAAATGAAATTTAAATACATCAATATGCAACAGTATAAACAAAAGATTAAAATAGATCCTTTGATGACAGTTGACTAAGATCAGTACCTGGAAAGAATGAACCAACAAAAAAAAAGTTAGTTTCTTCACAGAAATACTAAAGTACAAACATTTCCCTTAATGGTGATGGATCAGTCCTCTATGCTCTTCCTTGCTGCTGCCTGTCAAAGTGAAATCCCTGGAGCCGCCTCCTCAACACGACAACAAAAGAATAAGTGGGCGAAGATCCTTCCTCTCAGCGTGGCTCGGCGCACACTGCCTCCAGGTGACAGCCGGATCTGCCGATAAGATCTGGTGCAAAGTTTCTCAATCCTTTAGCTGGTCAGCCCGGAACAGGAAGAAAAGCCTCACTTAGAAAGTGTAGGCATGAAGTGCAATTGAGATCAGAAAACCGCTCAGTCTTCCAGCGCGGAGCCACAACAGACCGCCAAGAGCACATGACACCCTCTAGAAGGGACTAGCTCCAGAACACCAAATTTGGCCCAGAAAGTTCTCAAAAATGGATTCTATTCAGTGACAATTTCCATGGAACAAAGTCCTGAGAGGCCACTCGGGCACAGGTAGTCCAAACAGCAACCCATTAACCTTCCAGAGGCATGACTAAAGGTGTGCTAGCCCTTGAGTTCACGCTTGCTCTGGAATACACTGGAAATCACGAAAATGCCTCGTATGCACTCCAACCAAGGATGGCAAAAAAAATAAAAAATCCCCTTATGTGTCCATAGATACAGACTCCAACATGAGCTCACCTTTAAACGTACACCTCTGGCAAGAAGAATTTCAACAGGGTGAAGATGTCGCACTGTCCCTTACACAGCATCCCACGATCGTCGCCAAATGAAGTAATGAAGACGCAGAAATTAAGTCCAAAAGCTTTATTTAAGTAGTATGCAATAAACATCTTCAGCTTGCCAGGGCAACTTTGTCAAACTCCTCAAACACAACATTCTAAGTAGCCTCTCTCTCTCAAAGTTCCATGGAAGAATCCACTGAAGCAAGAGAGGAAAGGGGTGAATGAGAACAAAAGGTACACGTGGACTTGTTTGGCACAGGGGTATGAAGAAAGTACCTCCATTTTCTCAGGGGCTTTAAAGGGATTCGAGGTTGCCCACGATTTTGGCCAGCTATGAGGGGTTTTCTCACATCGGCTGGTCAACAAATACAACATGCCCAACAAATATGTAACCTTCTGCAGGATCTGCTATTGCTATTTAAATTAGCAATAATAAAATGTGCAGCACACACTGCTAGAAAAGATTATGTCTCCATTGGTAATGACTTTGTCTACAGCAAAGCCAAAGAAATAGCACCGGCAAGCTGTACCCTTAACATGCTACTTAAGACTTTATCACAATTAGACATCTGGACTACACCATCTGATGTTTATTTTGACCCACAGGTCATTCAGAACCAAGTTACATGAGAAGAATTGCAGGCATGGTTCCTTGGTGGGGGTGTGCAAACAGAGGAGGGGGTAAGGGCAGGCCCCAATGGGAAAACATGTCTGCATATGTCTCTCCTTCCATCAATGGCATGGTTATTCCATAGCCCCTCACATGTAGGATTAGATAGAATGATCAGGTTATTTTCACAATGCTATCATCCAAACTTGTCAGGAAGCTGAAAGACTGTGTAAAAGCTGTAAAGCATGTGCCCAATATAATGTTGGTAAAAGTACGCCAGCAAAATCCGAACATTTTTCCCCACCCCAAGGGCCACCTGAGAGGTTACATATGGATTTTATTGAAATGACCCAATGTAACAAATACAAGCATGTTTCTTGTCATCGTCTGATTGTTTAGTAAATAGAATGAGGCATACCCAACCAAGAACTGTGATGCACTAACTGTGCCTAAATAACTCTTAAAAGAACTAATAACATGCTTTGGTGTCCCTGAAACAATTAAGCTCAGACAATGGCCCAGCTTTTGTATCTTAGGCAATAAAAGGATTATGTAAAGGACTGAGAATTATGTTGAAACTTCAATGTGCCTATCACCCACCAGCAACAGGAGCGGTGGAACAGAAAAATCGGGTGCTGAAAAATAGGATAGGAAAAATATGTGCATCCACTGAACTGTCTTGGATAGTTGCACTACTATGGTTATCAGTTCCAATGAGAAGCACACCATGATCAACAGCCTAAATTAAGTCCTCATGACATTCTTTGGGGACAGTCTATGAATATACCGGGGCATGTGTCTACTGCCGCACTATCAATAAGTGATGACTTGGCGCTGCAATACTGCAAACGCCTAACAGACATTGCGTTGTCTTCTCCGGCAGGTGTTGCAAGCGCTTACAAACCCATTGATAACAGACAGACATTCTCTTTAACCCAGTGATTGGGTCTATGTAAAAGCCCAGATCAGAGGTCACTGCCTTCAACCTCGTTGGAAGGGGCCTTACCAAGTCTTGTTGACAACAAAGACAGCTTTAAAGCGTGCAGGTTTGAACTCTTGGACCCATGGCTCTCACACCAAGAAAGCAGTACTAGAGGAGCCATCATCACAACAGTTTGATTACACTAAACAAGAGGTATCTGCCCCTTTTATCTACAACTACAGGCTACAATTTAAGGTCTAAAAAGACTCCCTGTCCGTAACCACCAGCCCAGAAAGACTGCAGCAAAGGCCCCATGAAGTATTAATGACGTCTCTGGGCTTAATGGTTGAGACCACAAGAAGAAACGTTGGAAAGTGGCCTTGGATCCTGGCCTTCTCCTGCACCTCGGTGCCAGCAATAATAACATGGTCTTTAGGGAACCCATAAGGATTCTAGAAACTGAAGGAAAGTAAGGAACTTTCAAAGATTCAACTATAAAGACAACAGAATCTGCCACTGTTGATCCAGCTGAGGATTGGTCTGAACTAAAGCCCATATGTGAAGGAAATGATTATGTCAATTTGATGGCAAAATATGTTTCAATACTAAATGTTTCAGAATCTTATGTTTGCACACACCTACCAACTAGTACTCAGAATGACAGGATTTGTAGTGTAGAACCACGACTAAAGCTGGAGAATGTGCCTTCTTATATGAAATGTTGTATACCAGGTTTTATTCCTACTTTATCAAGAAACTGGACCTGGTTAAGAAAACAGAAAAAAGGATGACTGGGTAGTTATACCATTTAGAATATCAAAACAGAAGTAGTACAGCTCTCATTGCTCACTATGATAGGAATATCAGGGTTGGCTTTGGAAATAATACCTTATAAATAAAGGATGGTAAACCAATACTGCAGTGTTTACGAACAGAACAATAAGTTACTGGCCTCTTATGTGTCCGAAATGCACCAATCATCAGATTGTCAACACAAGGAGGTGATAATCACATAAAAAATCATCTCTTTCTGGGTAAGTGTAAAGATCTACTTCCACGCAAGATGTGAAGATATACATCTTTATTGTAGTAGAAAGTCACAGGTACCTCCAGCTCAGCTTCACAGCTTCAACTACTCTTTTTCCTTCAAAGAGTAACATTCCAGCCTGGCAACAGGCCCAACATTCCATTCCTAGTGAGATCTCCCCCCTTATATACAGTGAAGATTTTCTTTTTTTACCCCTTTAATAATATAAAGAAACCCACAAAACATTAATCATAAAGAACTGGCTGGGGAGCACGACATTTACAAACATTCCCAGTACTCCAAGCAGAACCATCGGTTAGGATGAGAATATTTTTCTTCACAGTTCTCACTTGCATTGGTTTAGAAAATTTACTGTCACCTTTAGTGACAATTCCTCCTCTCTTTACAACCACCCAGACTCCATCCTTTATATCAGGAACCTTTACAGCATTCCTAGCATTGTAATACCTCGTCGCAGCCAACTGTCGCTGGGCCACACCATTTTCCACAGCAGCCCGATCAACCCATACACAATCTTTATCTTTTAGCCATCTAGGAACTTCCTTAACACCAGGCTCACGCCCCTTAAGAGAAAGAAATGGCGAGACCACAGTCACCGAGTGCAGTGTCACCCTATATGACCACACTAGCTTCTTGAGTTCTTCACACCATGACAGCTCATTGGAAAGTGAGAGTTGAATGTTTTCCATTATTAAGCGGTTAATTCTCTCAACTAAGCCGTTTGCTTGAGGCATGAACATGGCAACCCTTTAGTGCTTGATCCCTAGTTTGTACAGAAATTCTTGCATTTTCCTTGATACCAGTTGGACACCATTGTCGGATACCAAAATCTTAGGAATCCCTTCGTTCAAGAACACTCTTTCCATAAATGCAATCACCCTCTCAGTATTAATACAATCAGTAGTTTCGACCACAAACCATTTGGAGTGGTAGTCCACCAGAACCATCAAGAACTTACTACGTGATCCAAGTTTAGAAATTGGACCCAAGAAATCAATTGCCACCCTTTCCCATGGGCGCTTGGGAAATGACACACACGCTAGGGGGGGGTTTGCCTAATTACTTTAGTAATATCAGCTTGAGCACACGCATGGCATTCCTTCACCACCTCCTCAATGTCACCATCCATGCCGGGCCACCAATATGACTGTCGCACTCTTATTTTAGTCATATTTCTTCCCAAATGGCCCTCATGAGCAATGTTCACAGTTCTCTTCCTAAGTCCAACCGGTGGTACCAACTGGCTCCTTCTCAATAATCTCCCTTCACACACACTCAATTCAGCTTCCACATGACGGTAACTTTTAAAGCGAACATCTTCGGTGAGATCTTCCTTCCATCCTTCCAATACACACCTTACTACGCGTTTTAAGATATCATCATTTGACATGGCACTCATCCATTCCTGTTTGTCAAACTCGGCTTCTTCACTACCGCCCTTAATCACCACCTCAATAGCATCATCCACAACTGCATCAACCTCATCCACCGGCATCCTTGATAAGTAATCAGCTACAACATTCTTTAAACCTCTGACATACTCAACCACAAAACTATACTCAAGAACTGACAATATCCACCTTGAAATTCTGGGAGTAACACTACCCTCCTGTTGGAAAGTGGATTATTGGTAGGGGCAAATGTAGGTCTGCCACTGGCAATAAGGCCACTAACACATGATAGGACTCAGCATAGGTCTCAGAAAATTATTCCTATGCTCAACCCCTGGTAACGTGGCTGCGAGCAGACAGGCTTAACTTCAAAGACAGGTATGTAAAGCATTCAAAAACACCAATTCAGTAAATAATTAAGACACAACACATAATAAAAATCCAACACCAATTTATAAAAATAGGAAATATTTTTATCTTTAAAATGACACCAAAACGACAAAAATCCAATGTAGGGAACCGGAGATATGAATTTTCAAAGTTTAAATAAAATATAGCACTTAGAAGCATATAGCACCATATTGGGTCATAGGCTCGCGATAGACCGGGCCAAAGTCAAAGTTTAAGGCCGACCGCGATGGAGCCCTGAGCGGATACCCCACGCGGAAGGTCCCGGTCAATGTTTTTACCTTCGCACTTAGAAACTTTTCTGGAGCTTTTCTCCTCGAGGCCCCTCGACGCTCTCCGTCAGTCCGGATCCAGTGCGGCTTCGCCGGATAGCCTTTCGACGATCTCCCTGTGAACTTCCCTGGAGCGGACTTAGAAACTTTTTCAAGATTGCTTCAGCGGGGCAATCCAACAATCCAGGCCGACACGCGATGGAAGGCAGGCGGATTGGCGCTCGCGGTTGTTCCCGGTCGACTTTCTTACGAGCGGACTTAGAAGCTTTTCTGGAGCTTTTTCTCGTGGGGTCCCTCGATGCTCCTCATGTAGCCGGATCCGGTGAGGGTTCGCCGGCTTCAGATTTTCGCTAGTCCCGGTCAATCTCTGGAAGTCGATGCGATGGAGCTTTTAGCGGGACGAACCTGGTGGGCTTGGCCGGCTCGCGGTTGAAGGCAGGCGGCTTGGCTGACCAGGATGAGTCGGTCCCCCTATGGAGCTTTTTTTCAAAGTTCCTCCAAAGTTCCCCAAACTTCTTGAACTTCTTCCTGAAGTTCCTCAAAGGGTCCCAAAGTGTCTCAAACTTACTCCAAGGGTCTGGAAGCTCCAAGATGGTCCTTGAAAGTTGAGGACTTCAATTCCCACAATGCACTGGACGTCACCCTTACAAATCCACTGGTAGCTCCCCAGGTTGATGATTCTTGGTGGTGAGGGTCCAGATGAGCTCTGTTAACCTGTAGCTTGCAGGGAGTCCACTCTTGACTTCTTTTACTCAGCACAGTTAGTCCACAAAGCTGTAGTTTCAGGTGGTGCAGCCTCCAGAAGTCAGGCCTTAGAAGTCTTTGCACAGCAGAACTTTTCAGCAGGGCCAGTCTTGCTTTCTTCAGTTTCAAGCAGCAGATCTGAGGGGCTGGGCCTCTCTCAGATACTTATTCCACAGTCTCTGGGTCATCCAGGAGGTCAAGCTTCACCAATAGGAGTAGGGTAACCTCCCACTTGAGTGACTCCTTCCTGCAGTGTGTGGCATTATTCTATCCCAGAGTGCAACAAAGCTTCCAAATCCATAATGGCTGATTTTCCAGCAAGGAGGTAAGAGCTGGCTAAACACTCCCACTGAGTTGGCTAATTAACCTAGCCTCTCCTCCCTACATCTGCACATATCTTCCTTAATCCTGCCATCTGGCTGAGGTGGGGGTTCAAAGCTGTTAATGACACTGCTCTGGGCTCTGCCCCTTTGAAGCTCATTGTTTACGACCCCTCCCCTGGCCTGGCATTCCTGCAGAACAGCTCACTGCCCTCCCAGTCCATCTGGCTGGCCCCAGGGGATCTTTATCACCTCTTCAGGCAGGCTGGCTAATCCCCTTAACTCTGACCAATCAGGGCAGAGCACTGGAAGGCTGGATTTGGAACTAAAACCAAGAAAGTGTTATAACTTCTTGTCTGTTCACTTTGGGAAAAATTCAATAACATCATATTGTAGGATTTATCAATACCATTCTAGTGAGTCTTTGAATGGAATCTTTATCCCTCTCCTATCAGAAGTTATTGTTTAATAACTTTCCCCCATGTTAACCTATGGGGCAGGGGGTTTGCAATGGGAAAAATGACATGGGCCATTTTTCCAGCACCAGGACTTACAAAAACATATTTTATAAGTACTTGGCTTATTTTCACAGGACCCCCACCCCATAGGTCACCTAGGGAGACCCTAGGGGTGCTGAATCTGTAAAAATATTGCAGATCCTCCATGCCCAGTGCCCCCAGCATCAAAGTCGAATTTGGGCAGCACTTTACACAATGGGGAGAGTGAAATGTGAATTTCACTTAACCCAGGGCATATATAAACTCATTTGATAAGGGTCTACCTTATAGATACCTGACCCCCCACCCCTGGGATACCTAGGGGAGACCCTGGGGGTCATTATTATGCCAAAACATTTTAGGTTGACCAGTTTTAAGTGCCCCAAACCCCAAAGTCGAGTTTGGCCACAATTTACATGTTTAAGAGCAATCCTGGCGCCCATGGCTGCTTTTAAACTGACCACATGCTTCAGCAGGGCACACATGCAAGTGCAAAAAGGCTGCTGGCCTCTAAACTGCCATGCCCCAGGATACTGGGGACTTCTAGGTAGTTTCAATCCCCTGCCCTATTATATACTAGGGGCTTAGGGGGTAGGTCATGCCAATTACAGGGGTACCCCAACCCAAAGTGTACCCTAGTGTATGTAGGTGCTTTACTGTTATCCAAGTGTTTCAGCATGGCACCGGCCCTGGGCCTGGTTAAACAGAGCCCAGGGTCAGTCAGAGTCAGTTACCACCAGTTCCAGTCAGCAAAAAGTTGGGGGGTGCCCAGGGCACAGGATGACTTTACAACATAGCCCCCCCCCAAACGAAAGGTGAGGGGTTACTAACCTACACCCTGGTAGTCCTCCTCAGCTAAGTGGAAAAACCTGGAAAGTCCATCTGCAGTGGCATGGGCAACCCCAGGTCTGTGTTCCACTGTAAAGTCCATTCCCTGTAGGGAAATGGACCACCTTAACAGCTTGGGATTCTCCCCTCATCTGCATGAGCCATCTGAGAGGCCTGTGGTCAGTTTGAACACGAAAGTGAGTCCCAAACAAATATGGTCTCAACTTTTTCAGTGACCACACCACAGCAAAAGCCTCTCTCTCAATGGCACTCCATCTCTGCTCTCTGGGAAGAAGCCTCCTGCTAATAAAGGCAACTGGCTGATCAAGGCCCCCTTCATTTAGCTGTGACAACACTGCCCCAATCCCTTGCTCTGAAGCATCTGTCTGAACTACAAATTCTTTTGTGAAGTCAGGGGCCAGTAACACTGGTGCTGAACACATAGCAGCTTTCAGAGTGTCAAAAGCCTTCTGACACTCTGGGGTCCAATTCACCTTCTTGGGCCTCTTTTTAGAAGTCAGTTCTGTTAGGGGCCACACAATGGTCCCATAATTTTGAACAAACCTTCTATAGTACCCTGTCAGTCCAAGGAATGCCCTGACCTGAGTCTGGGTAACAGGTGCTGTCCAATCCAAAATAGTTTGGATTTTAGCTTGGAGAGGCTGTACATGGCCCCCACCTACCAGGTGGCCCAGGTACACCACAGAACTCTGCCCTATTTGGCACTTGCTTGCCTTAATAGTCAGGCCTGCCTGCTGCATGGCCTGAAGCACTTCCCTTAGGTGGCTTAAGTGATCTCCCCAGGTAGAACTATACACAGCTATGTCATCCAGGTAAGCTGCACTGAACTGTTCCAACCCAGACAAGACCCTGTTCACCAACCTTTGGAAGGTGGCAGGTGCATTCTTTAAACCAAAGGGCATTACCTTGAACTGATAATGTCCCTCTGGGGTGGAGAATGCTGACCTCTCCTTTGCTCCATCAGTGAGGGCAATCTGCCAGTAACCTGAAGTCAAATCAAAAGTACTCAGGTACTTAGCAGCCCCAACCTATCAATGAGCTCATCAGCTCTAGGTATAGGGTGAGCGTCAGTCTTTGTGACTGCATTCAATCCTCTGTAGTCCACACAGAACCTTAACTCCTTGGGTCCCCCTGAGGATTAGGTTTGGTTACCAGCACCACTGGACTGGCCCATGGACTCTCAGACAGTTCAATTACCCCCAAGTCCAGCATCTTAGCAACCTCAGCTTTAATGCTGGCTCTGACATGGTCAGATGTCCTGTACAGTTTATTCTTGACAGGTAGGCTGTCACCAGTGTCAATGTGATGCACACACCACTCAGTGATGCCTGGGGTCAAAGAGAACAGGCCAGCAAACTGCTCCAGCACTTGCTTACAGTCTCTGTGCTGCTGGTCTGTCAACTTGGGAGAGAGTATCACCCCCTCCACTGACCCATCTTGTACATTAGTGGAGAGGAGGTTGGGCACAGGCTCAGTTTCCTCCTCCACACCCTCATCAGTGACCAGTAACATGGTCATGTCTGCCCTGTCATGGTGGGGTTTCAATCTATTCATATGCAGGACCCTATGAGGGTTCCTGGGGGTGCCAAGGTCAACCAAATAGGTAACCTCACCCTTCTTTTCTAAGATTGTATAGGGCCCACTCCACTTGTCATGGAGGGCCCTGGGAGCCACAGGCTCCAACACCCACACCAATTGTCCTGGAGTACACTCAGGCATAGTAGCCTTCTGATCATACCAGTGCTTCATGAGCTCCTGGCTGGCCTCCAGTTTCCTGTTTGCCTTGTACATGTACTCTGCCATTCTAGATCTCAGGCCTAGCACATAATCAAGCACATTGTCCTTAGCTTCTTTAAGAGGCTTCTCTAGAGACTCTCTTAGCAGGCTCAATGGCCCCCTCACAGGGTGTCCAAACACCAACTCAAAGGGACTGAAACCAACCCCTTTCTGTGGCACCTCCCTGTAGGCAAACAGTAAGCATGGGAGGAGAACATCCCATCTCCTCCTGAGTTTCTCCGACAACCCATTTATCATGCCCTTCAGGGTTTTGTTGAATCTCTCAACAAGACCATTTGCTTGTGGGTGATAGGGGGTGGTGAACTTGTAGTTGACACCACACTCATCCCACATAGCAGTCAGATAGTCAGGAAGTTCGTGCCCCTATCTGACACCACCTCTTTTGGAAAACCCACTCTGGTGAACACACCAAGTAGTGCTCTAGCCACTGCAGAAGCATCAATGGTTCTAAGAGGTATGGCTTCAGGGTATCTAGTGGCATGGTCAACTACCACTAAGATATACCTATTCCCTGATGCAGTAGGTGGGTCCAGGGGACCAACAATGTCCATCCCCACCCTTTCAAAAGGAACCCCAACCACTGGCAGTGGTACTAGGGGAGCCTTTGTCTTGCCCCCTGCCTTGCCACTGGCCTGACAGGTGACACAGGAGCTGCAAAACTCCTTTACCTTTTCAGACATATGGGGCCAGTAGAAATGGTTCACCAACCGATTCCATGTCTTTGTCTGTCCCAAATGTCCTGCCAAGGGGATGTCATGACCCAAAGTCAGGATGAACTCTCTGTACCTCTGGGGCACCACCAACCTCCTGGTGGCCCCCTCCTTGAGGTTTCTGGCCTCAGTATAAAGCAGTCCATCTTCCCAGTAGATTCTATGAAACCCACTGTCATCCCCTTCCTCTTGCTTAGAAGCAATCCGCCTCAAGCTCTCAAGGGTGGGACAGTCACGCTGTCCCTGACTGAACTCCTCTCTGGAGGGTCCACCTGCTCCTGTCAGTTCTGCCAAATCTGACAGCTCTGGCAGGGATGGAGTCCCTCCATCCGAGGCCAGATCCTTCCCAGCAGGGTTGGATTCTGCCTGCACCTCTGGAGTTCCCTGGGCTGGCTCACCAGGCCCAGTACCCTTGTCCATGGATGCTTGGCCCTTTGTTCCAGGGTCCAAGTGTCCAGCCCCTCCCTTCTGGCTAGTCTGTGACCTAGTCACAGCACATACCCACTCAGGAGCTCCAATATTTTCATATGGAGTCCTCTCTCCACCTCTGACCACGCAGAGGCTTCAAGGTCATTGCCCAGTAAACACTGGACTGGGAGCACCTTTGACACAGCTACCTTCATAGGGCCTGTCACACCTCCCCATTCCAAATCCACCACAGCCATGGGATGGATTTTGGTAGTGCTGTCTGCATAAGTCACCTGGTGAAACTCACCAGGTATCACCCTCTCTGGAGGCACCAGCTCAGCCAGGACCATAGTTACACTAGCCCCAGTGTCTCTGATAGCCTCAACCTCAGTCCCATTCACTTTAGGTCTCTGCCTGTACTTCCCCATGTTTGGAGGTAAGGCATCAAGGGTTGCAATATTCACCCCACCCAGGGACACTAAGGTTGCTGCCACTACTGGAATACCCCCTTCTGGTGTACCACACTCCACCCCTACACTCACACTGGCAATCCCTATGGATGGCCCCTTAGGGGGGAGCTTCTTAGCGCAGACAGCATCTCCCTGCTTGTGCCCTGGCTGGTTACAGTCAAAGCACTTACCCACCTTTGAGGGATCAAAGAACCTACCAGGCTTTCCCTGATACCCCCTCCCTTTGAATTTGAGTTGGCTCGGGACCCCCCCCCCTCCTTGTGCAGGTTTTTGTGGGTCTTTAGAGGACTCTTTCTGATTTTGACCTTCTTTCCCTTGGGCTTTCCCCTGGGGAGGGACCGGTCCTCCTTTCTTCTGGTCACCCCCCTGGTGCTGTATGGAAACCCGGGTTCTCACCCACTCATCAGCTGCTTCCCCCAGCTCTCTGGGGTCTGTCAGCTTAGAGTCCACTAGATACTTGCGTAACTTCTCTTCTGCACAATGAGTCAAAATGTGTTCTTTCAAAAACAAATTATACAATCCCTCATAAGTGCTCACTTTGTTACCACAAATCCAGCCTTCTAGTGCCTTCACTGAAACATCCACAAAGTCTATCCAAGACTTGGAACTCAATTTCTGGGTGTTCCTAAACTTCACCCTGTACTGCTCTGGAGTCAGACCAAACCTCTTGACTAAGCAGGCTTTCATCTGCTGGTATGATTCTGCATCCTCTCCCTTCAGGGTCAGGAGCCTATCCCTCCCAGCTACTGGAATCAACTCCCACAGGAGTGCACCCCAATACCTAGAGTGGACCCTACTCATCTTAAGGGCCCTCTCAAAAGCTGCAAGCCATTTGTCAATGTCATCCCCTCAGTGTACTTTGGCACAATACCCTTTGGAAGTTTAGGTTCAAATCTGCCACCCCTGGACATCTCATCTTCTTCGCTTTCGCTGCCACCATTTCTCTTCTCCTCCTTCTCCCACCTCTTCTCAGCCAAATCCAGTTTCCTTTGCTCTAAAGCTATCAAAGCTAATTGAGCCTGAAGCTGTCTCTCTGCATGGGACCGTAGTGGTTCCTGAGTAAGGGACCCTTCCCCACTCCCACCATCAGGATTCTGTTGGCTTACACTAGTTATAATGGAAGAGGCATCATCCTCAACCTCCTCCCTCTCTTGGGGGAGGTAGGGGGGACACCCTCTATCCCCCTTGATTCCCCTCAGCTGCCTGGTCATGGGCTTGTATAAACTGAAACAACCCTGCCTTCCTATACCTCTTGGAAGCAGGCAGCCCCCTAAGCCTACACTGTTCCCTAAGCTCAGTCAACTTACACTGGGACAGTTTAGCCAGGTCCAACTCCATGGTTCCCTAGTTTTGGGTCACAACACGAGGCACAATAGACTTAGAACAATTTGGAAAAATCAAAACAATGGATTAAAAACAGTTTAGTCCAAATTCCAAAAATCAAACTCAAAAGTTTTGTTCTAAGGCAATTTAGAGGATTTTTATAATCTTAATTCATTCACTGAAAGGTGTATTTTTTAAACACAAGTCCACATCCGCACCGCTGAGCACCAAATGTTGGAAAGTGGATTATTGGTAGGGGCAAATGTAGGTCTGCCACTGGCAATAAGGCAACTAACACATGATAGGACTCAGCATAGGTCTCAGAAAATTATTCCTATGCTCAACCCCTGGTAACGTGGCTGCGAGCAGACAGGCTTAACTTCAAAGACTGGTATGTAAAGCATTCAAAAACACCAATTCAGTAAATAATTAAGACACAACACATAATAAAAATCCAACACCAATTTATAAAAATAGGAAATATTTTTATCTTTAAAATGACACCAAAACGACAAAAATCCAATGTAGGGAACCGGAGATATGAATTTTCAAAGTTTAAATAAAATATAGCACTTAGAAGCATATAGCACCATATTGGGACATAGGCTCGCGATAGACCAGGCCAAAGTCAAAGTTTAAGGCCGACCGCGATGGAGCCCTGAGCGGATACCCCACGCGGAAGGTCCCGGTCAATGTTTTTACCTTCGCACTTAGAAACTTTTCTGGAGCTTTTCTCCTCGAGGCCCCTCGACGCTCTCCGTCAGTCCGGATCCAGTGCGGCTCCGCCGGATAGCCTTTCGACGATCTCCCGGTGAACTTCCCTGGAGCAGTCTTAGAAACTTTTTCAAGATCGCTTCAGCGGGGCCATCCAAAAATCCAGGCCGACACGCGATGGAAGGCAGGCGGATTGGCGCTCGCGGTTGTTCCCGGTCGACTTTCTTACGAGCGGACTTAGAAGCTTTTCTGGAGCTTTTTCTCGTGGGGTCCCTCGATGCTCCTCATGTAGCCGGATCCGGTGAGGGTTCGCCGGCTTCAGATTTTCGCTTGTTTCGGTCAATCTCTGGAAGTCGATGCGATGGAGCTTTTAGCGGGACGAACCTGGTGGGCTTGGCCGGCTCGCGGTTGAAGGCAGGCGGCTTGGCTGACACTATGGAGCTTTTTTTCAAAGTTCCTCCAAACTTCCCCAAACTTCTTGAACTTCTTCCTGAAGTTCCTCAAAGGGTCCCAAAGTGTCTCAAACTTACTCCAAGGGTCTGGAAGCTCCAAGATGGTCCTTGAAAGTTGAGGACTTCAATTCCCACAATGCACTGGACGTCACCCTTACAAATCCACTGGTAGCTCCCCAGGTTGATGATTCTTGGTGGTGAGGGTCCAGATGAGCTCTGTTAACCTGTAGCTTGCAGGGAGTCCACTCTTGACTTCTTTTACTCAGCACAGTTAGTCCACAAAGCTGTAGTTTCAGGTGGTGCAGTCTCCAGAGGTCAGGCCTTAGAAGTCTTTGCACAGCAGAACTTTTCAGCAGGGCCAGTCTTGCTTTCTTCAGTTTCAAGCAGCAGATCTGAGGGGCTGGGCCTCTCTCAGATAATTATTCCACAGTCTCTGGGTCATCCAGGAGGTCATGCTTCACCAATAGGAGTAGGGTAACCTCCCACTTGAGTGACTCCTTCCTGCAGAGTGTGGCATTATTCTATCCCAGAGTGCAACAAAGCTTCCAAATCCATAATGGCTGATTTTCCAGCAAGGAGGTAAGAGCTGGCTAAACACTCCCACTGAGTTGGCTAATTAACCTAGCCTCTCCTCCCTACATCTGCACATATCTTCCTTAATCATGCCATCTGGCTGAGGTGGGGGTTCAAAGCTGTTAATGACACTGCTCTGGGCTCTGCCCCTTTGAAGCTCATTGTTTACGACCCCTCCCCCTGGCCTGGCATTCCTGCAGAACAGCTCACTGCCCTCCCAGTCCATCTGGCTGGCCCCAGGGGATCTTTATCACCTCTTCAGGCAGGCTGGCTAATCCCCTTAACTCTGACCAATCAGGGCAGAGCACTGGAAGGCTGGATTTGGAACTAAAACCCAGAAAGTGTTATAACTTCTTGTCTGTTCACTTTGGGAAAAATTCAATAACATCATATTGTAGGATTTATCAATACCATTCTAGTGAGTCTTTGAATGGAATCTTTATCCCTCTCCTATCAGAAGTTATTGTTTAATAACTTTCCCCCATGTTAACCTATGGGGCAGGGGGTTTGCAATGGGAAAAATGACATGGGCCATTTTTCCAGCACCAGGACTTACAAAAACATATTTTATAAGTACTTGGCTTATTTTCACAGGACCCCCACCCCATAGGTCACCTAGGGAGACCCTAGGGGTGCTGAATCTGTAAAAATATTGCAGATCCTCCATGCCCAGTGCCCCCAGCATCAAAGTCGAATTTGGGCAGCACTTTACACAATGGGGAGAGTGAAATGTGAATTTCACTTAACCCAGGGCATATATAAACTCATTTTATAAGGGTCTACCTTATAGATACCTGACCCCCCACCCCTGGGATACCTAGGGGAGATCCTGGGGGTCATTATTATGCCAAAACATTTTAGGTTGACCAGTTTTAAGTGCCCCAAACCCCAAAGTCGAGTTTGGCCACAATTTACATGTTTAAGAGCAATCCTGGCGCCCATGGCTGCTTTTAAACTGACCACAGGCTTCAGCAGGGCACACATGCAAGTGCAAAAAGGCTGCTGGCCTCTAAACTGCCATGCCCCAGGATACTGGGGACTTCTAGGTAGTTTCAATCCCCTGCCCTATTATATACTAGGGGCTTAGGGGGTAGGTCATGCCAATTACAGGGGTACCCCAACTCAAAGTGTACCCTAGTGTATGTAGGCGCTTTAAGGTTATCTAAGTGTTTCAGCATAGCACTGGCACTGGCCCTGGTTAAACAGAGCCCAGGGTCAGTCAGAGTCAGTTACCACCAGTTCCAGTCAGCAAAAAGTTGGGGGGTGCCCAGGGCACAGGATGACTTTACAACATAGCCCCCCCCCAAACGAAAGGTGAGGGGTTACTAACCTACACCCTGGTAGTCCTCCTCAGCTAAGTGGAAAAACCTGGAAAGTCCATCTGCATTTGCATGGGCAACCCCAGGTCTGTGTTCCACTGTAAAGTCCATTCCCTGTAGGGAAATGGACCACCTTAACAGCTTGGGATTCTCCCCTCTCATCTGCATGAGCCATCTGAGAGGCCTGTGGTCAGTTTGAACACGAAAGTGAGTCCCAAACAAATATGGTCTCAACTTTTTCAGTGACCACACCACAGCAAAAGCCTCTCTCTCTCAATGGCACTCCATCTCTGCTCTCTGGGAAGAAGCCTCCTGCTAATAAAGGCAACTGGCTGATCAAGGCCCCCTTCATTTAGCTGTGACAACACTGCCCCAATCCCTTGCTCTGAAGCATCTGTCTGAACTACAAATTCTTTTGTGAAGTCAGGGGCCAGTAACACTGGTGCTGAACACATAGCAGCTTTCAGAGTGTCAAAAGCCTTCTGACACTCTGGGGTCCAATTCACCTTCTTGGGCCTCTTTTTAGAAGTCAGTTCTGTTAGGGGCCACACAATGGTCCCATAATTTTGAACAAACCTTCTATAGTACCCTGTCAGTCCAAGGAATGCCCTGACCTGAGTCTGGGTAACAGGTGCTGTCCAATCCAAAATAGTTTGGATTTTAGCTTGGAGAGGCTGTACATGGCCCCCACCTACCAGGTGGCCCAGGTACACCACAGAACTCTGCCCTATTTGGCACTTGCTTGCCTTAATAGTCAGGCCTGCCTGCTGCATGGCCTGAAGCACTTCCCTTAGGTGGCTTAAGTGATCTCCCCAGGTAGAACTATACACAGCTATGTCATCCAGGTAAGCTGCACTGATCTGTTCCAACCCAGACAAGACCCTGTTCACCAACCTTTGGAAGGTGGCAGGTGCATTCTTTAAACCAAAGGGCATTACCTTGAACTGATAATGTCCCTCTGGGGTGGAGAATGCGGACCTCTCCTTTGCTCCATCAGTGAGGGCAATCTGCCAGTAACCTGAAGTCAAATCAAAAGTACTCAGGTACTTAGCAGCCCCTAACCTATCAATGAGCTCATCAGCTCTAGGCATAGGGTGAGCGTCAGTCTTTGTGACTGCATTCAATCCTCTGTAGTCCACACAGAACCTTAACTCCTTGGGTCCCCCTGAGGATTAGGTTTGGGTACCAGCACCACTGGACTGGCCCATGGACTCTCAGACAGTTCAATTACCCCCAAGTCCAGCATCTTAGCAACCTCAGCTTTAATGCTGGCTCTGACATGGTCAGATGTCCTGTACAGTTTATTCTTGACAGGTAGGCTGTCACCAGTGTCAATGTGATGCACACACCACTCAGTGATGCCTGGGGTCAAAGAGAACAGGCCAGCAAACTGCTCCAGCACTTGCTTACAGTCTCTGTGCTGCTGGTCTGTCAACTTGGGAGAGAGTATCACCCCCTCCACTGACCCATCTTGTACATTAGTGGAGAGGAGGTTGGGCACAGGCTCAGTTTCCTCCTCCACACCCTCATCAGTGACCAGTAACATGGTCATGTCTGCCCTGTCATGGTGGGGTTTCAATCTATTCACATGCAGGACCCTATGAGGGTTCCTGGGGGTGCCAAGGTCAACCAAATAGGTAACCTCACCCTTCTTTTCTAAGATTGGATAGGGCCCACTCCACTTGTCATGGAGGGCCCTGGGAGCCACAGGCTCCAACACCCACACCAATTGTCCTGTAGTATACTCAGGCATAGTAGCCTTCTGATCATACCAGTGCTTCATGAGCTCCTGGCTGGCCTCCAGTTTCCTGTTTGCCTTGTACATGTACTCTGCCATTCTAGATCTCAGGCCTAGCACATAATCAAGCACATTGTCCTTAGCTTCTTTAAGAGGCTTCTCTAGAGACTCTCTTAGCAGGCTCAATGGCCCCCTCACAGGGTGTCCAAACACCAAGGGACTGAAACCAACCCCTTTCTGTGGCACCTCCCTGTAGGCAAACAGTAAGCATGGGAGGAGAACATCCCATCTCCTCCTGAGTTTCTCCGACAACCCATTTATCATGCCCTTCAGGGTTTTGTTGAATCTCTCAACAAGACCATTTGCTTGTGGGTGATAGGGGGTGGTGAACTTGTAGTTGACACCACACTCATCCCACATAGCAGTCAGATAGCTGGACAGGAAGTTCGTGCCCCTATCTGACACCACCTCTTTTGGAAAACCCACTCTGGTGAACACACCAAGTAGTGCTCTAGCCACTGCAGGAGCATCAATGGTTCTAAGAGGTATGGCTTCAGGGTATCTAGTGGCATGGTCAACTACCACTAAGATATACCTATTCCCTGATGCAGTAGGTGGGTCCAGGGGACCAACAATGTCCATCCCCACCCTTTCAAAAGGAACCCCAACCACTGGCAGTGGTACTAGGGGAGCCTTTGTCTTGCCCCCTGCCTTGCCACTGGCCTGACAGGTGACACAGGAGCTGCAAAACTCCTTTACCTTTTCAGACATATGGGGCCAGTAGAAATGGTTCACCAACCGATTCCATGTCTTTGTCTGTCCCAAATGTCCTGCCAAGGGGATGTCATGACCCAAAGTCAGGATGAACTCTCTGTACCTCTGGGGCACCACCAACCTCCTGATGGCCTCCTCCTTGAGGTTTCTGGCCTCAGTATAAAGCAGTCCATCTTCCCAGTAGATTCTATGAAACCCACTGTCATCCCCTTCCTCTTGCTTAGAAGCAATCCGCCTCAAGCTCTCAAGGGTGGGACAGTCACGCTGTCCCTGACTGAACTCCTCTCTGGAGGGTCCACCTGCTCCTGTCAGTTCTGCCAAATCTGACAGCTCTGGCAGGGATGGAGTCCCTCCATCCGAGGCCAGATCCTTCCCAGCAGGGTTGGATTCTGCCTGCACCTCTGGAGTTCCCTGGGCTGGCTCACCAGGCCCAGTACCCTTGTCGATGGATGCTTGGCCCTTTGTTCCAGGGTCCAAGTGTCCAGCCCCTCCCTTCTGGCTAGTCTGTGACCTAGTCACAGCACATACCCACTCAGGGAGCTCGAATATTTTCATATGGAGTCCTCTCTCCACCTCTGACCACGCAGAGGCTTCAAGGTCATTGCCCAGTAAACACTGGACTGGGAGCACCTTTGACACAGCTACCTTCATAGGGCCTGTCACACCTCCCCATTCCAAATACACCACAGCCATGGGATGGATTTGGTAGTGCTGTCTGCATAAGTCACCTGGTGAAACTCACCAGGTATCACCCTCTCTGGAGGCACCAGCTCAGCCAGGACCATAGTTACACTAGCCCCAGTGTCTCTGATAGCCTCAACCTCAGTCCCATTCACTTTAGGTCTCTGCCTGTACTTCTCCATGTTTGGAGGTAAGGCATCAAGGGTTGCAATATTCACCCCACCCAGGGACACTAAGGTTGCTGCCACTACTGGAATACCCCCTTCTGGTGTACCACTCTCCACCCCTACACTCACACTGGCAATCCCTGTGGATGGCCCCTTAGGGGGGAGCTTCTTAGCGCAGACAGCATCTCCCTGCTTGTGCCCTGGCTGGTTACAGTCAAAGCACTTACCCACCTTTGAGGGATCAAAGAACCTACCAGGCTTTCCCCGATACCCCCTCCCTTTGAATTTGGGTTGGCTCGGGGCCCCCCCTCCTTGTGCAGGTTTTTGTGGGTCTTTAGAGGACTCTTTCTGATTTTGACCTTCTTTCCCTTGGGGTTTCCCCTGGGGAGGGACCTGTCCTCCTTTCTTCTGGTCACCCCCCTGGTGCTGTATGGAAACCCGGGTTCTCACCTACTCATCAGCTGCTTCCCCCAGCTCTCTGGGGTCTGTCAGCTTAGAGTCCACTAGATACTGGCGTAACTTCTCTTCTGCACAATGAGTCAAAATGTGTTCTTTCAAAAACAAATTATACAATACCTCATAAGTGCTCACTTTGTTACCACAAATCCAGCCTTCTAGTGCCTTCACTGAAACATCCACAAAGTCTATCCAAGACTTGGAACTCAATTTCTTGGTGTTCCTAAACTTCCCCCTGTACTGCTCTGGAGTCAGACCAAACCTCTTGACTAAGCAGGCTTTCATCTGCTGGTATGATTCTGCATCCTCTCCCTTCAGGGTCAGGAGCCTATCCCTCCCAGCTACTGGAATCAACTCCCACAGGAGTGCACCCCAATACCTAGAGTGGACCCTACTCATCTTAAGGGCCCTCTCAAAAGCTGCAAGCCATTTGTCAATGTCATCCCCCTCAGTGTACTTGGGCACAATACCCTTTGGAAGTTTAGGTTCAAATCTGCCACCCCTGGACATCTCAGCATTTTCTTCGCTTTCGCTGCCACCATTTCTCTTCTCCTCCTTCTCCCACCTCTTCTCAGCCAAATCCAGTTTCCTTTGCTCTAAAGCTATCAAAGCTAATTGAGCCTGAAGCTGTCTCTCTCTGCAAGGGACCGTAGTGGTTCCTGAGTAAGGGACCCTTCCCCACTCCCACCATCAGGATTCTGTTGGCTTACACTAGTTATAATGGAAGAGGCATCATCCTCAACCTCCTCCCTCTCTTGGGGGAGGGGGGACACCCTCTATCCCCCCCTTGATTCCCCTCAGCTGCCTGGTCATGGGCTTGTATAAACTGAAACAACCCTGCCTTCCTATACCTCTTGGAAGCAGGCAGCCCCCTAAGCCTGCACTGTTCCCTAAACTCAGTCAACTTACACTGGGACAGTTTATCCAGGTCCAACTCCATGGTTCCCTAGTTTTGGGTCACAACACGAGGCACAATAGACTTAGAACAATTTGGAAAAATCAAAACAATGGATTAAAAACAGTTTAGTCCAAATTCCAAAAATCAAACTCAAAAGTTTTGTTCTAAGGCAATTTAGAGGATTTTTATAATCTTAATTCATTCACTGAAAGGTGTATTTTTTAAACACAAGTCCACATCCGCACCGCTGAGCACCAAATGTTGGAAAGTGGATTATTGGTAGGGGCAAATGTAGGTCTGCCACTGGCAATAAGGCCACTAACACATGATAGGACTCAGCATAGGTCTCAGAAAATTATTCCTATGCTCAACCCCTGGTAACGTGGCTGCGAGCAGACAGGCTTAACTTCAAAGACAGGTATGTAAAGCATTCAAAAACACCAATTCAGTAAATAATTAAGACACAACACATAATAAAAATCCAACACCAATTTATAAAAATAGGAAATATTTTTATCTTTAAAATGACACCAAAACGACAAAAATCCAATGTAGGGAACCGGAGATATGAATTTTCAAAGTTTAAATAAAATATAGCACTTAGAAGCATATAGCACCATATTGGGACATAGGCTCGCGATAGACCGGGCCAAAGTCAAAGTTTAAGGCCGACCGCGATGGAGCCCTGAGCGGATACCCCACGCGGAAGGTCCCGGTCAATGTTTTTACCTTCGCACTTAGAAACTTTTCTGGAGCTTTTCTCCTCGAGGCCCCTCGACGCTCTCCGTCAGTCCGGATCCGGTGCGGCTCCGCCGGATAGCCTTTCGACGATCTCCCGGTGAACTTCCCTGGAGCGGACTTAGAAACTTTTTCAAGATCGCTTCAGCGGGGCAATCCAACAATCCAGGCCGACACGCGATGGAAGGCAGGCGGATTGGCGCTCGCGGTTGTTCCCGGTCGACTTTCTTACGAGCGGACTTAGAAGCTTTTCTGGAGCTTTTTCTCGTGGGGTCCCTCGATGCTCCTCATGTAGCCGGATCCGGTGAGGGTTCGCCGGCTTCAGATTTTCGCTAGTCCCGGTCAATCTCTGGAAGTCGATGCGATGGAGCTTTTAGCGGGACGAACCTGGTGGGCTTGGCCGGCTCGCGGTTGAAGGCAGGCGGCTTGGCTGACCAGGATGAGTCGGTCCCCCTATGGAGCTTTTTTTCAAAGTTCCTCCAAAGTTCCCCAAACTTCTTGAACTTCTTCCTGAAGTTCCTCAAAGGGTCCCAAAGTGTCTCAAACTTACTCCAAGGGTCTGGAAGCTCCAAGATGGTCCTTGAAAGTTGAGGACTTCAATTCCCACAATGCACTGGACGTCACCCTTACAAATCCACTGGTAGCTCCCCAGGTTGATGATTATTGGTGGTGAGGGTCCAGATGAACTCTGTTAACCTGTAGCTTGCAGGGAGTCCACTCTTGACTTCTTTTACTCAGCACAGTTAGTCCACAAAGCTGTAGTTTCAGGTGGTGCAGTCTCCAGAGGTCAGGCCTTAGAAGTCTTTGCACAGCAGAACTTTTCAGCAGGGCCAGTCTTGCTTTCTTCAGTTTCAAGCAGCAGATCTGAGGGGCTGGGCCTCTCTCAGATACTTATTCCACAGTCTCTGGGTCATCCAGGAGGTCAAGCTTCACCAATAGGAGTAGGGTAACCTCCCACTTGAGTGACTCCTTCCTGCAGAGTGTGGCATTATTCTATCCCAGAGTGCAACAAAGCTTCCAAATCCATAATGGCTGATTTTCCAGCAAGGAGGTAAGAGCTGGCTAAACACTCCCACTGAGTTGGCTAATTAACCTAGCCTCTCCTCCCTACATCTGCACATATCTTCCTTAATCCTGCCATCTGGCTGAGGTGGGGGTTCAAAGCTGTTAATGACACTGCTCTGGGCTCTGCCCCTTTGAAGCTCATTGTTTACGACCCCTCCCCCTGGCCTGGCATTCCTGCAGAACAGCTCACTGCCCTCCCAGTCCATCTGGCTGGCCCCAGGGGATCTTTAACACCTCTTCAGGCAGGCTGGCTAATCCCCTTAACTCTGACCAATCAGGGCAGAGCACTGGAAGGCTGGATTTGGAACTAAAACCCAGAAAGTGTTATAACTTCTTGTCTGTTCACTTTGGGAAAAATTCAATAACATCATATTTTAGGATTTATCAATACCATTCTAGTGAGTCTTTGAATGGAATCTTTATCCCTCTCCTATCAGAAGTTATTGTTTAATAACTTTCCCCCATGTTAACCTATGGGGCAGGGGGTTTGCAATGGGAAAAATGACATGGGCCATTTTTCCAGCACCAGGACTTACAAAAACATATTTTATAAGTACTTGGCTTATTTTCACAGGACCCCCACCCCATAGGTCACCTAGGGGAGACCCTAGGGGTGCTGAATCTGTAAAAATATTGCAGATCCTCCATGCCCAGTGCCCCCAGCATCAAAGTCGAATTTGGGCAGCACTTTACACAATGGAGAGAGTGAAATGTGAATTTCACTTAACCCAGGGCATATATAAACTCATTTTATAAGGGTCTACCTTATAGATACCTGATCCCCCACCCCTGGGATACCTAGGGAGACCCTGGGGGTCATTATTATGCCAAAACATTTTAGGTTGACCAGTTTTAAGTGCCCCAAACCCCAAAGTCGAGTTTGGCCACAATTTACATGTTTAAGAGCAATCCTGGCGCCCAGGGCTGCTTTTAAACTGACCACAGGCTTCAGCAGGGCACACATGCAAGTGCAAAAAGGCTGCTGGCCTCTAAACTGCCATGCCCCAGGATACTGGGGACTTCTAGGTAGTTTCAATCCCCTGCCCTATTATATACTAGGGGCTTAGGGGTAGGTCATGCCAATTACAGGGGTACCCCAACCCAAAGTGTACCCTAGTGTATGTAGGTGCTTTACTGTTATCTAAGTGTTTCAGCATGGCACTGGCCCTGGGCCTGGTTAAAGAGAGCCCAGAGTCAGTTACCACCAGTTCCAGTCAGCAAAAAGTTGGGGGGTGCCCAGGGCACAGGATGACTTTACAACACCTCCAAACCTCTGCCTCCCTTAAATAAATGAACAAGAGGTTTGGGATCTGTGTGGACTTTAAATGGCAATCCCCAAACAAAATATCTAAAGTGCTTTATGCCCCAACAACATGCTAGGGCCTCTTTTTCAATTACCGAATATAATAATTCCGCATCTCGAAGCCTCCTAGATGCAAATCCGATAATTTTCTCTTCTCTTCCCCATCACACACTTGAGTCAGGACTGCTCCAATCCCAATTGCACTGGCATCAGTTGTAACAAAAGTTTTTGCTTTGACATTGAAATGACCAAGAGTCGGGGCTCGCATAATACTACTCTTTACCTCATTGAACGCTCCGTCACAGATGTCATTCCATTCAAATACAACTCTTTTCTTCATCAGCAGCCTCAGAGGTTCAACTATTTCCGTGAACCCTTTCACAAACTTCGAACAATACTCTGCTAAGCCAAGAAAGGACTTTAACTGCTCCTTGTTACGAGGAGTGAGAGCATCTTTGATAGCAGAAACAATACTTTTCTTGGGCTTGATTCCAGCACTAGATATTTCGTGCCCCAGATATGTTACACAGCTTTTCTTTAATTGGCACTTTTCTTTTTTTATGGTCAGTCCATTACTCTCCATTCTCCTCAACCTCGTTCATTACCACATGATGATGTACATTGTCCTTTCCCACAACCAACATATCGTCTTGAAAACACAGGACATCGTCCAAATCAAACATTCGTTGCATCACCCTTTGAAACACTGCTTAGGCAGATGCTAAGCCAAATGGCATCCTGCAGTACCGAAATGCACCTAGCGGCGTAACAAAGTGAGGTGTCTTGATCCCTCATCTGAATCAATCTGGTGATATGCTGCGGACAGGTCGATCACACTAAAGATAGCACCTCCACCCATGGCCGTTAACATCTCAGAGATATTGGATAGAGGTTGCCTATCTACCCAAATATTCTTATTCAGGTTGCGCAAATCAACACATAAGCGAATCTTACCTCCATCCTTAGGTGCAACTACGATGGGAGCTAACCACTCTGAGGCCTCAATGGGCTCTATGATCCCTTGCGCTAACAACTTTTTGAGCTCTTCTTGGAGAGGAACCCTCATCAAATATGGTAAATTCCTTACTTTATGCACGACAGGCACCTGATTTTTCTTTAAGATAATCTTATGTGAGAAATTCTTGAGCTTACCCAACCTATCAGAGAAAACCTCAGGATACTTCTCCATTATAGTCGTCTCATATGTCGTATCAATGTCATGCACTATAGTAGACATAACTGGCTCATTAGCATTGGGATCGAGCATTATACCCAGATCCTTTTGGTGACGCCAGCCTAGTAAATTGGAGCCTTGTTTTGTTAAATATACTAGACCATACACCTTTTTACCGTTAAATGAAATCACCATCCACTTCAGTCCTAAAATATCAATTGTTTTACCACCATAACCAACAGCCTTGATATCAGACTTGGTCCAAGACTCAACATCACTCTCAGTTCCCCACATCTTGGAATACATTTCCTTGGAAAATAGTGTATACAAACTTCCCGAGTCAACCAGCATCATGACATCACGCTTGTCCAAATTTATGAGACAGTGAGGTTTCTCTAACTTGCTTGTACTTTCTCTAATAATGCTACAATCCAAGATAGTATGGTCGCAGCATGGTTGACCAGGAACACCGGAACCATCTACACACATCAACTCCTGAACACTCACATGTGTCATACACTTCTTGTATCTGACCAAATTGAGTTCTGGTCCTGCAAACTTTGGCAAGATGCCCTCTCTTACCGAGAGCTCTACATAATACATTCTTGGCCATACATTTGGCACTGGAAGCTATGTGCCCCGGAGCACCACAGCGATAGCATTTAATTACCCTTACATTGATCCCTGGAGCAGCAGTGGTTGCTCGAGGAACGTCATTAAATTTGTTAGAAGGCTTATTTTGGAATTTCATAGTTTGTTTCACCACCTTAGTTTCATCCACACACGCATGAACATCAGACCCTTTAACAACCTGGTCCTTTGATATTATGGAATTGCTACATTTATCCATTTCCTTTATCCATAAATCAGTATGCTCTAACCCCTTGGCTATCTGAATCGCCTCTTCCAATGTTGGATCCTTAATAAGTAATTTTTCACGTACTCTCCTGTTGTTGGTACACCTCACTATTTGATCACGTATAAGAGAGTCTCCCAGACCCTCAAACCGGCAAGTTAGTGAAAGTCCCCTCAAGGCGGCAACATAAGTTGCAATGTCTTCATCTATTTTTTGTGTGCAACAAAAAAATGTATGCCTTTCTAAAACAACGTTCACCTTAGTAGTAAATCGCATGTCTAACATTTGCATAGTCATCTCATAAACATTACTTGGTTGACCATCACCCATCCCCAAAGAGATCTCAGGAAGGTCTTCATATAAGCGACGTCCTTCAACCCCTAAGTGATGAAGTAGAATGGCTTGTCTACGCAGAGGACCACATTTATCTGCACCGGTTGCAAGGATATAAGTAAGGAATATTTTTTTCCACTCCTTCCAAGCAATGGAAGGGTCCCCAGGAGTAGGATGAAAAGTTGGTGGGGCAGATAAACCTAGATCCGACAATATAATAACCACCCAATGCATTACAAAAATGTAAATAGTCCCACCTGAAAGGAATTAAAAGTTAAATGAAACAAACTAATACAATAAATTAAAATAAAAACGTTAAAATAACAAACCAAGATGTTGTGCAGAGTTAACAGCTCTATAGGTTGACAAAATCTAAGCAGAAGTGCACGTTGTTTGAAGAAATGCTCGTTTCCTTGAGTAAATGACGTTTCCTCCGTTTTTTATAAAGGATAAATAAATGTGCACGTTGTTTGAAGAAATGTTCGTTTCTTTAAATAATTGATTATTGTTCCGTGGAGAGTCAGTAGTAGTAGTACAGGATGAAGAGATGAGGAGTTGATGCCTTCTCCGTTACCGATGAAATAGGAACGTCGTGCTTTCTATGGTTGATGGAGAGGTTTTCCCAACCTCTCAAAATGGAAGTCTAAACACGTGGTTTGCTTGCGTTTTCTACAGGAAATTGGGCCGTGAAAACTGACTACGTGAAAGAAGTCAGCACGAGTCGAGAAGCAAGTGCGTGGCACCACCGCGAGTCGGGAATTGAGTAAGTATTTGGATTCCGTTTGTAAAGTTTATTTTTAAACAGTGTATTACTAGGTCTGACGATGAACAGTCTCCCAAACGCACAACCTGCAACTGCAATTTCAGGCCCCCCAACTGCACACAGCACGCCGCCAAATCTGCAGGCAGGCCAAATTGTTTTCCGGACAGAATTTGCAATGTCCCCCTGGCAATGTTTGGCAGAGACAGCGAGCTTGCAGCAATCCGAGAGAGAAGAGCCTCCTCCCAATTCAATTGGCCAAAGTCACGCAGCTGAACGCCACGCCGGGCAAAATTACAATTCAAACTCGACAGTGATCTGTCACAGTCAAACAGATCCACAAGCGCAGATCCACAAGCAGGGCTGACGCCATTGCCACTAAAATCAAGGCCGGACGCTAGTCAGTTGAAGCACGATAGAGAGCAAAGCGTCAGCTGTAGCAGTTGAAAGCTGACACAGTAAGCAAGTAGCCAAATGCGCAAAGGGTGTAGACACCAAGCAGGGCAGCTGAATTAAGTACTTACGGAGGTGCAAGTATGCAGTTCCTTTCGTAGTAGGTTCATCCAGGGGTGGAGGTACTGGTTGTCTGCCCCCTGCGCAGACGGGGTTCAACTCGTCGCTAGTGTAAAGATCCACTTCCACGCAAGATGTGAAGATATATATCTTTATTGTAGTAGAAAGTCACAGGTACCTCCAGCTCAGCTTCACAGCTTCAACTACTCTTTTTCCTTCAAAGAGTAACATTCCAGCCTGGCAACAGGCCCAACATTCCATTCCTAGTGAGATAACTCAACAGTAAAAGCACCCGTCATGAGTACATAGATTTGCCACCTCCCAGCACTGAGTATGGGTGGGCTGTAATGGCTTCCCCAATGGTAATAGTTTATAAGGGAATATTTTTCATTTGCGGACAATGGGCCTATCTTCATCTAACACAGGATTGGTATGGTAACTGTTATCTGTCCTTTGTCATGCCCCGAATGTTTCATGTGAAGCAATTACTAGAGACAAAAATAAAGTTAAAAAGAGTGGCTACTTGGGTTAATAAGGTGCTGACCATATTTGTGCTGGTGGTACCATCTTTGGGAATAGCACATAATAGCAAATCAGAAAAATGAATTAGCAAAATTAATAGACCTGTCAGAAAAGAATACTGCAGTATTTGGAAACATTACAGATGGGATGGTGGCTATAAAAAGTGTTGTAATTTAAAACAGAATGGCCCTAGATGATATCCTGGCCCAAAAAAAGCAGGGTCTTTTAGTCAAGCAAAATATTTATACCTACATTCCTAACAGTGGAAACATTTGGCGTGCTATAAATTGTAAGCATGATGTAGCAAGAGAAGCACATGACATCCAGGAAGAAGGGCTGTGGAATTACTTAACTTCCTGGCTTGGTGGATGGGGTATATGGATACTGAGGCAGTATTGGTTGGTCTTGGAATATTAGTACTCCATTGCATAGTGGTTCCCCAATGCTTTTCTGCTATTGCTGCCCAGCTAGGTTGCCCAAGACAAGCTATAGGTCAGTATGTAGAGATGAATGTGATCTACGAGGTCCCACGGACGGGAGCACAAGGCCTAGTCGTGGGAAAATGGAGGCTGACAACAGTAAATGAAGAAAAAGGAATTATGGCAATAGAAATACAGTAAATCACGCTACTGAGTGTCAGAGTAGGGAAATATGGAATACATTTTCATTCAGATTCGATTTTGCTACTCAGTTGAAAAGCCTGAAGAACTTGCCAAGATCATGGACCTGTTTTTGACCTTCTGTACTTTTGCTGTAACCACAAGGCCTTGAGAAATGGCCAAGTCACAAATGTATGTGACAAACTGTTGGTATGCTTTACAGGTATACAGGCCTATGATTAATGTTGGGATCAATGGTTGGAAAGAACCTATGCCGCGGAATGCCCCATTGACTGTGTATTGTATGTGGTTTATATAGGTTATGGCAATGTTGCACAAACAACTTCTGCAATTTGAGCAAGTCCATCCTTGTACTTGGCTCCTCACAGCCCTTGAATGATAAAGATTTGTTAGAATCTCACTGCCATGTGCCTTTTATTAAATTTAGGACTGCCGCACTTCAATATTAAGTATTTTGTAGTAGTTATGTAAAAAAATTGGTAAAACCTTATTATTTTGCCTCTAATCATTTTTGCGATAGTTTCTCTTGTTCTTTTATCACTCAAGCAGTTCCGATACTCTTCCGTTTCAGCTGTTACCTCAAACGCCCATCCTTCACTATCTTCTATCGCTCTCCTGAAGTGAAGACTGCCTCACAAGCACTTCTCTTGCAGAGAGCGTATTTCTCCTCAAACTCGTCTATGATGCTTCAGCCATTTTGCCTTCAGCACTTACATGTAGACTTGTGGGTGCGGCTACAGTGGCATAATTTCTACCACACACACATCTGGGCGAGCTCGTCGGATTTTTCTTTTCCTGTTAACTTTTTGGTTTCCAAAGTATCAGGGCTGGTCATTGTGCCTCACAACCTACCATAGTTTAAATTGTTTAATTTAGTTTTTTTTTTTTTTTTAAAGTGTTTGGCATTTTTCTGGTTCTATATTCATTTATATAATTCAAAAATAGACTCATCTCATGCATCAGCATTCTATAGTTCAGGGAAAGCCAGTTCTTTAGAGAGAAAATATTGAAATGTCTATGCCCCATATGTTTGGCCAGTCCTATGGGGGAAACTTAAGTCTTTTATGAAATGTAATTTACAAGGCACTCCTGAAAACACTGAACCCGATGGTTTTAATCAAGGAACTGATTGTTTAGCAACAAACGTTTTGCTTGGCTGGGTAGACAAAATAAAAAGGTTTCCTAATAATCTGAGATGGTGGCTGACAACAACTCTCCATCCAATATGAAGGGTTCATCTTTGGAGACCTCCAGTTTGTGAGGTACAGTCCCAATTTCATTTCCCAAAACACTTAATTAGCGTGGCTAGGCTCAATGATACTGATGATGATAATTAATGTCACAGATGATGACAAAGATTCTGACTGGTTTGCTCCCCTCCAGGAAAGAAATGTAAATTGTCAAAAGAAGAGTACGTGAATGCTTCACATACTATAGTTCTGGATTATTCAGGTGAACCCATGTTTGATCCTGCATTAATTTTCCACCCAAATTCTTCCTAATGGTCCCATTCCAAACTTGTAGGGCAAAACATTACAAGTAGGCTGAGAATGCCCTTAGACAAACTAGCTCCAGATTGAAATCGAAATGTCCATGCCCAGAAATTTCCAATAACATTACATCCCTTGCTGTAATAGCTCCTAGCATGTTCGTCTTTTTCTCCAAGTTTGGCTAAGTCCCTAAAAAAGTAATCAAAGTCTGGTCAAATTATCAAGAAAAGTTACTTGACATTAATGGTCCTTTGGCAAGAATCTTAGATCTTGCAGAGGAGGCCAGGTTGGAAGGCACAGGTATTGACCGCGAGTGAACTGCCTTTTAGATAACGTAAATTCTTCAATGGCCTATGAACAGTATAAAGGTCTACTCTAAATGACTGATGCAAAGTTTTATTTAAGCGCTATGTAACTAGGTCACTGCCTTCACATAACTAGACAAAGCTCAGCTTACGCCTAAGGAAGTTTTTGAACAATGTGATTGTGGGAGGCCAGACAGAGGTAGCAACCGCTCTGCCGGTCGGTTCGTATCTTCTGCTGTCTCCAGAGTTTCTTACACTTTAAAATCGGAATTCAAGCCTCAATTGTTTACGTAAAGAGGATTTAGAGGCTTCAGACAAAGGGGTGACAAAGGGGTAACAAAGCGCAAAGAGGAAATGCCAGCCTTGGTAAGTTCAGTTTCTTGCCCACTTTTAATATGGGATGTTTAGCAACACATGTTTCAGCCTGACAAAATTCAACCGCAAATCCCTAGATGTCAATGATTCAGGGCTACAATATACCTTATTCAGAGCCTTTTAAAAATGAAAGTCCCCATCCACTTCATTTTTCAGAAGAAATTTCCATTCTAGTTTCTCAAGTAGTAAAGTCCCTTCTTCAGAAAGTTGAAACTTCATTCATCAGGATTTCTAAGCTATATCTTCTTGCTCCAAAAGTCAAAAATAAAATGCACACAGTAATAAATCTCAAACAGTTCAATTGAGTTCTTGTGCATCGTCATTTTCAGCTGGAGACCATCCTCTATCTCTGAGATTCCCTTTTACAAGGGGACTGGATGCCTCATTTGGATCTCAAAAGATGCCTATTGCACAATTCCAATTCATGTGGAGTACATGAAATATCTCCAATTTCAAAGGCATAACCATTTTTTATCATTTTACTTGTCTTCTCTTTGGCCTAGCAATAGAAGACCATTTTTGCTTCTTCCCCAAATCTATTAGAATCAGATGCCACACTGACTGGTTGGGGCACAAACTTAATCAGTTCTCAACTGGAGGCACATGGTCTGCTCAGGAGTCATCTATGCACAAACTGTTTAGAAAGCTTGCAGGATTGTTTGTTGTTCAGAATATCGCCAAAGATATAGAACTGTAGAATATTACTCGAATGAACAACCAGACAGCTGCCCTATATACATACAAATCATTTGGGCGGAGCCAAATCCAGACCTTTAGAGAACTAGCCAAAGTTTTGGGGAAAATTGCCTTCAACGCTAACTTTCAGTCCAGACGGAATTTCCTTCCAGGCAATAACAATGTAGTAGCAGATTGGCACAGACTGACATTCAAGGTTCCTACAAGATTAGAGAGTAGTGCTTACACACTTCAATTTTCAGAAAACTTTATAATAGACTTCTTTGCTTCATGTCAATGTTCATTTGCCTTCCTTCTTCAGCTGGAGACCAGATTACTCCGCCACAGCAACAGGCCCTTTTCTCAGAAACTGTCTCAATTATGCGCTTCCACTTTCATAAGGTTTTTCAGAGTATTGGCTTAAGTTTGCTGACAAGAGGCAGAATCCTCAAGGTCTTTATCATGATTTAGTTCTCAACCAGTCTTTAATCCTGATCTCCTGGAAGACAATGTGTCAGCTACAGAACCTGAAGCATTTTGTTAGAAGGTGCATAGTACAAAAACAAAAATCATAGGCTCCAGGTGCCCCGAAAGGCTATTGAGCTATGAAGTTGTCTAGCTGGGGTCTGGGAAATTCTGTCAATCCCTTTTCAGCAGAAGTAACTTTGGTGGTAAACATTTTAGCTTCTCTAACTAGTCAATGTACATCATACAGAACTGTGAATTCTTGCCCTTCTGCAATTTCATCAGATTACATCACAATAGAGGGAAAACAGATTGGAAAACACCCTTTGGTATGTCATCTTTTTAACAGTATGCTTTTCTAATCTTCCTATTCCTAAACCCAATTCCTAATGGGATATAAATAATGAATTTAAATTATTTCTTGGAGTAGCCTCATAATTCCAGATTGTCTCTCAAAATGTTGTTCGCCAAATTAGCTATGTTGTTATGTATGAGTTATATCAAGCACCTCTCAGATATAAAAACCCTTAGACACTTCAAGCAGGCAGTATACTTCTTCGGGGGCATGTTTTAATGTTAAGATAAGGGGGGAAAACAATCTGTCTACAGTTTTTCTTCCTTATTTCCTAAATGGACCAAAATTATATGTGGGCTCCTGAAAGAATATGGAAAAAGGCTGAACATCTAAAAAGGTCATCTGCCTCACAATTGTTCATTTCATTCAGAAAGCCCCATAAACTGGTCTCCTCTCCTACTTTAGCCCACTGGGTCAGATGGGTGATGTCACTGGCTGTTATTGATATTTCCTCTTTCAGGGCTCATTCCACAACAGGTGTAATGCGTCCAAAAGCCTTTTGAGCAGGTACCAGGTTGGAGGGCATTCTTAGATCTGTTAGTTGATCAAACAACTCAATTTTTCATACCTTCTATTTTAAGCCAATTTCTCATGTTGCTTCCAAAGTAATTGATATGCTTTAAGCAACAATAACAGGAGCCCCGGTCTCACCATAAAATGTAGATTTTCCATGTAATGAAAGAAGGAGTCTGAATTTTACTAAAAAGATGAAGAATATTATCCCTCCTCAAAATGCTTTATTTTCCCTCCTTTTTCATCCCAGTGTCTACCAATCAACCAATGATTACCTCTTGCTAAAGTCACCAACAGGCCATTCAATGGAGCTTGTCGCCCTTCTGGTCAGAGGCATCCTTTTTCTATTTTCTCCCACACAATTGGGAAGAAAAATCCAGCTTCTTTACCATCAAACCAATTCAGCGAAATCTCTATAGACCATTCTGTGTTGTTAGCTTTGTCCACGGTTATAGTTATCTTTCCACTCTTTTATCCAGTTTAAGACTTTTCAAGCAAGAAAAGAAGACTTGATGCTCGCAGCGAATGACTGTATAAGTTATGTTGTCTGCCTATTCGAGGGCTACACATGTTTTCCCATTGGGCTCATTAGCTGTGTAGTATTCATCGTTACCCTCGACTTTAATTCATTAAAAGCAAGTAAAGAACAGCATATTACTTGCATCTGCCTCTTTAATAAAATCCAGAATTCCCTTCATTATTAACTAGGAAAATCTACATTTCCTCTGTTTCTTTGTGGCGCCTCATCCAGATGATAGATGCATCAGGGTACAACTATGGTGTGGCTGTGGGGAACCTTTCCATTTAAGATTGCAGAACGACCTGCATATTCAGCTGATCATCATAATGGCTTCTGACTTTTGCATGATGTGGCTAAGGCCAGAGGATGATGGTTCAGACAAACAATATCATGAAAGCATATATAAACAAGCCAGGGGAGGGAGCATGTGCTTTCAGAGGTGAGTTTGGTGCCAACAGACTTTCAGGTAGGCCTGAGGATTGGGCATTTGCTCCTCTCCTTCTTAGTCACATATATTGAATAGGCAGAAAAGGTAGTGGCAGGACGCTTGAGTTAAGTCTTCCCATCCTTGCAATTCATTCTGCTGAACCAGAAGTGATCTTTGGCTTGTTCCAGGGATTCAGAGCTTTGGTCTTGGAGCTATGTTCTCAAGTGGACGCTAAGCAGATTGAGGTCAGTTTTATTATGTAGGACTCTGGTTATAGGGCCTTCTCAATGTAATCCCTCTTTCTCGGTTATTCCACATATACTTACTAGTAGAAGGCCCTTGTGCCCCTGGTTATCCGTGCGCCATCAACTGGCTGCAGCTCCATTCTATTCTCCCTTCACCTTTAGATCTCACTCCCAGGAAGATCTTACAGGATTTCCCCTTAGCAATGTGAAAGCTGTCGCCCGATGCCTAGGACACACTGCAATCAAGGACAGGTCTTCTTGTAGATTTTGCCCACTGCACAACTAGACTTGGATTCTTTCTCCCATATCTTCCTACAGCACAAACTAATTTCTACCAGTGGACAGTGCTGCTGTGGGAAGTCCAAGTTAAGCCCTGCGCTGGAAAACCATGAGACAAGTTATCAAAAACGTACAAGCTGTAAGTTCCCTGAATTTAAGATTGAAGCAACCATTTATTCTTTATCTACACTTCTGTTCATCACCTAAATGTCTCTCTATACATTGTGTATTACACCAGCAATGTGCCATCACCCTTTCACTAGAACACTTGTAAAAAAATTCTATCTGCTGTGATCATTCACTGTTTAACACAAAATTTAAAACACGAGTGCTTCTGCAATCTTCATCAAGCAGTTTTTTTTTTATGTAATGAATTGTCATATATACACCTGTTCCTCACTGCGTCTAATAACAGACCTATTAATACCAAAGCAATAAACAATGTACAAAACAAAATCCTTCTAGAATTGTGTTATATTCATGTTACAATTCATACTATAGCAAATTCAGCACTCTGTATTATCAGAACTCTGATATAATAACATTTCTATGGAATATCGATATTTAGCTTCAACAGATAAGCAGTTCGGTCAACTACATTGCACAGCTTGACAACATCAACTAAATTCAATGTAGATCTAAATTAGTTGTTATGTGAATTTGCTGGTGGTGTTGCACGAAATGATTCAGAAACAGGAGTTCAACTGAAAAAAGCAAGTGCTAATACACATTTAGGATTTTAAACTATGAAAGGCTCAAAGAAAGCTTGGAAGCTGATACTTTGTCCTATGTCATTTAAACTACAGAGATCTGGGACAGTTTTGGAGGGAAACCACTATGAGAACCGTTTAAAAATTAATAAGCTAAAACAAAAGTCAATGTGCTTAGGAGGTATCATTTGTAATGTTACAGAAATATGTTACAAAAATTGAGTTAAAGATTACACATGCTTAACTAAGTAATTGATCTTATATTACTTAAAACACTTTAACCATCATAAACTTTGGAGTTAAATTCAATAATAGTTATGCTGGCTATTCTCTATTAAAAGCAGTCAACGGTAATTCAACTCTTGACCGAGAATGCCACAAGAAGATTTTCAGTTGGACACGTGGAAGATTTGAACTGAAAAGTCTATTTTAAAAGGTAATGTTTTTCAAAACTATGGTATAGTTGGAAGAGGATAAACTATTTAGTATAGTACTGGTCTCCTGATAAACATGGTCAAGTCTTTCCTTTTGGCACTATCTTTGTCACCACAGCAATGGATTTTTTCCAATATTTAGGTCATAGCTGTGTTACTCAGACAGACAGTAACAATCCACATCGGCATCTCTCAAAAACACTGTGGTGCTTTGAATCCAGCTTTTCATATGGAGATTGCCCAAAGAATAAATGTGGCTAGAGGACAATTTTTTCCTGGGTATTGAGTGGTCTGTGAACTAGAAGTACTTTTTAAAAATCTCAGTAGGTTGGCACAAGGCACTTGAATAAAGGGCGAAGCATTAGCGAAAATGAAAAATATGTAAGTGGGTCCTGGCTAGCAGACCTAGATTTTCTCTGTTGAATGGCACAGATTCAATATGCTTTGCCATAAGGTGCATTGCAGAAAAGCCTAGATAAAAACTTAGTAGCTTACGGATTGCTGATCTAACCAGAAATTTGAGATTTCCCCAAGTAGTGGCTGATGATAGACCCGGATCCAGATACGGAAAAGCTTGGAAAACATTGCCCAAACACAACAGAAACCCGCTTTTGCCCAATCTGCAAAAGCAGAACAACTTGCTTACCTTCAGTAACTCTTAATGGTAAATGCTCTCTCTCTATCTCAGAGGCATGAGCTATCTCCTCAATAAACAGGCCTTGTATAGATACCATAATGCCAAACTGGCAGAAGAAAATACCCTCTTGCCAAATGCTTTAACACATTTTTATTCCCTAACCAAGCAGGGAAGTATGGGAAATATTTTGGGTTCACTCTCCAGTCTGGCGCCCGGGGAAATTCAATAGGTGAAGATTATGTAGTTAGAAGTATTCATCAGGGGAAAAAAAGCATAACGGTCCCTCACATCAGGGAAGAATTAGGTATACATTCTGGGCAATTTCTGAAATTCAGAGACTGATGGGTACAGCTCAGGACAGCTAGAATCCAACACTATCGAACCTAAGGAAACTATTGTTTTCTAAACAATGATGGAATTGGAGATGATAATAAGCGCATAACACAGAATATGGGACACTACGACATCACAGCTGCATAAGCATAGGGACAAGCTGGTCAAGTGACTAGAACATCGCCACCACAGATGAAGGGGCAGGCTAGGAATGTATATTAAAAACGTGTCATAGTAAAGTCTTAGCAACCAGCAAGTATGATTCTAAACCAGATGGGGTGACCATCTTCTGATTAGCATGTGTGGCAATACCTGCTGCAAATGTTAGCCACTAGAAGCTATTCTTCCTACACCAATGCTCTCTTTGCCACAAGACGCATCACATTTCCAATGGCTGTTCATAAAACCAGTCTCAGTGACCTAACCACAGCTGCAGATCTATTTATTGAATATTTTTCTGAGAGTCTCGGAGGCAAGACGTACTATGTATGGCCCTTAACATCAGGCTCCCCAGACGTTAGGTCAGCAATGGCCGGGTTTTAATTTCAGATTCATGCCTATATCTAGGAGTCCGATACTTTAACATCACACGATCAGAGGTGAATCACTTTGAGGAAACAGGGGACTTGGCGTCAATAGCTCAGAGACAACAACTAGCCAGATTTGTAGTGTTGGGTTGAAAGGAAACCCTGGCGAAGTACACGTATGAATGTAGGTACTAATACAAGGACTAGCTCAGTCTATGTACAAACATAAGCTGTGTAGGCGAACAGAAAAACATTTTTTTTCCTTGTGACTTATCCAATACCATGAAGTGACAAGTATGGAGAATATTAGTATGGAATCCATCTGCACAAATCTAATGGCTGAATTTGTATCCAGAAAGCAAACCCCACTATATAGAATACTGAAATGCAAAACTTAATATCACACCAATGAACACACTAGAAACCCATCCAGTCCAAAAGAACCAACTTCTACATCCCTAAAGAGGAACTGTGATGAAATTTAAAGGTACCTAGAGCAAGAATTACTACATGAATACTATAGGGCACGGTTTAAGCTTACTAAACAGTTTGAATCAAAGGACTGAAGGTTAATTTCGAAAGTATAGTAATCCAACTGGATGGGGAAACCGTTGCATCATAATATGCAATTTATTCAAGAGATAATTACTGCAAATGGCCAGAAAAGCACCAGCAATGTCATTTTAGGAATCTATTGACAGGGTTACTGGCAATCAGACAGTATATTGTTAGGTATGTGACGCAACGAGAATGCACCTATCAGCATTGGAAATGCACTAAGACAAAATATCCAAAAATGCCAATCTCTACAAAACAAAGGGAAGGTGGCAACAGCTAAACTCAGGGTGCAAAGCAGAAGCTGCACTTTCATGATGCAATTTCATTAAAGTCAGGATAACATGCTAATGGCAGATTGTGTGCTATACCTTCGTTTCCTAAAGCTTTTTGATAAAAAATAAATGAATTTAAAAAACAAGCAAAATTAAGCTATGTATCAGAGGGAAGAAAGCCCTGAACTTAATTTATGAAAACACGAACAAATTTAGAACAGGTGATTTCAAATACTGGCTCTGGTAGCATTCTGCTTTAGGAGGCCAACTAAGCACAGATAGTCTCAATCTAGAACAGATGCACCGCTGAGTCTGGAAGGGTGCTACCTCAAGCTGGCTCTGGAAGTCTTTGGAAATATAGATTCCCCAGTGTAATGGATCTTCTGAGCTTCAGCTTCCGGTTACATGTTTACAGCTTCAGGAATGATGAACAGTGTGGGTAATCGATATGTGGGTAACAAAAATCTTCTGCAATTAGATCTGTGAACTGTAGTTTGCCTGCATGGTCACATCTGGAATGTGGCTCCGGTCTTTACAGTACACTTGAACAATACATTGTGGGAGATACAGACTGCACCTTTGTGGCACCCAGCATTAAGTACAGATTTCAGTTACGTCTTCCAAAACAATGCAACAGGGCCGTCTAAGTCAGATGGTGTTTTTGTCTTGCTTTGAACATCACTGAAAACCCATAAGTGTTTTTCCGATTCACACTGTTTAACTTCCAAGTCCAAAACTGGCAAACCTCGACCTTACCAGCGGGCAAATGCCATGGATTGCGATATCCTCTCCTTTTGCTCTTTTCTCTTCATTGCTGGCATAAAGTTTATTTACCTCTTTTATCATCCTTAGCTTAAACTAGCTACAACATCTACTAGCCACTTACTGTCGAATGTTCTGAAGAGATAGACGTCTCCCGGCATGGCCAACAAGAAAGGTTCTGCATGTTTACTGCATGCCTTCTGATAGTCAGAAAGTTGCCTTTTTTCTGAAACGAATATATGATTTACCCAGAAGCACTTCGCACTTGCCAGTAACTATCCAGAGTGAAAATGAAAATAGTAACTTCTACTCATAAATTGTAAGTATTTCTTATCCAAGCCACAAAAAAATGGAAGCGCCCAGGTTTCCAGTCTAGCTAAAGACATCGAGATATCACACAAAGACGAGTGATTCTACTGCGTTTTAAAATGTTCGAGTACAAATAAAATGGAAAGAATATATGGATGTATACAACATACATTTCAGTGCCATTTGATTGGCTTTTACCTAACAGCAGTGTTGGGGCACTTTTTAGGTTGAACCCCCCAGCAGCGCGCATGCGCTGCTCTGCGAGGCTTCTTGCATCTACTCTGTGTGGGTCTGACTCCTCCCACACATTGGATTGACTTTTGCGTGCGTCTTTCTATAATGAAAGCACGCAAATGGCTAAAGGTGGGTGCGTGTCCCACCTCTTTTGAAATGTTCACTCCCATGGCGTTTTGCCTCGGGAGCGAGCAGCGGCGAGCAGCGGCGCGCAGGGCGGCAGCTGCAGTGCCTTGTTTATTTCCTGCTTTGCATTAGGAGCGTGGTGTGCTCCTTCAAGTTCTTTTTCTTCCCACCTCATGCTTCGCAGTAAGAGCCCCCCTCTCTGTATTTCTTTTGCACGCCGCGGCATCCTTCTTGAAGTTAATGTACTTCCCCCCTCCCCCTTCGCATTAGGAGCCCTCCCTCTCCCCACTCGGTATGCAAGCCTTCAATCTAGCAAAGGCAGAGTGCAACAAAGGCAGGAAGGCACAGAAACCTACCCCTGGGCACGGTCATCGCAGGTAAACTGCCTCAGGAGCAGTACGTTTCCCTCCCCTCCACTCGGTATGCGCGCTTTCACTTTAGCAATGGCAGAGTGCAACAAACTTTAGCAAGTCGCGGCGTGCTCCTTGAAGTTTTTTCTCCCCCCCCCGCTTCACATTAAGAGCCCCCCCCCCTTTGCTTTTTTGCATGCCACGGCATGCTCCTTGAAGCTCTTTTGCTTCCTCACCTCCGGCTTCATATTTAGAGCCCCCCCATATGTGTGCTTTCACTTTACAAATGGCAGAGTGCAACAAAGGCAGGAAGGCGTGGAAACCTACCCCATGGCACGGTTATCGCAGGTAAACTGCCTCGGGAGCAGTACACGTTTACCTCCCCTCCACTCGGTATGCGCGCTTTCACTTCAGCAATGGCAGAGTGCAACAAACTTTAGCAGGCCATGGCGTGCTCCTTGAAGTTCTTTTTCACCCCTCCCCCGCTTTGCATTAAGAGCCCCCCTCTCTGTATTTCTTTTGCACGCCGCGGCATGCGTCTTGAAGTTAATTTACTTCCCCCCTCCCGCTTCGCATTAGGAGCCCTCCCTCCCCCCACTCAGTATGCAAGCCTTCACTCTAGCAATGACAGAGTGCAGCAAAGGCAGGAAGGCACAGAAACCTACCCCTGGGCACGGACATCGCAGGTAAACTGCCTCGGGAGCGGGGAGCAGTACATGTTCCCAAAGCCTTAACCCAAATAACCGTATCTGCACACTCCGAGCCCTAGACTTTCAAAGATAGCACAGCAGTGTGATGTGTGCTTACACAGCATCACGCTGACCTGCCCAACGTCTGCTTCTTTATTGCACAGTAACAGCAGCTGTTAACTCCCCTTAATCCTCACATCCTTGAAGTTCTGCGATATCCTGTACTTGCCAAATTGTTTGGACTGTTTTTTTTTTTGCATTATACAGGTGTGTGTGGCTGTTAGTAATTTACGCCCGTATTAATTAGTCATTCATCTTTTTTCACGTTATAAGTGTTTTCCATTCGTTATATTGCTATAAGGGTGCATTAATCTTTTTTGCATGGTCTATTGCTCGTTTATATTGCCACATTTTTGGGTTTTTACACCTGACCCTGCTAGTCATTGTGCAGCTTCGGTCTTTATTACGGTGTGTGTTTCTACTAAGCAAAAAATCTGCGATATCCTGTACTTGCCAAATTGTTTGGACTGGTTTTTTAAAAAAAATCATTTTACAGGTGTGTGTGTGGCTGTTAGTAATTCACGCCCATATTAATTAGTCATTCATATTTTTTTTTCACGTTATAGGCGTTTTCCATTCGTTATATCGCTATAAGGGTGCATTAATCTTTTTTGCATGGTCTATTGCTCGTTTATATTGCCACATTTTTGGGTTTTTACACCTGACCCTGCTAGTCATTGTGCAGCTTCGGTCTTTATTACGGTGTGTGTTTCTACTAAGCAAAAAAATCTGCGATATCCTGTACTTGCCAAATTGTTTGGACTGGTTTTTTTTTTTTTTATCATTTTACAGGTGTGTGTGGCTGTTAGTAATTCACGCCCATATTAATTAGTCATTCATATTTTTTTTCATGTTATAGGCGTTTTCCATTCGTTATATCGCTATAAGGGTGCATTAATCTTTTTTGCATGGTCTATTGCTCGTTTATATTGCCACATTTTTGGGTTTTTACACCTGACCCTGCTAGTCATTGTGCAGCTTCGGTCTTTATTACGGTGTGTGTTTCTACTAAGCAAAAAAATCTGCGATATCCTGTACTTGCCAAATTGTTTGGACTGGTTTTTTTTTTTAAATCATTTTACAGGTGTGTGTGGCTGTTAGTAATTCACGCCCATATTAATTAGTCATTCATATTTTTTTTCACGTTATAGGCGTTTTCCATTCGTTATATCGCTATAAGGGTGCATTAATCTTTTTTGCATGGTCTATTGCTCGTTTATATTGCCACATTTTTGGGTTTTTACACCTGACCCTGCTAGTCATTGTGCAGCTTCGGTCTTTATTACGGTGTGTGTTTCTACTAAGCAAAAAAATCTAAATAAATGGTCAATGTGAGTATTTTGAAATAGGTGCCTCCATGGCGTGAGTAAAAACTTGAATTCTTTGTGCAGGAAGGACGGCAATCCTCTGGGCATCTGTGGTGTCCGAATTCAAGGACAAGCATGTTATTCAAACAAGTACCTACCTGCCCTCTCTGATAAGAACTCAGGGTTTGTACTGCTTCCAGCGCTCTGTTTGCTTTTCCAAGTGTGTTACATGTGTGCATTACACGGGCAGGTATGTTTGAATTTTTTACAACAGCACAGGTGGCAAGTGTCTTATTAAGTTGCAATCGGTGTCAAAGAGACAAGTGGAGGGGGTCGATCTATTTCTCTTCTTCCCAAACTGGAGTCTATAAGCAGGTTTACTTGGGCCACTCTGCAGTCACTTGTACAAGAAATGATTCAGCTCAAGTGATCGCTGGTAATAATATTCTCCCATCTACAAGTGATAGCCATTATACAGCACAGTGAAGGCTTTGGGAGATAATTTACATTTTATTGATGTTGCGCTCCATGAGAGTGCATGTTCTAGCAAGTCGTCTCCCCTCCTCCCCAGTCCTTACTTGCACCTGGACTTTTGCGAGAGTTTAAGCTATTGGCATTGAAAATGACAATGCCTTTTATTTATATTTAAAAACCAAAACATAAATAAAAGGCATTGTCATTTACAATGCCAATAGCTCAAACTCGTATAAATGCGAGACCTATTTCATTGCAAATGCTTGTTCTAATCTATTAACACGATGGAGTTGGTCGTCAGGTGCTCCGACACGTCGATTTAAAAAATGTTTGAAGTTTCTGTCTTTGTTTAATCAAAGGTGAGTATTACAAGTCATTGGAATTGCTACATTCTTCGGGAACGGATAAATTCGAAAAGATGTGAAGGAGACTCAATGACTTTTTACGGAGAAGAATGCAAGTATTTGTTTGGTCTACAGAAGTAGGCAATGTGCTAAATATATTTAGGTACCTTGGGTACACACTGAGAAGAGAAAGCATATGCCAGACGTGGTGAAGACAAGACATCACGAGCAAGATGCATTACTTAGAAAGCTCAGAAGCACCAGCACTGGTACAACCAAGGAGGCTTGCTTTCATGTGGGAAAGCATGCAAACACTGGCATGGCAAATACTTGGGTGGCGGGCCAGTGGTGACAAAGTTTGTGGGGATAAAGGTACTGGTGATAATGGCAGTGGTGGTAAATAAAATTACAAAGAAACGGACTGAATTGTCTAGACAATAAAGATAGGAGAAAGAATCGAATGAGTGACTGTGAAGTGTATTTTTCAGGTGTAACTTTCTGCACTAGAACAAAAGAAGTCCACAGCAGGTGAAATGATGCACCAAACAGTCAATAGCACATGGTGAAAGGGTAATAATCTTCTGAGCAGAGACAAAGCTCACAATGTACATCTTAAAGAAGTGATAAAATGCCTTTCAGACAGCTGCAATGGCATGACGGACCTAAAAATGAAGGACCTCACAGAAAGTACACTAAATGCATAGTCAAAGTAGCGTGGCTGGTTTGCCTTGCTTTGTAACCATGGAGGAATGCTTTCCTTTTAAAAAATATATATATATCAATAAAGGAAAACCACATTAAGAGAGAACATAAACAAATTGGCGTCGATCCAGTTTCCTCAAAGAGAAACCAGGTTCAACAGGTTATCAGAACAAGATTATAAGTACATATCGAGCAATAATCAGTGCAGTTGACTGGAGCGTATGAAGGAAGAAGAAGATTGGAGCCCTGAGTACAATGTCAGAGTTCAGAATTTGAGCAGAGGATTCCTCAAGGTACAGTTGCCAGGCACAAAAACACAAACTTGTTTTTCTTTTATAGCGTCTCGACTTAGCTTTATGTGGAAATTCAAGCCTAGTCACAACAGGCTGTGAAACAGAACCTGCAAGGCAGTGTAGAGCATTTGTATCAAAATAGTTTTGTGCTCCCAACTGTCTGTACTACACACATAGTTCTAGATACATTTACGTCAGAAAGAAATGAGATGGTGAAAAAGTCAAGAGCCAAAACAGAGAAAATGTTTGAGTGCTAAATCTGCAGGTAGCAGATTATGTGGGATTCCACAGTTCAGGCACTCACTGGGAAAGGAAGCTTTGTAAAGACAGCAGCTGCTGGAACTGCCACAAGGTCTGATGCAAGGACAGTGACTGATACTACAGAGACTGATACTGAAAAAAGCGGGAAAGCTGCTGTAAGGGCCTGATGCTGGAAGAAAGGAGTATTGTAGAAGCTGCTATGGGGGTTTGCCCATAAGAGTTACACCCACTGCAGAGCAATTCTGAATAGTCGCAAAATACGTAATATAGCACACTCAAAAAGGCAGAGGCCTCTCAGCCCCCCAATTCCAAGGCCATGTAATTCGCACTTCAGCCGGTAACAGAGTTACCAGCAAATAAGGAATTAGAACGAATGCAAGAATACTTCATTCCCGGTGTTTCCTAAGCGGATACTTCACTGGGTTAAAAGCTGGTGAAATTTCTGTGTATTTGAACAGCAGAAAAGTGCAGAATTACCACAGGAACCTGGTAGTTCAGATTTTCATGGGAATTTCCTTTTTCTAGGAGCACCTTCACTGTCAAAGTCAGAATACCACAGTACTCCTGCTTCCCGAATATATACCTATGGTATTGGTAAATTTGGGAGCAGAAACACTCTATATTCCCAATCTTCTTGCAATGGAACCCTGAGTAATAGTATGCAAATATGCTAATAGAAATTGCTCTTAGCACCCAACTACATTGAACTGGACAAACTCGGCCTCATCACGTTTCCTTGCTAGCAAGAGGCCTCCCGCATAATAAATATTTAAGCAAATTACAAAGGCACTGACTGGAAAAATGAAACAACCACAGCAAACATCGGCTTGTTGGTACATTGTTTTACTTTTTTTTTTTTTATGGTATGTGAAGAGGGAGAATATAAACACTCGCAACGGAGTTTTGTTCTCCAAAAAGCAGGTTTCTCCTAACAAAATTAAAAAAAAAAAAAAAACAACCGTGATTTGAACTTAAAAATGCATTTACAATATGTTCGCTCAATATGAATCTGAGCATTTTTTACAAAATATACATTTTCATAAAAAAACTTTTTTGCAACGAGACACGTTCACACATCGGGTCCTTCTCCTCCAGGAACCAACTGCAAAAGAAGAAAAGGTAGAGATTTACCATGTGTCTTCAGTCTTCCCACCCCACCTCTCCTAGAACAAGGTTGATATTAAACGAGGTTATCAAATATTGCACAGGTTACCACTGTAATTCTAAAAAGAGTTTGAGTCTGGCTATGTGGGGGAAGCAATGTTACTTTGAAAGACCGGATGGGTCAGCTAGGGCAGAGGTTTTTATGGGTGCAGGTGGGCCAGAACCACAAATGGACACAACTCTTCCTAAGCAATTTGCCCACAATCCCCATGCTTAAAACAGTGGAGCTATGAACAACAGCCATAGCACAGGCAAATAAACTAAATCTGTACACTTAAAGTTAACAATAAAAGTAACGATTGTTCAAATAATGTTTTCCAAATGTCAGATAATGGTCATGTGCAATGAAGATAAGCAAAAGTAGTGTTTAATAAAACAAAGGTTGACACCTGGACGTTTGCATGATGAGCTAAGGCAGTGGTTCTTAACCTTTTGTCTTCTGTGGACCCCCACTTAGCTATTACTGGGATACAGGGACCCCCACTGAATCATTATTCGATCGGGGAACCCTCACAGAGTCATTACTGGAAGCCGGAGACACCGGCTTAAGCAATTTTGATGATTTGAAACGCTACACAAAAATACAGAAACAAGCATTCAAACAAATTCAAATAATAAAATGTTATTTAATCCACAAATACAACAAAACTAAATTTCCCTTTTAATGGGAGGTTGGGGCTTTCCTAATTTCCACTGATGGCACTCATCGTCCATACTATATTCTGTTTGATGCATTAACACTGCTCCCATGAATCAATCTAGGACACCAACTTAATTTTTAGTCTCGAACTTGAAATTCCTTCACATTTATAGAACGTTTTACAATTAAATGCTACATTTTGTTTCTTTATTTATATACATTGTATTAATCTGTTAATATTTAATATTCTAACCAGTCGCACACCCTTGACTAGGCGTTGCGGATCCCCAGACCACAGGTTAAGAACTGCTGAGCCAAGGTATTAAAGAAAAACATATCTGCACTTGTGTTTAGTTATAAAGTAACACTATACTCCAAACCTGTACCCGCCTATATCAGAATCTCCCCTTTCCTGCCTTTCAGATAGACCGCTTCTTATGCTCCCTAAAAGAATGAGCCACTGCTGAAAATCAACAGCAAGAAAGGGATCATCTTGGAACTCTTCTGCTCATTTATGCCACCATTCACATGCAACATCTCGGCCTTTAGACTGCCAAGACTAGTTATCTCCTTCGACATCCTACACATCGGAGCCGTAGCCAGTCTAAAGTCATCAAGAAGCAAGAACACTCTTTCAAGAACGTTCCTCATCAACGCCTTACAATATGACCTAAAGAACCTTACAGTAATCTCTGACCCTAACCCAGCAAGCACACCATCAGAGGGTAAGAAAAGAAATGACAATGATAACACACTCAGGAAAACTTTGAGGCCCTTAATACTCTGCACAATCTGCAGAGGTAATCAATTAAGTGGAGGAATCCTGGCATGTAACCATCACCTACTCAGTCTCTAGCAAAAGCAGACCACCACTGAGGGTCATCAAGAGCTGTGACATCCTATACTGGCCCCTCCAACTGTGCACTACTCAGATGTCCAATGCAATTAACAACCTCAAGGAGAAAATAGACAAAAATAAAAAATACATCAATGATGGCCAGACTTTTGCCACATACACCTCACACAATACAGCAGCAAACCTAAATAAACACATCTGAATACCCAGCCCATCAATGACTTCTACAGATTTCAGACACCCCAAAAGCAGCCATCACAGGAAGACAATATCGGACTATCTTCCATAGTATATCCATCAAAGGTGAATAACTCAGACCTCTGATCAACGTCATCAATGCAACTCTGTTTCAAAGCATCTGCCCCGATACCTCAAGAACAGAAAGATCCCTCCTGCCACTCAGTTACTGAAGTATGCCACCCTTGGCCAGATGATTTACTAACTACTGTACAATTAATCATCTTCCCTTTATGGCAAAATAATTGAGAAGAATTCAAGCAGCTACACAAGAAAATCGAGGCCAGTGACGTCCTTCAGAACTACTAGTATGGAGTCATGCTATAAAGCACACTCCACTCTGTCAGTGATCTATAGGGCATAGTCACCCACCAATGCCATCGTTCTAGACCTCTCAGTTAAGCCCACCACTGCCAGAATATCAATCCCAGCTCAAACCTCTGTCAGAATCAATGCGTTTCAATGACACAGACTTGCAGCACTTTGTTTCCTACCTGAGCAATGGACCAACATTTGCAAACAAATGTGCGAATAAAGCGTAGTCCTGAGACTGGAGCAGCATACCCAAAGGCTATATTAAGTCACTCTCCACCTTCAACCATCACATGGAACTCCTTGGAGTACTCCTGGCAGGCATGAACATCAAGCCCCATCATTATTTGGACCACACCCAGGTTCATCTGAAGGTCTCTTCTGGCAAGGATGTTCACCACCTAAAGGAATGCCACTTCTCAATTCAATCCTGAACGTCAAGGGCATATTTGTATGGCAAACATCTAAAAAACGGAATGTATACTGATGCTAACTTTCGGTATGAACCTTTTAAGATTCAACCCACAAGTCAGACAGCGTCACAGCTCTCTGGTTCCTCAGCAAAAGCAGTTACACATTTAAGACACACCACTAGGAAAAACAGACTCCAACTCTTCATGGTTAGCTGAATCAAGGCACATGTCTTTTAGACTTCAAAAGAGCTGTACAAGCATTAGACCAATTGCACCTGGTTAGAGACAATGCCCTCCGCATAAGCAGCCTAGACTCCCACCTGACCAGAGTGAACTGCATCCTCCCTGGAGAGACATCTCAAGGATCTAATATAGCTTGCCCAGATGGCCACTCCTCACTTAAAATACTTCACCGGCAACATCTGAATCAACCTGAAGGTCTGCTGTGTCACATTTAAGGCAGTCAACTCCAACACATCACCTTTTCGGACAAGTAAAGTCTAGATCTGTAGCAGAGGTCACAACACCCACAGTAGTGGCATCACCAAGTTCTAAGCTAAGAAATGCAAAAAAGGAGAAGGGGAGGCAACAAGCGGTCTCCTGCTGAAGAGACAGAATCTGGAACTCCATTCTGATACACAGAAAACAAGACAGTTTTTACCTTCACTTCCAAAAGGATCTGAACAGACATTTTCAAGGAACATCAGATGTACAAGTAGTTTGACCTAGAGCACCCACTCCCTCCCACTTCTCCTGGAAGCTTCATGAATAGTAACTCTTCAACCTCAGATAAATATAATATGATTGAATCAAGATCCGTGTTTTCAGCACCTAATTTCTGCACCCCCTGCTTTATAGCTAGGTTTGCCCTTTAAAAACATGCGTACAAAGATAGAAAAACCAAGTGAAAGCTCAGATTTAGTCGGGAAAAGCAAATGTTCTGAAGAATAACAGCACTTGGAAATGATAAAGGCTCACATTTGAAAGGAAGTTACAGCATGTAGAGACTAGGAATAGCTTTAATTTTCAGATTCTAATAGGAATTCTGTCAAAATTAGTACCCGAAAGAAAGGTCAGGTACTAAGAGAAATTAAAATGATAAATAATTCTCTTTAAAAAAAAGTATTGCTCAGATAAAGAATGCTTACTGTCTTAATGTGATTAAGATGGTGTGTGTTTCGGGGTGAAGTAGTTATATGCAATCACTATTTCACACTCTTGCACCACTATTCCCAGTGCCAACCCGAGGACGACCCATTCTGAATATTCTTCTGGGAGACTGGCAAATGAAGGATCTGTGCTACATCTAGAACACCCGAGGCTCTGACCAGAACACAAAGGCAAGAGTGTGTTTTTACTGACCATTGTGAAAGTAAAATCCGTGCAAAGATTCCGTTTGGTGGAGCGAGACCACCTTTCAAAAACAGCTTGAAATAAAATAGATTTATAAATCGGCAACTTCACAGTGGTCAGAATGCGGTCTGTACAATTCCAGAACAGCTTCAGCTGTCCCAAAATGTGCCAGACAGGCGCAACGAGTATGGTGTACCCAGCCCAGAGATAAGGCATGTGCCTACAGGGCAACTTAAGTGGTGACAGTGTGGACACACATTTCCTGCATGCTGTGGTCTCAATACCATAAGACTGTATAATATGAATTCGGATCCACTCAATCCTTAAGATACGGCTAGTTTTTGGCATACACTTCGCTCACCATAAACTCCCAATTAGCCATTGAGGGAGGAATAACTTCTAAAGCAGATTGAGTAGGTAGTAGACTGGGTACAGGCTACCCAAGCAATGAGGGCTCCTCTAATTTATTGCATCCTCTTGGACCTAAGTGGCAAAGGGCTCACTTGTTACATCATCCAGTCTATGGAATTACCTCTCAGGTCCCAAAGGTTGGGGGTCCCCTCAGATCGGCAAGCCAGCATGGGCTAAGGTGGGGTGCAGCTCCGTGGCTGATATTACTGAAGGAGTGGTATAGTGCTTCCCATTTCTTAAAAACAGTTAGTCAGTAACACTGCGTTCCCGACTAGTGTCCACAATATGCGTTTTTGTGACCCAGTGTGCATGTGTGGTATAGGCATTTCAGCCGTAACACCCGGTGCTAAAAGTGGGAACCCAACTGCATACCTCTCCAGTACTCCAAGGACTGAATACGGCATGTGTTCAGCGTGAGAGGTGACTGTGAACAAGTGTTCAAACCAATACAAAGGATCACAAGAAGTTAAGGCCAGTTGCAGTAGTCTGGTAATGGACATGCAGGGGGGCTTGCAGCAATAGCGGTTATGAGGACAAAGGGAACATTTTTAATGCTCTGCAAAGGTGACAGGCACGAAACAGCGAAGTGTTAGGGAGGAGTATTAGGGGAGTTGCTCCCCTCCACCCATGGTGCCCCATTTCAGGGTAAGCTGCTGGCGATAGGGGATTTAGAAGGATGGACTTTATCTTTTGAAGGAAGGTCCCAGATAGGTTTCGTCTCATGTTCTTCTATGATCTGTGGCTGCCTACGTGCCCTCTAACTGACTCTCCTCCCTCAAGTTGATCTATAAGGTTCCCAGGAACTTGTTTTCCACGACAGCAAGGTCACATTATGACATTCCTCTCCATTTTGTGTCACATTTTAAGTGCATTTCACAGCCCAAACTGAATGTGTACCTAAATTGCAATTTATGATAGGTGCGCTCAAGTAATGGTATGGGTTACAGAATGCAATGAAATAAATAAATGAATACTGGAATATCTGCAACTGGCTATTTCGGCTGTATTCACTTAGACAAAAAGGCATTTGTCACCTACAAGAATTTCCTTGCAGAACTTGGCTTTGTGTGGAACCTTTGTACCTGCTACAGTCTGGGGTGGTCTCTGGGAAGGAATCTTACCAAGAAAGCCTTGGATCAAGGCACCATCTGCCAGAAAGAATTTAAATTCCTCAATATTGACCATCCGAGGATGGCGAGTATATATGGAGTGCCAAAGATCCATAAGAACAGCTCTGACCCTCCATATCGCCCCATAGTTACCACGATAGGTTCCGTCACCGAACCCATCTCCAAATATGTTGATTGTATTTTACTTCCACATATATCTAAGACAACCTCGCACATTAAAGATACTAAAGCCATGATACAAAGTGTTGAAGGTCTTCCTTTTAATACCATGAGGGAAACTCTTGTCACGCTGGACATTGAATCCTTATATAGTAACATACCTCAGAGAGATGCTTTAAGAGCAGTCCAGTGGTTTATTGAATATTTTCAAATAGACTGCTGTGTTGTTTTTATCATAGAGATCCTTCAGATAGTATTAGAGGAGAATACCTTTGAATTCAATGGGAGTCTCGACAGAGAAACAAAGGGAGTCCGCATGGGAGCCTCTTGTGCTCCCACAGTGGCAAACATCTACATGGCTCATTTTGAGAAAATCTTCATACATAACGAGATAGCCCCCTTTTACGAATCCATCAACCACTGGGTTCGTTATATTGATGATATTTTCTTCATCTGGAGTGGAGAGATTGTCTCCCTTGATGAATTCTTAGCATGGATTAATCAATGCGACACGTATCTGAAATTTACGGCTAATACCAGCAATCAGAAAATTGAGTTTAGACATAGGAATTAAGGAGCAAAATCGATCTCTGGAAGTTGATCTTTAAGTCAAGCCAACAGCTAGGAATACACTATTACATTTTAATAGTCATCATCCTAAGACTCAGAAGGAAAGTATTCCGTTTGGTCAGTTTCTCCGGCTGAGATGAAACTGTACCAATTTAACAGACTATGACACCAGATCGATTATGATGAAATCCAAATTTACATCTAGAGGGTATCCTAACAGATTAGTGTGTGAGGCGTATAAACGTGCCCGTTTTTTATTAACGGGGATTACTTGTTGGGAAACCATCCGCCCAAAGCAGAGCCTAAGCTAGTCTGTGTCACTAGACACTCAACTCTCAATGAGAAAGTCCGCCAGATTATATGTGCTAACTGGCACATTTTGAATGTCAACGCGGATGATAATGAGAAATTGCCACGTCCTATGTTTGCCCATAGGCGTAACAAAAACTTGAAAGACCACATAGTTCATTCTTGCATGAACAATAAGAAGCCCTACATCCAGAAAACTATTGACGGTTCACATGCAGTAGTTGGTAATCATAAATGTTCACAGTGTAAAGGACTAACACTATTTTTTGAATCCCTTTAGAAATACGTCATCTTGGTATACCAAACGTCCTTCCCTTACCTCATCAATCACGTCTTTTCTTTGGAGCCAGTAACTGGTGACATTTAACCATCTGCATTCTTAGTAATTCGCCTAGGTGGGTAATTTATTGGTCTATACAAAAGTGCCAACAAAGATATATTAGATTATGTTAGGCTTATCATTTTCTCATCTCATATTTCCCATGTATCAGGAAATCTGCATATTGAAATTTGCAACATCTGGGGATAGGAATAAATCCTTCATCGTATCTGTCAGATCCTTGCATCATTCAGGGTACTTTTTTCTTTAAAAAAAAAAATATATATATTTTTTTTTCTTCTTAATTTTAGTTTATTAGACACTACAGCACTTTGGGTGTGTTGGTAATTTCGTTTTTAAGCATGTTAGTATCTTCTTATTCCCTTTTTTGTTTGAGCACATTTTCTTACCAAGCACATGGATAGCATGAAATAGATGCAACTTATGCCTGGGACGTTGTCTCTTTTAATGGCATGTAATTCTTGGTATTTGGGACTCTAGGTTGCATTGCAAACAAATGCTAAGTAATTACATTTATCATTATACTATTTCCTGAAAGAACCATATGTACTGTTTTTTGCTTTTACAGATATCAAGACCTAAGGGTGTGGCTTTCCTGATGAAGGCACTTTTTGGGTGCCGAAACGCGAGTAGATACCATCCCGGTTCTTGTCACGTTCCTCCTTCCTCTGTTTCAATGCAAATATTATTTGGGTTCTGGTACATGTCAGAGTATCAAAGTTCTCTCAATCATTCAAATGTATATAACAGAGACTGACTAAATATTGTAAAGTCTATCAGAGATATTGAATATTATCATTCATGTCTGTCATTGTGATTTTAAATTGCTGGATGTTTGAGTGCATGTGGATATGATTAAAGTATGAGTGAATATTCTATTTCTACTCTGTTTTTTGTGTGAATCAATAAAATAAACTTTTGTATTTTTGTAATATATTGGTTCTTTCAAGTTTACTTTACAATTATTTGTTTTTTGAACGTCTCTAGAGTTGCCTTAGGACTTTGCACTCTCCTCTCCAGTACTCCCAGGACTGAATACGGCATGTGTCCAGCGTGAGAGGGGACTGTGAGCAACAGTGTTCAAACAAATACAAAGGATCACAAGAAGTTAAGGCCAGTTGCAGTAGTCTGGTAATGGACATGCAGGGGGGGCTTGCAGCAATAGCGGTTATGTGGACAAAAAGAACATTTTTGAGGCTCTGCAAAGGTGGCAGGCACGAAACAGCGAAGTGTTAGGGAGGAGTATTAGGGGAGTTGCTCCCCTCCACCCATGGTGCCCCATTTCAGTGTACGCTAAGGCGATAGGTGATTTAGAAGGATGGACTTTATCTTTTGAAGGAAGGTCCCAGGTAGGTTTTGTGTCATGTTCTTCTATGATCTGTGGCTGCCTACGTGCCCTCTGACTCTCCTCCCTCAAGTTGATCTATAAGGTTCCCAGGAACTTGTTTTCCACGACAGCAAGGTCACATTATGACATTCCTCTCCATTTTGTGTCACATTTTAAGTGCATTTCACAGCCCAAACTGAATGTGCACCTAAATTGCAATTTATGTTTGGTACGCTCAAGTAATGGTATGGGTTACAGATTGCAATGAAGCAAACCAAAAATATGAACCAGGAGCATAATCAGACTAAGAACCTTGGGACAAAACTATATAGTATTTTGCTTTAGCACTTTTATGCAACCCTGCTGTTGGGCCATAGGAGTAAAAAAAGAAATGAATACTGGAATATCTGCAACAGTCTATTTCGGCTGTATTCACCTAGACAAAAAGGCATTTGTAACCTACAAGAATCTCCTTGCAGAACTTGGCTCTGCGTGGAACCTTTGTACCTGCTACAGTCTGGGGTGGTGTCTGGGAAGGAATGGTGTGTTTGTTAGGCCCAATCGTAGGCTGCAGTGTCAGCATGTTTACTGAAAAGGCTTCAACATCAGTACAAAGAAACCATCTACATGTACCAAAGTCCATGTTTCGTCCCAGTCCCACCGACCTTGAGGCCTAGTAGTGAATAATTCCGGTGTAAAGGTATTTACTATTTGACACTTTCATTCTGTGCTTAAAACTCTACACTTGCTATTCATTTGCTAAGTAAATTGGTCAAGACTTTTTTAAAGAGAATTTTAATTGCTTTTGGACAGCTAAGGTTTTTTAGTCTGTCCTATTTGAAGCCAAACAGGTTAAGCTACGACTCTCCTAATTTCTCTGTGTCATTTTACTTATTCTCCAAAACGTTTTCAGTTATTTAATCTCTTAAATTGCACTGCTGCCGTCCCGCCATTTCCAAAAGATTTGTTTTCGTACTCTGACAAGCTACCAAAATTGAGCCAGAGGACTGTTGGGATGAGAAAATCCCTTGCATGATGACGGGTGTGTACCCCTGCACTGATTGCCCCAGCTGCAATGATGTTTGGATCCCTGACGCTCATTTTCACTGTCGTGGGCGAACATGGATCATGCATGTGCGCCATTTCATAGGTCTGTCTCACGAATGCAGTCTTGTTGGCCCGAGAGGGGCGCCCAAAAAACTACCCTCATAGTGGTGAAAGGTTACTGGCTTTGATGGGAGTTAAGTAGCACGAGAGCAGAGGCAGCAGCATACAGTGTAGTGATCAGTAAGAGTGGACAAGCCCTTTTTACTTGTGTCACTGAAGTAAGGTTTACAGGCTCACTCATGTAAAGTTCAGGTGCTATGCGCTTAACTCACAGTTGGCCTACATCAAGTAAGTATGCAGAGCTGTTTGTTGTATGTATGTGCTGGGTGTATTTGTGCCAGTGAAGGATACAATACATGAAAGATACTGGGTTCCATTCTGGGAGACCCAGGGCTGTCTGCAGGACTATGAGGAGGTAGAGTACCCCCCCCCCGACCCCAAAAAACAGATCTGTGGCTAGCTGCATTGCTGCAAAATGGGTGGGAAAAATACACACACTTCAATGGGGGCTCTCTGATTCAGGGAGAGGTCACTGGAAAAGGACCTGGGCACACCTCAGGAAGAAGGTGGGGCTGATGAGAGAATCAAAGAATAGGGCTGAGGCCTTAGGGTAACCTTTTGATACACATATCACAGTGGCTGACATCTAAGTGTCAACCTCTGACCACTCTCATGGCCTGTGATGTGAGGCTATCAGATTTGGAGTTGCTCCTGCTGTGACAGACTGCTTTCTGTAGGCAGGGCAGAGGAGAAGACACTTCAAAAGGAAGCAGACCTCCTTTACAAACTTTAAAGACTCAGACCCTAAATCACATATGATGTCTGGAAATGGACTATTGTAAGGGCAGCACCAGGCCCCCAAAACTGTCAACTGCCAAGCAGCCAACTAGGCTGTGTGAGTAGGAGGAGTTCTGCAAGACTTCTGCCTGTGACCAGGACTGGGGTTGAGGCCTGCCAATCTCCCAGCTGGGTGAGGGAATATCACCCAAGGAAAATCCAAGACCATTTGCCCCGGGAACACCAGTGCCTGTCTGCTTGCCAAGTCCAGTGTGCCCTGTGAGGAAAATAAGATCGCGGGCGCGAGGTCAGTGGGGGATCCAGAAGAGTGGATGTTTGTAGGGAGGTGTGAGAAGAGTACAGCCATGACGATCGGGCATTGCCCATGAGTTATGGTAAAGTTAGTGACCCCGCATGCCAGAGTCAGCCGTGGTGAAGTTGACCGTGCCGATCAGGCTGTATGCCAGAGAGGGCTGAGTGAAGAGGAACTTGCTGCTGTGCCGATGTTTGAATGATGTGTAAGAGTGGTGATCCTGTATGCCAGAGGGGGCCACCAGAATGGACAAGGATCATAGTCTGGTTGATGCCGTCAAGAGGAGAGGCCGCCATGGAAACGTGTGCGTGCCAGAGTCCTGACTGAGGATTGGAAACCGAAGCCATCAAACCACCCAAACTCCGTGGGAGGGAATCACAAAAAAAATACTGTTGCACCAGAGGAGCACCAAGCTGCTGCCCCTGCAGAGCCGCAAGTGTTACCCACCGAAGACAGCCACTGCAGCCTCCGCAGCCACAAGCGAGACTATCTTGGAGACTTCAGTCGTGCAATCCTGCTGGTGCAAGTAAGATGGAGCAATAGGCCAGAAGGACCCTGGGGAGATTGTGTGCCAGACAGAGCTTTGGTGCTGGAACACTTTTCACTTTTCTAAAAAGAGTCAGACTCAAAGTGACACACCGAAGACTTAAAAGAAGTGCAAGTGTTGGAGAGAGAGTGGGAGACATTTCTGGAGCCATGGTACTAAATTCTCACAAGATACGAAAACTTTCTACTATAGTTGACAAGCTGTCTACCGACCCTGCCGGAGGATTCTTAGCAATAGATACTGAAATGATTGCCATGAGATCTATGGTTCTTCAAATTCGTCTCTCTTTAGACGTCCTTCTTGCAATAGAAGGCGGAGTCTGCCGAATGCTAAAGAAGCAACATTGTTGCACTTACATTCCAGATAAAAGTAAAGACTTGAAATGATACATTAAAAACATCACACATCTTAGGAAGGACTTGAATGATCTGAAAGCTGATGGTGCTTAGGAATCAATTGGGAAAGGGTTTTCCTCAATTGGTAAATGGTTTGCAAATCCAGGAAGTGGATTGTCAGGGAAAATCTTGAAGCCCTTCTTGACAATTGCTATCTGTACAGTAACCTTGATTATTATCTTTAAGGGTAACAGAAGTTTAAAAACTAAGAAGAACTAGAGGAATACAAAGGAAAAGAGCTGAAATAGAAATTGAAGATAGACAAAGTGGATATTATGACGAGATGAAGGCTTTAGAAAAATCTAGATTAAAAATAATGAAGACTACAGAAATGTAATATGTGACATCAGATAAGAGAATTTTCTGATGGCTTAGTTTGCCATCAAATGGGGGATTGATAAAGCAGATAAGCTGCTGAACTTTTTACCGTCACATAAAACAGGTTATGACATTTGAAAGAAAAATGACAAACGTGCACCAATTGTGCTAACTATACGTAGAGGAAACATGAGAAGACTTATACATTAAATAATATAGGTTCATAGTGCAACCCGTTTTAGTTGCTAATTCAATGTGCATCAATCAAAAGGTAATTGTGATGTATTTAGGTGTTATAAGAATTCTAACCGTTCTTATCAAAATAATGATGTGTGACAAATGTAATTAAGTATACCATGATTTAGAGATATTTACTTGTGTTATTGAAAGGTTTCTCTCTAAGCTGCATGTTTTGCACACGTGAAATTGTGCACTATGTGAGAAAAGAAAAAATGGTGCTGCACAATTATACTAATTCCAAATGCTCTGAAATTTTCAGGGAATAATCTTTATACATGTACTAATATGAATCACTAGAAACTATATTAATTTAAAAAAAAAAATAAGTTTACACTTTGTTACTTTGAAAATACAGTAATGTCATAGCTACATATGCCATTTATAACTGAACTAAAATGCTTTGAGTGCAAAAAAATTGGAGAAAGTATTTACAATCCCAAAGCATGTGAATGAAATGTATATTACCATTATTTTATATTCTGCATTCCATGAACCAAATTCAACTTAGGCCTGCATTTTCCTTACTTTGCTCGATTCTTCTCCCATGGAAAGGCTTCATAAACTTGCACTGTGAAAAGAAACTATGGGCCAGATGTACGACCCTATTTTGCATGCGCAAACGGGTTTGCGACCCGTTTGCGCATGCAAAATCTAATAGGGCCATGTACAATCCCTATTTAGCGAGTCGCAATTTTTTTGCGACTTGCTAAATAGGAATTGCGAGTCGCTATTAGGAAGGGGTGTTCCAAGGGCATTCCTTCCTAATAGCGAGTCAGAGGCCTATGTAAGAATGTTTTGCGACCGCAATTCCGGTCGCAAAACACTCGCAATTTACCGCCCTCTTCAAGAGGGTGGTAAAGCACTCGCAAATGGGAAGGGGTCCCCAGGGTACCCCTTCGCGAATGCAGGGGAAAATATTTTTTAGGGGCAGGCAGTGGTCCCAGGGACCACTACCTGCCCTTAAAAAATTAAACAAAAACATTTCATTTTTCTTTTTTTAAATGCATACCGTTTTCCTTTAAGGAAAACGGGCTGCATTTTTTTTAAAAAACTGCTTTATTTAAAAGCAGTCCCAGACATGGAGGCCTGCTGAGCCCAGCAGGCCGCCATACCTGGGAGGGCCAGCCATTCCCAATGGGGTCGCGAATTGCGAGTCCCTCATTAATATTCATGAGGCATGCAATTTGCGACCCCATTAGGAATCGCAAACAGTGTCTGAGACACTGTTGTACATTGTGATTTGCAACTCGCAATTTGTCGCAATTTGCGAGTCGCAAATCACAATGGTCGTACATCTGGCCCTAAGTCTCATAGGGAGAGTTTTCATTCGCATGCTAGGACTGTTTGCAACAATTTCGCTACTTTCGGAACATCTGCCATGGGAAACTGTCCTCTTGAACTCACCCATGCGCTTTTTGTGCAAGGACTATTGTTGAAAGTAATATACACTGGATGGTTCAACAACTTACGTAATGATCAGCACCTTTTTGCTATAATGTGTGTCTTCTTTATGCTGCATAACAATCACCCTACACGAACTGAACAATGGACTCAGAAGTCTGACAAGACGAGGTGACCCAAGGGAAGTCACCCTGGAACTTGAGGATTATAAAATACCTGTATGGGATGGAAAGACACAACTCAACACATCTCTCTCGGACATTCTATTGCTCGGCGTTGCTCCTTACTTTGGAACTTCCTCGCGGACTCTGCTGGCAGACACATACACTGTGGGTGTTATTCCCGGACTGCTTTCCCTCTCCTGGGAGAGTTCCTTTGAACTGTCATGGTTCATGTCCAGTCCTGAACTTCCCTGCGCTTTAGTAATTAATGACCAATCCACAATCGATCTGCTTAATCACACTTTTGGATTTTAAATTCCTGATATTGATTTAATTACTTCTTTAATGATTATCATAAAACTAACCATCCTCAAATCCAGTTTCTGTCTCTCCATGATTTGTCTCCAATAATTGATTGTGCATTCCAATTGAGCTATTGATGGTGGGAGGGAATTTAAATAGAGAGATCTCTGGACAGCAGATACTAATAATATTATTCTGCATAGCTTTAACTGAAGTATTGGTTTGTATGATCCTAGTTAGATTGAATTTCTTCAGGAGATTTAGTATAGTAAAAAAGTAATAATACTTTACTTGTATAGCCTAGTTCTGAGGGATATAGATATATATAAATCTAATTACGAGTTTGTAGGTCAGTTACCCAATTTCTGTCCTCATTGGATAACTGGAGTTGGATCCCCTATGTCCGACCTCTCTCGGCACGATTCAAGATCCATTGGAGGACCAAGTAATTGAGAGTCAAGTCAACTTAGAAATGATAAAGGTAAATGATTAAAAAGGGCCCAGTGACGATACAGCAGTAATTCTGGTAGCAGTGGATGGTTTATCCGTCCGATTGAGTGAGAATATAGGAGGTCCCTACTGAGATCCCTATTGAAATTTCCTGGACAAAGATTGCACATCCCAGCTCAAACTCAAAGCTCATGTTCGGTTGAAGGAGACCAAGTGCCGGTTCCACTAAAGAATACGACAAAGACGGTTTGAAGCAGTGGTGTGAGTATCAATATGGCTGCGCATTGCAAATGCTTAAGGTTAGATTGCGGTAATGTGAAATGGCTGTATGAGGTTATGCGAAGTGGTTAGAGCCCACGTTTGAGTGATGCGCTTTATGCAGAAAAGTTGAAGTTGTTATCGGGTCCGTCGTGACCTAAGATCCCAGGATATACACCTATGGGTGGTCTCAGTGTGGCATGCGCGGAGTAAGTTGTCTGCTGTGTTTCGAAGGTGCTGTTCGTGAGACGTCGTCAGCAGTATCACTAAGTGAAGGGAATCTTACCTTGTGCGAGTGAGGGATACGGTTGTTGTGGTTGCTCTCAGTGCACAGGAAGAAATTGCGACAACCCGAGTGAGATCGCGCTGGTCGAGGTCTCACTTGAAGTGCATGTAATAAGGGATTAGACTATTCTATTTGGTTAGACTTCTTGTGTGAAAAGATATATAGTTTCTTTAGTGGAGCAGACAGTTTTTGGAATAGTTTGCATTGTGTGCAGATTTTTGTTTAGAGAAAACACGCAGGGGTAACCGCTGCGAGGAGTGAGACTGATGCCACGGTGTGCCGCGCTGGCATCGATTGGTTGGTGTAACGCCGCGCTGTGATAGGGTGACTACGTCACCGTGCACCGCACCGATATTGGTTGTGAAGGGGCTAAACAAGGAAGTGTAGGAGAAATAGATTGAGGAGAGTTATTTGTGAAGGACAACATTTATAAATTAGTGAAAGATGAAAATCTAGAAAAATTTGAAGAGCTTGATGCAGGGGGATACACCCATACCCACTCGAGAAGGGGATCCAATACCGCCAGAAGGTACGCCAGCATTATATGTCACAAGAGAGGGTATCACACATCTACATGCTTGAAAATTGGATGAAATACACAAGAGAATGATGGGCCATTAGCTTTCCCCCAATATGGAACATTTAATGTCAGAATTCTTGAAAATTTGAGGAGACAACTATACGAGATTAAATCGCCTCCTAGGCCTATGCAGTTTGACGCGCTTATTGAATGGGAACACATAGCTCATCAAAAGAAGAAACAGAAATGTCAGGGGAAGTACAAGAATGCTTTGAACCGATAAGTCGAGGATAGATGGGATCCTCAACAGAAGGCTTGGAGAACAGATCTAGCAGAGGGAACCAGAATGTATCCCATAATAGTTGCAGAGAAAGAGGATGAAGGGACGCGTAAGGAAAAGAAAAAGCATCTTGAAGAGCCAAAAACACTAGCTCTGGCTAGAGATAGAGATCATGAATTTGATGATGAATTGTTTAAATGAATTATCGCTGAATCGTCCACCACCTTATAATGAAGATCAACCCCAGAGTTTAACCAATTCTTATTTGTGGAAAACTCCTGATGCACCTGCTGTGCCCATAGATCCAGTTCCACACACCCTTTTCACACTGGTGGGTGGAAACATGGTGATGTCTGATGTGAATAATCAGATTGTTTTGAATACACCAGATGGCTGGTCTGTCCCAGTGACTATAGGTCCAGTAGTTCCTTTATATCAGTCTGCGAATAGAGGAGGCCAGCTGGAATCCCCCGGGATGCGTGAAAACTTCTCCATGAGATGCTGTGGGCGATTTTTCACCCGTGATTGATTTCTTCAACACTGCAGCCTTTACTTTCAGGAATTAACCTTTACCACGATACAAATCCATTGCGGACCGCCATTTTAGGGGCTGTATCCAGACTGTACCTCACCCTAGGTTGCCTCTCCCCCCTCCCCCCGTCCTGAGGAAGACCCACCTGCAGAGGATATAATTTACCCTCATTGCACCAGGGTCGAAACGTCAACACTCTTCCCCAGTGGGCCTGTACCAGACATCATCCCAGCCCTGCCTTTTCACAGATGAATGTTCTCTGTGCGCCATCAGAAAATCATGAAATGAATATGTGTAAATCCATAAAGGACAGGCCTATCTGTAAAACTGGTGCCACTATGAACCACGACCAGTTTTACCAAGGATACCCAAATGTATAATTGATTGGTTATTGAATTTATCTGTTGGATTCCCCTCCTTTATATCTATTCTACCACACGAGCACTTTTCTTTTTCACACTCCCCTTGGAGCAACCTCTTTCTCTATTTTGGAACATTGAATATGGTGATCTGTTATAAAAGTAACTAAATAATAAACGGTCACCTTTGGAGCGTTATTTTGTGCCTTTGTGTTTTTCGAGGATATATTTGTTTGCATTATAAAGAAAATGGTGGTACATTAATGATACAAATGCCAACTCTATATGTACCTGATGCACTTTGACCAATGAAATGTCTTTCATAACTGAATTGTAATTTCAAAGAAGTCTAGGACCATTGTTTCCTATACCAATCATTACCCAGGTCCTTGACAATTGTGGGTTACCCCATTATATCCTAATGGGGGTGAGGGAGTGATTCTTCCTATGAGAGAGGTACCTGGAGTGGAATACATACATGTCCCGTGGACTAGACCAGACATATTGTCTTTTACAAATTACTTTCCAAAATTGAGAAAAAATCTTGTGGAATGCTACAAACAAGTTGAACGGTTTGTGAAGGTTTTGAAGGTGTTGCTGAAAGATTTGGATACCTTATTTGACATTGTGGTCCAGAGTGATTTGTGGGCAGAGTGTAAAATTGCTGTTGATTTGCCTGAAACAAAACCAGCTAGGAATGCTCATACAGGTGCACCATCTCCTGAGGCGATTAAGAAATATAACCAAGCCATTACCTATTTGAAAGGGAAAATTTCCCCTAAAGAGATTGATTGGGTGAAAATTGACAGGACAACCCAAGAATTGAAAGAAACGGTTCAACCTTACTATGAGAGGTTGGTGCAGGCATTCAAGCAGTACAGTGGAATGGAAAATGTGTCCAAAAAAAAGATATGGGACATTTTATCTGTTTGTGTATGGATTGAGACCAGAGATTAGCAGCATGAGTCAGCAGCATTTAATTTGTTGGCAGAGTAAGCCAATAGATGAAATCCTCCGTTATGCAAAATATTGTGGGGACAAACTTGAAATAAAGCACAAGAAGCGCAAGGAAAAACTAATGATTGCCCAAGTGAAAGCAGTTCAGAAGGGACAAGGTGGAACTGGTGCTGATTCCATGTTTGTTGTGCAGGGAGGTTATCAACAGACCCCAACAATGCCAGGGGCAGATGGAGGACAACAGTAGGGTAAGCAGTCCCAGGGTAGAGGTTGCAGTGTTTCAATTGATGTGTTGAAGAGGACAAAGCTGTTTCAAGTTTGCAGCAAGTTAGGGCATTGGAAGTGAGAATGTTGATTTTAACCACTTAATCAAGGAAATGGGGGGGGAAGGGAGGGTTCAAAATATTGGAAATGCACAGTCACAAGGAGATGGCATGATACAGACTCAACAGGTTCATAAACCGAGAAATCAAAACACAAAATGTGCCCGAGCCCCGATGCCCAAAATGAACTGTCAGATCCAGAAATACAATTCGAATAAAGGATTTCATACAGATGCAGAATGCCATGCAAATCAGAATGTCTCAACAGTGCTCTTTGATGCAGACTCAGACCTATCACAATGACCGTGCCTGAGAGGGAAGGAGAGGGAAGGAGGAATGCGTGCTTGGCGCATCCTTAGGAGGTAGGCCAGAGTTGTCCCTATGTGGACGGCAAAGTAAATGGGACTCCTACCTCATTTCTTGTCGATACCGGTGATACCCGTTCCACTGTAAGAACAGCGGAAGTTCCAAACCTACCTCACTCAGGAGAAAGAATCCAAGTTGTGGGAGTCACAAATCGACAAATGTCAAACCCAGTAACAAAACCTGTAGCTGTGAAAATAGGTTCCTTTGAGGATTTACACAAATTTGTTGTGTGTGATTCAAGTCCGGTAGACCTACTAGGACAAGAGTTGTTGTGCAAACACAATTGCTCAATTTACTGTACTCCAGAGGGACTTTAGTTTCACACAAATGATGAGGATGTGGTCTTTAAATTGGGTAAACATAATTCAGAAATTGACGGATTGTTCCCCATGCTAACCAGAGATCATCTGCCTTCGGAACTGAGAGACACTGTATTTCCAGAAGTTTGGGACTTTACAGGAAAAGATATTGGTCTGATTAAGGGTGTGGCTCCAGTAAAAATTACTGTGAAGCCAAATGCTGAATTCCCACGAATCCTGCACTGCAATTTGAGTCCAAAAACCATTGCAGGGAATTCTCCTCTGATTGATTCGATGATTGAGCAAGGAATCCTGAAAGAAATAATGGGTAGTCCATGTAACTCTCCTATTATGGATTTGCAGAAACCCAACGGTAAATACCGCAATATTCAGGATTTGCGAAAATGTATCAGATTGTCATCCCAGGTTATCCCGTGGTACCGAATCCAGCAGTGATTTTATTCCAGACTCCATGTGAAGCTGAGAGGTTTTCTGTCATTGATTTGTGTCAAGCCTCATTTTCCATCTCGTTCCACGAGGACAGTCAGTATCTTTTTGCTTTCCGGATCGGCAATCGTGTTTTGGCATGGCGCCAAGTTCCACAAGGGTATACAGAAAGCCCCTCAATATTTACTCAGATTTTAAATAAAACTTTGGAGTCCTTGGAAATGCCTAATCATTTTGTTCTCGTCCAGTACATTTACGACTTGTTGGTAGCTTCAAGTACTCAGGAGGCTTGCACTCGTGACACCATCGCTTTACTGAATCATTTGGCTATGAATGGACATAAGGTGTCACTGTCCAAATTGCAATTTTGCAAGAGAGATGTTCTGTATTTTGGACGCCATATTGAGAAAGGAGCAAGGAAAGTGTCCCAAGACAGGATCATTGCAATTCTGTATATGAGTTGGCCAAGCACTCAAAAGGAAGTTTGCATGTTTCTGGGAATGGTTGGCCACTGCAGACAGTGGAGTCCCAATTTTTCTCCGATAGACTAACCTCTTCAGAGGCTGACACACAAAGACTTGTCAGACCCGGTACCCTGGGATGATGATTGCATGCACTCTTTTACAGTACTGCGAGAGAGTCTGTCGAGCTCCAGTTTTGGGAATGTCCGATTATAACGAGGTTTACTCGGTTTTGCAGTGAGCGCAAGGGCTGTGACTATCAGTACTAGCTCAAATGCATCTTACTGCTAACAGACCTGTAGCATATTTTTCGACAACTCTTGACCCTGCTGCAGCCGCATTGCACGGAGGTTTGAAATCTGTTGCTGAAACGTGCGGGCTTGAGCAGAGTGGAAGTATCATGATGGGACATCTGCTTAGAGTGTATGTGCCACATTCGGTTAGGTCTTGCTTACTCGTACTCAAACACAACACCTCACTGACAGTCGCCTTACAAGGTATGAGCAGATAATTTTGGGACCCGAGAACATGACTATGATGCAATGCACAAGTTTGGATCCTGAAACTTTGATGCTCCTTCCTGGAAATTATGTTGTAATTGATGAGGCTGATCATGATTGCTTGGACGTGACTGAGTTATGTACTAAACCGAGGCCGGATATCCTGGATACCCCTTTGCCTAAATCAGATCATGTGCGGTTTGTTGATGGATCTTGTTTGCAAGAAGCAGAAGGAAATCTGAAAGCTTCATATGCTGCATGTACAGTTACGGGTGTGATTGAAGCCTCAAGGTTGCACGGTGTGTTTTCTGCTCAAATGGCTGAGTTGGTGGCCTTGTCGCAAGCCTGTAACATCTCTGATTAAATGCAATTATCTTCACCGACAGTCAGTATGGATTTGGCGAGGTACATGACTTTGGGCAATTATGGTCACATCGGGGGTTCATGACCATGTTAGGGTCACCAATCTGGAATGGAGAAAGTGTGAATAACCTCCTGTCGTCATTACAATTGCCTGCTCAAATTGCCGTGGTGAAGTATGCCACCCATCGGCAGGGCAATGATTACATCACAGTCGAAAACCGATATGCGGATGAGACTGTGCGCTATTGCGCTCTAAATTCTTACACCTTCAATGGAGATTCCCCTGAGAGAGAACCCTAATGTCACAGATTGCAAACTGCTGTTATCCACGGTAGATACATGAGAGGAAGTGAAGGCATTACAGGATGAGGTACCAGAGCCTGAAAAACAAGGATGGATCAGAGCAGGTTGCACTCGAAGGCAAGAAGATGAGGTGTGGGTATATACTGACTGTAGACCAGAGTTACGAAATAGTTTGCTGCTTCCCATGGCGCGATATTATCATGGTCCTGCACACATTGGGAGGGTTGCTATGATGTGTCACTTCCGACAGACATGGTTTAACCCAAGGTTCAGATCAGTGGTAGAAGCTCTGTGTCATCACAACAACAAAATGTGAGAAAAAGAACACCAGTCACAATGAGTCATGTAGGGAGGTCCTTTTAACCGAATGCAGCTCGATTTTATTGAGATGCCCATGTGCAATGGCTGAAAATATATACTTGTAATTGTTTGCATCTTTGCGCGTTATGTGGAAGCTCACTCTACAAGATGGAATGACAGAGTAACTGAAGCCACGTTACTGTTGAGGGAGCCGATACCGCGTTTTGGATTTCCGACTCCTTTTGAGTCGGACCGAGGGACTTACTTTAACAATGAGGTCCTAAAGATGTTATGTGCAGCATTACAAATTAGCCAGAAGCTTTATCGTGCCTATCGCACAAGTTACTACTTGTGTAACGATATATCTGTAAGAGACATTAGTTAGTGATAGATTCCTTACCTTAGAATATCCCCAGGCATCAGACTGGATCCGGAAAGTTTTTCGTCAGCAGTACCCCTGCGCGTCGGTAGGTGGCGTCGTACGGCTCCGCGTTCGTCGCTGGCGTCGTAAACGGCGAGATGACGTCACGGAGACTACTTAGGCGCCACCCATGCGCGCTGACGTCAGTTCTGTACACGACTTTCCGCGCCAGGAACGCAGAGCCATGCAAGAAACTGACCACTGGTGCCATGAAACTAGGGCCCTGAAAGGGATTACCTTAACCCTAGAATCAGTTCGCAGAACGGGGAGGATGGGTGGGGCGGTAAGTAATCTATCACTAACTAATGTCTCTTACAGATATATCGTTACACAAGTAGTAACTTGTGCATCTGAAAGAGACACGTTAGTGATAGATTCCTTACCTTAGAATAGATACCCCAGCAAAACCAACGCGGTGGAGGGTCTGCGAATAGATTACACCAGAAAGTCACGGAGAACAGAACGGCCAAAGAAGCCGTCTCTCCGGACTTGACTGTCAAGACAGTAATGCTTGGTAAATGTGTGCAGGGAGGCCCACGTAGCTGCCTGACAAATATCCTGCAAGGGAACGCCGCGTCCCAAGGCAGTAGTGGCCCTGGTAGAATGGGCACGCAGCCCCACAGGAGGCTCCTTCTTAGCCAACGAGTAACACGCTTTGATGCACAAAACGACCCACCGAGAGATGGTACGTTTGTGCACGGCTCGACCTTTTTTGGTGCCCACGTAGCCAACAAAGAGCTGGTCATCCACCCGGAACTGTTGTGTGCGCTTCAGATAGAACGAGAGCGCACGTTTTGGGTCCAGACGGTGGAGCCTCTCTTCCTCTTTCGAAGGAGGCGGAAAGAAGGTGGGCAAAGTGATGGTCTGCCTGATGTGGAAGGGCGTGACAACCTTTGGCAAGAAAGAAGGACGGGTCCTTAAAACCACCTTGTCCGGATGAACCGAAAGGAAAGGAGGTTTAGAAGAAAGAGCCTGGAGCTCGCTCACTCTTCTGGCAGAGGTGATGGCTACCAGGAAAGCCGTCTTGAGAGTAAAGGACAGTTATGAAGGGGCTCAAAAGGAGCGCACATCAGATAGGTCAAGACAAGATTTAAGTGTCATTGAGGCATTATGAAAGGCATGGGAGGAAACGTGTGTGTAATGCCTTTCAGGAAACGGTTAACAACCGGGGACTTAAAGAGAGAAGGCTGATCTGGAAGCCTGAGAAAGGCGGAGATGGCCGAAAGATAACCTTTGATAGTGCCCAGAGCAGAGCCCTGCTGGGACAAGGATAGTAGGAACAGAAGGACCTCAGAAAGAGGGGCAGAAAGAGGATCCACAGACTTTGCTGTGCACCATGCCACAAACTTGTTCCACCTGCAGGCGTAGACCGTCTTAGTGGAGGGACGCCTGGCTGCCAGAATGACATCACAGACTTCGGGAGGAAGATCGAAAGCTGTGAACTGTCGCCGCTCAATCTCCACGCATGGAGGTGGAGGCTGGACAGGTTCGGGTGGAGGACCGTCCCCTGCTGCTGTGACAGAAGATCCTCCCGAAGAGGCAGTCGGATCGGGGGATCAATCGCCATGTTGAGTAGCTCGGGATACCAGTATCTTCGCGCCCAATCCGGAGCCACAAGGATGACTTGGGCCCGGTCGCGCCGAATCTTCTTCAGCACTCTGGGCAGAAGTGGTATAGGCGGAAAGGCGTACAACAGACCGCAGTTCCACTCGCGACGAAAAGCGTCGCCGAGCGAGTGCCGCCTTGGAAATTCCAACGCGCAGAACTGATGACATTGCGCGTTCTCTTCGGTGGCGAATAGATCTAACCAAGGCTCTCCCCACTGCAGAAAGAGACCTTGCGCCACGTCCGAGTTCAGACGCCATTCGTGATCCATCAAGCACCGGCGGCTGAGTTCGTCCGCCCTGGCGTTCAGAGAACCTGCCAGGTGTTGAACCACCAAGGTAATGCCTTGATGTTCCAGCCATGTCCAGAGGCGCAGAGCCTCCTGACATAGGGTCAATGACCCCACCCCACCCTGTTTGTTGCAATACCACATGGCGGTGGTGTTGTCCGTGAACACCTGCACTACACTGCCCCGGACAGAGGGAAGGAATGCCTTCAGTGCAAGTCGGATCGCCCGAAGCTCCAAAAGATTGATATGGAGCCGGGACTCCGCCGGAGACCAGAGGCCTCTGATCTCCGCCTCTCCCAAGTGGCCACCCCAGCCCTGGAGGGACGCATCCGTCACCACTGTGTGCTCCGGTTGGGGAAGGGAGAGGGATCTGTCATTGACCCAATCGCGATTCGTGAGCCACCATCGCAATTGGCGTGCAGTGCCGTCCGAGATCTGGACATGATCGGACAGGTTGCCCTGGTGCTGTGCCCACTGGAACTTCAGGTCCCACTGCAGAGCCCGCATATGCCACCTGGCATGTTGCACTAGCAGAATGCAGGATGCCATGAGGCCCAGGAGCCGAAGGGTCATCCTGACCGAAACCCAGGATAGAGGCTGAAAGATCGGAATCATAGCCGGAATATCCCGAACTCGCTGCTCAGGAGGATAAACCCGAAACCGCGTCGAATCCAGAACCGCTCCGATGAAGGGGAGCTTCTGAGAGGGACTCAGGTGCGACTTCGGCACGTTCATGGAGAACCCCAACAATTGCAGGAGGTCGGCCGTAGTCTGAAGGTGGGTGACGACTGCCTGGGGCGAGCCCGCCTTCAACAACCAATCGTCGAGGTAGGGGAAGACTAACACCCCTGACCTGCGCAGATGAGCTGCGACCACCGCCATCACTTTTGTGAACACCCGAGGGGCGCTTGTAAGGCCGAAGAGGAGCACGATAAACTGAAAATGCTCCTGGCCTACCGTGAACCGCAGGTAACGCCGGTGGGCCGGCAGGACGGGAATGTGAAAATATGCGTCCTGCAAGTCCAACGCTACCATCCAGTCTCCAGGGTCGAGGGCAGCCAAGACCTGAGCGAGAGTCAACATCTTGAACTTCTCCTTCCGGAGGAAGCGATTGACGTTCCGGAGGTCCAAGATGGGGCGCAAGCCCCCCTTGTCCTTCTTGGGGACCAGAAAGTAGTGGGAATAACAACCATGTCCTACTTCTGGCCCAGGAACGCGCTCGATGGCCCCCTTTGCCAAGAGGGCCGTGACTTCCTATCGGAGAAGCGCCAAGTGATCCCCCGACATGCGGTGGAACTGAGGTGGCATGGACGGGGGGGCAGACTCGAAGGGGAGGGAGTAGCCCCTTCGGACGATTTGGAGCACCCAGCTGTCCGAAGTGACAGAGCGCCAGTGGGGAAGGTGATGTTGAATCCTGCCGCCCACCGGCGTGGGGTGCACCCCAAAGCAGGGACTAGGAAGGCTTAGAGGCGGATGCTGCGGGAGCGGAGGTGGGCTGACCCGCACGCTGGCCCCCTGTGCTGCCACAGCAGCCACCACGCCCGCACTGAGACTGGGTCTGCGCTGGCCGTTGGTTGAACGGACGTGTAGGGGCGCCCCTTCCGCGGCCACGAAAGGTAGACGTGGCCGGGCGGGTGGTGGAGAGACCCAAAGACTTGGCTGTAGCCCAAGAGTCCTTAAAACGCTCCAGCGCACTGTCTGCCTTATCGCCAAATAGGCGAGTACCATCAAAAGGCATGTCCATGAGGGAACTCTGGACATCCCCTGAAAACCCGGTGGTCCGCAGCCAGGCATGTTGCCGCAAGGCCACCGTTGTGGAGATGACCCGTCCCAAAGAGTCTGCGGTGTCCAACCCACACCGAATGGCGAACTTCGCAGCATCCTTCCCCTCTGCAACAGCTTGGGAAAGCACACCCCGAACCTCCTCCGGTCACAGGTGCAGAATTTGCGCCACCGTGTCCCACACAGTGTGAGAATAGCGGCCCAAGAGGCAGGCGGTGTTGACTGACATCAGCCCTAGGCTGGCAGAGGAAATCAACCGTTTGCCAAGCTGCTCCAGTTTTTTTGATTCCTTATCCGGCAGAGCGGTAGGGAATGCTGTTTGGGAAGTGGAAGCCTGAATGACCAGGCTCTCCGGTGTCGGATGAGACGTCAAAAAGGCAGTGTCACCTGGTGCCGGGCGGTGACGCCTGGCCACGTTTTTATCCACAGGAACCCCAGTGGCTGGCCTAGACCAGGTACCCATCAAAACATCCGTTAAGGCCTCATTAAACGGAAGCAGAGGTTCTATAGAACTTGCCGCCGGCTGAAGCACTTCAGTACGGAGGTTAGTTTGGAGGGTAACAGTAGGCAATTCAAGGCCAAGAGCCTCAGCTGCTCTACGGAGCACCACAGTGTATGTGGCGCCTTCCTCCATGACAGTGGGAGGAGACACAAACCCAGGCTCAGAGGAGAGGTCAAGGCCACTTGCATCCTCTGAGTCTTCAGCCCACTCCTGTTCGGACTCACACTGCCGTGCAAGAGGGTCCTCTGACCCCTCCCAATCCTCCCCTTCCACTACAGCGCGAGGCACAGGCTGCAGCGGCGAGGGAGGCACAGGGGAAAACAAATGCTCCACCGGCGCCGGGAACGGCGTCGAGAACGGCGCCGGTCGACGCCGCCCCGGCTCCAAGGCCCAATCTGGGTCCCAAGATGGACACGCGGGCAAGGGTGGAGGTGGAACGAACGGCACCCAGGACGGCACCGGGAAGGGGGCCGCAGGGTGCGCTGGAGCCGCCGGCGGAGGACCCTGCGGCGCCGGGGCCGGAGCTGCCGGCGGAGGACCTTGCGGCGCCGGGGCCGGCGGCAACCAAGGTTCCCCAAGAGGGACCGCGGGGCCCGAAGGCGCACCGGCGGGAGCCCTAGGCCTGAAAAGGCGGTCCATGGCAGCAAGAATCTCTTGCACCTGGGCTGGAGTCGCCGACGGACCCGGGTATGGCGGGTAGGCCGCGGGACTAACAGGTTCCACTGGAGCCGCGGGGGAAAGACCCCGGGTCCCCTTGTCCGCGTCCGGAGACCGACGGGGGGAGGTCGGAGTGCGTACGCGCTTCTTCGACTTCTTTTTGTGACGTCGCTTACCCGAATCCGAGGGTGAAGACTTGGACCCCGAGGAGCGATGATGACGACTCCGCGGCCGGTCCCTCGAGCGACCCATGGACCTGGAACGGCGCGGAGACAACTGTCGGGCCTCCAGCAGCTTTCGGGACCGCTCCCGCAAAGCCTTCGGAGCCATGGCCAGACAGTCGGAACATGACCGGGAGTCATGGTCGCGCTCCAGACAGTAGAGACAGACGCCATGGGGGTCGGCCACCGACATCGTACGGCGGCAGGCCCCGCAGGATTTAAATCCAGGCATCCCTACGTGGCACCAGGAGTCAGTATTTAGAAAAGTAGAGGCAAAAACCCCAAAAACAACTAGTCAAAAAGTGACTAAGGTACGTGCTCTAACCGGATCTGCGCTTGCTGGCGCGGAAAAAGAAAGAACTGACGTCAGCGCGCATGGGTGGCGCCTAAGTAGTCTCCGTGACGTCATCTCGGCGCTTACGGCGCCAGCGACGAACGCGGAGCCGCACGACGCCACCTACCGACGCGCAGGGGTACTGCTGTCGAAAAACTTTCCGGATCCAGTCTGACGCCTGGGGATATTCTAAGGTAAGGAATCTATCACTAACGTGTCTCTTTCAGATATCCATAAGCTTTTGGGATTTTGCAGCAGATAAATGGAACACTGAAATTTTAGTTGGCAAAAGTGTGTGCTTCAACTTCTCTGAAATGGCCTGATGCAGTGCCTCTTGCGTTGATTAGTTTGAGAAGTACCACAGACAGAAGAACAGGACTATCTCCTCACGAAGTAATTATGGGGAGGGCTATGAGACAGCCTGCAGTTCCATCCAATTCATTGGTGAATATTACGGATGATTTGGTGCTCGATTACTGTAAAGGACTGGCTGGCTTGGTACGTTCTGTGTCTCAGCAGATTGGGGAAAGTGCTACTTCGCCTAAACAGGAGCAGTGCCACAACCTCAGTCCGGATGACTGGGTCCTGGTGAAAAAACCTGTATGCAAATCGTGTTTGGAACCTCGTTGGCGTGGGCCGTTCCAGGTGATCCTGGTAACCACAAATGATGTTAAGTGTGGTGGTCTTCCAAAGTGGGTGCATGCAGCCCATACCAGCAGAGTCCCATGTCCTCTTGAAGATACAGCACCTGTTTCGGATGTGCTGGTGGTTACAGAGAGACAGCCAACTCCGGTTAGCCAAGCTGATGAGGGGCTCCAGCTACTGTGACTCCGTGCACTGGTCCTGAAGGAGGTCCAAGAGAGTTGTCTCTTGTAGGTACCGAGGGGTCACGAGGAGAAGAGTTGACTAGGCGTGATTTTGACCTTATCGAAGGAAGCAGTACACCTGAAATGTGAGTAGAACCCGATGACTGCTGGCCCAGAAGACAAGACAGATTGAGATGAATTTTAACAGAAGGAAGAGTACCACAAACAACTGCTGAAGTCTCTAGTCAGTCTGAACTAAGCGATAGTGATGATGAAGGGCCCTCAGTGAGAAGGTCCAAAAGAGCCAAAGTACCGATTCAAAAATACGCTGCACCTGAATGGACTTAAATAGCATTGAATGATTGGGAAAAAGCAGATCACGACTTTTGCTAAAACAATCCAAGTTTGCATGAGCCACCTTCAGAGAACTCTGTGTTCCAATTGAAGTTCTTGAAATAGATTTCCAAATAAATGAACTGAGTCAATTCGTGTTGGAGAAATTCTAAAATATACGAGAACTGTATCATTGCGGAGAATCTGCATTTAAAGAGACTGTAAAGAAACGTAGCTGAAGGCTTGCAAAACCCGAGCTTCCTGAACCTTACTTGCGCTGCTAACGCTATTAACATCTAATCCAAAGTATCAAAAAGTCATAAGGTCTGATTCCAAGGAAAGCAATGGATCCTAACGCGGTATCATCGAAACGCCAATATATATGTGCATGTATACTTGCTGTAGCGCTTGTAGTATTTTTTATAGTTTTGAATTTGCCCCATCACACATACATATAAGTATATGTACATATACATATGTATATGTACATATACATATGCATGTATGATGGGGCAAATTCAAAACTATAAAAAATACTACAAGCGCTACAGAAAATACAGCAAGTATTCATGCACATATATATTAGTGTTTCGATGATATCGCGTTAGGATCCATTGCTTTTCTTGGAATCAGACCTTATGACTTTTTGATACATATATATATACACATATATATATATATATATTCACTGAAAAAACATAGGTTTTAGGGACAGTTATAGTTAGTTGGACATTGCACTCGTACAAAACCCGTGAAATTCCCCCGTTATAGTTAGTTCAGCTAACTATAACTCGCGCCCCCGCAATGTACTGCTGATGACGTCACATATTACATCACTCATGACATGGTCAGTGAGATCACTGAGGACATCACTGATGACATCATCCAGTGACTGTGTTTCTGTAAAGTTTAAATATGTTTAATATATATAGGCAAAGGCGTATTGAAGAATGAGTGGGTGTATAAGTGTCTGAATGGATGATTTAGTAGGTGCGTGACTGACTATAAGTGAGTGATTAAACGTATCTTACTGAATGCATGGGTTAGTGACTAAACTGGGTGAATGTCTGTATCCGTCTGTCTGTTGGTGTGTAAGTGAATGCATGGATTTGCGAATAGCTACATGAGTGTCTATATGGGTTATTGATTGGTTCTCTGAGTATCTGTATGGGTGCCTGAGTGTTTGTATGGGTGGGGTGTGTGTGACTCTGTACATAGATGTGTGAGTGGGTGATTCACTGGGTGCATGATTTGAAGAGTGCATCTGTGATGGACTGCTTGGGTGGGTGTGTGTATGGGTGTGTTAGTGAGTGAATGTATATCTCAGTGGTACATGTGCGAGTAACTACATATGTAAAAGGCAGTATATATGTGTGTTAGAGTATTTAAAAGGCTATAAGTGAGAGTGTGTGATTGTGAGAGTGGCTGTATGGATGCGTGTGTACTTGTATCAGTTATTGTATAAGAGCGTAAGAATGTGCTAGTATTTGTATGAGTAAGTGAGTTGGTGTGTGTATAACTGTATAGGTGAGTAAATGGGTGTGTGATTAATTTTTTGCATGACTGACTAGGTGTGTGAGTACCTCTATGGATGAGTGGCAGTGTGCAAGTTTTTATATAGGTGTATGAGTGCATATGATAGTCCTGTACTGAGTGACTGCAAGTATGAGTGACTGTACGGGTGAGTGAGTAGATGTGTGTGTGTAGACCTAAGAATCAGTGAGTGGGTATGTAGTTATTGGTATTGGAGTGTGTATGGTTTTGCGAATGGCAGTCTGTAAATAAGAGTGGGTGTATCAAAAGTTATATTAGGGTGTGAGAAGATGCATGAAATTATCACATGGATGATGTCATCGGTGATGTCATTTGAGATGTCATCAGTGATGTCATCAGTGATGTCACTGACCATGTCATGAGTGATGTAATATGTGACGTCATCAGCAGTGCATTGCGGGGGCGCGAGTTATAGTTAGCTGAACCAACTATAACGGGGGAATTTCACGGGTTTTGTACGAGTGCAATGTCCAAGTAACTATAACTGTCCCTAAAACCTATGGTTTTTTCAGTGAATTTCAAAGGTTTTTTAAATGCTAATTTCTAACTATAATGTGCCTAAAACCTATGGTTTTTTCAGTGAATTTCAAAGGTTTTTTAAATGCTAATTTCTAACTATAATGTGCCTGAAACCTATGGTTTTTTTAAGTGAATTTCAAAGGTTTTTTAAATGCTAGTTTCTAACTATGCCTACAGAGGTAGGACATGTGAAGAAAGAAGAAAAAACGCACAGAAAGAAGCAAAAGAAGTGCAGAAAGAAGCAACAGAAGTCCACAAAGACGAAGAAAAGTGCAGGAAGAAGCAAAAGATGTGCAGAAAGATCCAACAGAGGAGCAGAAAGAGGCCTTGTTGCAAAATCATCCTGTGCCCACAACTTTTTCAGACGGGTACTGGTGGTAACTGACTGACTAACCAGAGCCAGTGCTATGCTAAAAGACACTTAGAATACAGTGAAAACACCTACATACACTAGGGAACACTATGCGTTGGGGTACCCCTGTGATTAGCATGACCTCCTCTGTAAGTCCCTAGTACATAATAGGGCAGGGGGATTAATACTACCTCTTAAAACGCGCTACAGGGCGCGTTTGCACAGTGGCGAAGGGAGGGGGGGCCTGAGGTGACATGTGTGCAAACGCGCCCCGTGGCGCGTTTTAAGTTGCGGGATTAAGTCCCCTTGAATCCTGAGGGTCCCTGGGGCCCAACTAGCTCACCAGGTACTTCCAGTAAGCACCACAGGCCTGCGTTGCAGAGAGGTGGTCCTAGGCCACGCCCCTTTTTACACCTCTCTGCAACGCAGCTCTGTGGCGCTTACTGGAGGTACCTGGTGGGCTAGTTGGACCCCAGGGACCTTCAGGATTCAAGGGGACTTAATCCCCCAACTTAAAACACGCCACAGGGCGTGTTTGCACACATGTCACCTCAGGCCCCGCCCCCTCCCTTCACCACTGTGCAAACGCGCCCCGTGGCGCGTTTTAATTTTCGGGATTAGGTCACCTTGAATCCTGAGGGTCCCTGGGGCCCAACTAGCCCACCAGGTACTTCCAGTAAGCGCCACAGCCCTGCGTTGCAGAGAGGTGGTCCGAGGCCACGCCCCTTTTTACACCTCTCTGCAACGCAGCTCTGTGGCGCTTACTGGAGGTACCTGGTGGGCTAGTTGGACCCCAGGGACCCTCAGGATTCAAGGGGACTTAATCCCCCAACTTAAAACACGCCACAGGGCATGTTTGCACACATGTCACCTCAGGCTCCGACCCCTCTCTTCACCACTGTGCAAACGCGCCCCGTTTTAAGTCGGGGGATTAACTCCCCTTGAATCCTGAGGGTCCCTGGGGTGCAACTAGTTCACCAGCTACCTCCATTAAGCGCCACAGAGCTGCGTTGCAGAGAAGTATAAAAAGGGGCGTGGCCTCAGAACACATCTCTGCAACGCAGCCCCTGGCGCATACTGGAGGTTCCTGGTGGGCTAGTTGGCCCCAGGGACCCCCAGTATTCAAGGGGAATTCGTTCCCCATCTGCAAACGCGCCAGGGGCGCGTTTGCAGAGTGCTGCAAGGAGGGGCATGGCCTCCGGCGCGATGCCGGTCTTTTTTTTTTTTTTTTTTTTAAGAAGGGGGCTGTGTGGCCCCCTTCTTTTGTAATTTATTTGCCCTGGGGACCCCATCCCCCAGGGCCTGCCCCCTAATTTTTTTGTTTTAAAACCAAAAATTTGGAAGGGGGCCGCGTGGCCCCCCTCCCGAAGCCTTAATCGGCCCCGGGGACCCCATCCCCCGGGGCTCGGCCTTATTTATTTAAAAAAAAAATCTTTTGGAGGGGGGCTGCGTTGCCCCCCCTCCTCAGGCCACTTATGGCCCCGGGGACCCATCCCCCGGGGCCGGCCTTTGTTGTTTTTTTTTTCATAGTTTTTTCTTTTATTTCAATTTTGGGGAGGGGGGCCGCGTGGCCCCCTCCCGGGCCACTTGTAGCCCCGGGGACCCCATCCCCCGGGGCTGGCCCGCTCCGTTGGGGACCGTGGGGGGGTCCCCAATCCCCCACAGTCCCGCCGGCTCCCCGCGTCCTCGGGAGCCGGTTTTGCTTTTCCACATGGGGAGCGGCTAAGATGCAGCTCCCCGTGTGGAAAAGCAATAGTCTTTGGTTTTTGGAAGAGAGAGCAGGTTTCCTGCTCTCTCTTCCAAAAACCAAAGCAGTTTGCTATGGCAGGGTGGGAGCCGCGAGGCTCTCGCCCTGCCATAGCAAACTACAGTGTCCCGGGGGTGAGCACCCCGGGACACTGCAGGAGCCGGCCCTGGGGGGGGTGGAGGTCCCGGGGGCCATCAAGGGCTCCAGGAGGGGGGCCGCGCGGCCCCCCCCTCCCAACATGTGCAAAGCCCCGGGGAGGTGGTGGTCCCCGGGGCTCCGAAACGGACCCCCACATTCAAATTTTTAGTTCCCCGGGGAGGTGGCGGTCCCCGGGGCTCAAGCCCTCCCACACAGGTAATTTTCATAAAAAAGAAGCCCCGGGGGGTGGCGGTCCCCGGGGCTTGGGGGGCCTTAGAGGCCCCCCCACTCCTTATTTTTATAAACCCCGCATGCCCCCGGGACTTGGCCCACCCGGGGGCCAAATAACAACGAAGCGCAAGAGCCCGCGCTTCGTTTTTTTTTTTTTTTACGGCGGGATCCGCACATCCTAAGCGCATCCTAAGCGCATCCCGCCGTTTTTTTTTTTTTAAATTTTTGGGCCCTGGGGGTCCTTGTGGGACCCTATAAGCAGGCCTAGGGGGTCAGGGTGTTTCTACCCTGCCCCCTTTTTGCGTTTTGCGCACTTGTTTCTGTGCCTCGGTTCTACCGAGGAACAAGATGGCTGCCAACACTTCCTGGTTTGGAGTGTTGACAGCCAATTAGCATACAGCTCGTGATCGGGAGGGTGCGCTCAGGGTGCGCGGACCCTCCGCGGCCATAGATATATATGTGGTTTTACTTTTGATTTTCTCAGGAACTACTGAACGGATTTACACCATTTAACCAAAAGGCACGACACTGAACCAAGGGCTACCTTTTTGCCAAATTTGGTGTAATTCCGTTCAGCAGTTCGGGCTGTAGCTGCGACTAAAGGTTCCTATGGAAAATTGCATGGGGAAAACACGTTTTGGGACCCCCTCCTTTGCCGAATCACCCTGAAACTTTCAGGATAGGAGCAGACCGGAGCGCCCCACAAGTTGAGAATTTCGCGAAGATTCGTCAACCGGCGCCAAAGTTATTTCAAATAGAATGTTGTGAATTTCCTATGGAAAATAGGTCCCAACTATAACTATCTACTGGCGACCGCCAGTAGATTGTAGAATATATATATATATATATATATATATATATATATACACACACATTAAAAAACTTTGATAGAAAAGCAGACATTTGAGGTGAGCAAATGTAGAGTGTCGCTGGTGTTGAGAGTGCTCTTACTGGAGCTGCTTTCCACCTAAACTTGAGAACTACCCAGAGTTCTCTGCTTCTGTTTTTGCATAATTTATTCGTCACTCTATGCCTGAAAGGTTTTTGTTTTGACTTATACTGGGTGCTCCCTTGTGTCTGGACAAAGCTATACCTCTCTGAAGAGCTCTAACGAGAGCGAAACACGTGTCAGGGGTTGCTTTTATTCATTTCGGGTTGGCTTTGATGGTATTTTACCAATCCAAAGCTGTAATACTGTGCCTGGAGTGGTAAAAGGCTTTGGCCATTTTACAGCTCGGCAGGGATAGCACTGTGCTAATCCTATGCTTAAAGACTTTGCTGTAAAAATGGCAAAAGACTTTGTCCCTTTCTATCTCGGCGTGGATAGCACTGCGCTAATCCTATGCTTAAAAACTTTGATAGAAAAGCAGACATTTGAGGTGCTCTTACTGGAGCTGCTTTCCACCTAAACTTGAGAACTACCCAGAGTTCTCTGCTTTTGCTTGCATACTCACACACCCCCCCCCACCACCCCCCCACACACACCCCCCACACACCCCCCCCCCCACACCTCTCCCCCCTGACTTGCCTGGAAATGAAACCGGACACCGACACGGGGGAAATTTTTCGGTAATTACGTTGTTTAATCCACAATTTCGCTGCAACGCGTTTCGGCAAAGACTGCCTTGATCACATATGTTACATGCAAATGGTGATAGGTCACTCACTCAGAAACGGATGTGGGCAACTGCAAACACGCACAACAATCTCTAGAATCCATGGGGGCAACATACTCATACAACAGTTTTGTAAATACATTCATTGAAAAATCATCAGTAGACTGATCTCCATGTAACATCTTATCAGAAAGGAGTTATTTTTAGGCCCAGAAGGTAGGCTCAGGTTTTGAGATATACTATAATAATATATATATATATATATATATATATATATATATATATATATATATATATATATATATATATCTCTCTCACCGAAATCCCCACATTCGCTCCGGCGGGGAAAGACGAGCCACCCCAATTTGCTCAGGTAAGTAGATTTATTTGTCAGATGGCAACTATATATATATATATATATATATATATATATATATATATATATATATATATATATATACACACAATTTGATTCCCAGGATCAGCGTGCGCTCAACCATCTGGTGCAGGCAGAAACGGGTTGAATCCAACCAGATATTAATTTCAAAAGTAAAAACAGATGCCGCACTCCAGAGATGTATTTCCAGGGTTATTTTATTGCACCACCACTATCACCAATGCGTTTCACCACAAGGGCTTGTTCACGGTTTGGTAAGTCCTCTCTCTTTACTAGTATATATTCCCACATAAGCCCATTACGAGGCATTGAGGATGTGTAGTTTTGACCACAGTATTTACAAATATATACAATGTTTTTCGTTCCAAGAGTTTGGTTTCATAATACATCACATCATGAAAGGTCATACATATAGAGTCTCTATTTGCTTACTTCTTACCAGATTGCGTATCTAGTAAGTGAGCCAGTCAGCGATCTGCAATTATTGTCCCTCATGCAGCATTTTGTCTATACTGTGATTGTCTAAATGACTTCATTGTTATTAACACATGTAAATTTAGTGATTCATTGACAATTGTTTGCATACTGTTGATTTTAGCATTTTTGCTAAATAGTTCAATAATTGGTGAGAAACATGATGGTATAATTTATCATTGCAAGATAAAGAGAACAGAAATATTGCCTGAGTGGCTATGTTCCTTTAAGTAAAAGCATATTTTTGTTCTCATGATTTGACTGGTATTTTTTTTATATACATATAAAAATAACATTGTTATCCGGAAAATCTTTCATGTTTTGTTAATAAACCAAGGTTGTCTCTTTAGCTATTATAAATGTAAATAAAGTTCCTCGCCAGCGTTCAAGCCTAATGGTTCTGAATCGGATAATCATTTTCGATTCCAAGCGCCTCAGTTTTTGTGTTTCATGGTTGCGGACATGTGCTATGCCACAATATTCCATATTCTTCCATGTAAAATCATAGTGTGTCTCTAGATGTTTTGTCATGGCGCAATTAACATCCTTATTTGATACCGCTCTAATATGTTCAAGTATTCTTTTCTTTAGAGGGCAGATGGTACTTCCTATATATTGTTTTCCACAGTCACCTGTGATCATATACATCACATAGTTGGTTTCACACGTGATCTTATGGGTAATAGTAAATTGTTTGCCTTTAAAATCTGTCAGATGTTTTACAATCTTGCCAATCTTGCAGGCTTTACATTTGTCACACCTTGTGGTAGAGGTGGTGCAATAAAATAACCCTGGAAATTAATCTCTGGAGTGCAGCATCTGTTTTTGCTTTTGAAATGTATATCTCAATATCAAAACCCAAGCCTACTTCTGTGCCTAAAAATAACTCATTTCTGATAAGATGTTACATGGAGATCAGTCTACTGATGATTTTTCAATGAATGCATTTACAAAACTGTTGTATGAATATGTCGCCCCCATGGATTCTAGAGATTGTTGTGCGTGTTTGCAGTTGCCCACATCAGTTTGATGGATTGACCTATCACTTTTGCATGTAACATATGGAATTTCTTGCAGTGTATTAACAAGCTTATTTTATGGCAAGGGACAAATTCAGTATTACTATTCTAATTATGATCTAATTTTTTCCGAAGTGCCTGTGAGAAAATATTTAAATCCTGTGCCCGATTCTAAAACAGCTGAAGTGATGGGAAAATTATTTAAACCTACTTAGTCTATACACCGCTTATGCACACAGACACAACTTAACTTGCCTTTTGCATAATGTAGAAAAAGAATTTGCAGATCAAAAGAGAGAAGACGAAGAGAGATCATGGTTAAAGCTGAAAATCATACAAGGATATCATCTTGAGCACTTAAGGAACCCGATCTCAAAACAATGGGAAATAGAGCTGCTATTGCTTTAGATTGGCAACACAGAGGAAAGCTATGCATATTAAGGTGTAAGCTTGAAGCAGATACAAATGTTGTTGGTTCCAGCAAATGTGACCATACATTCCAAGTTCTGGGAAATTGGTGATTGTTTTTGGGGGGTGCTGATCTAGTATTCCCTGGAGTTTATTACATTTGTGGGAAACTGCATACTTTAGGCTGACTAAAAGATAGTATGGATCTTGTTACATGGGAGTAATTTTTCCCGAACATTTATCATGTGGGTCAATCTGATGAAACCAATGAAGTGACACACTGAAGACTTAAAAGAAGTGCAAGTGTTGGAGAGATAGTGGGAGACATTTTGGTGCCATAATACAATCTGTGGGGGTGATACTAAATTATCAAAAGATATGAAAACTTTCTGCTGTAGTAGACAAGCTGTCTGACACTGCCGGAGGATTCTTAGCAATAGATATTGAAATGATTGCCATGAGATCTATGGTTCTTCAAAATTGTCTTGCTTTAGACGTCCTTCTTGCAAAAGAAAGCGGAGTCTGCCGAATGCTAAAGGTTTATTGGTGCACTTACATTAATTCCAGATAAAAGTAAAGACCTGAAAGGATACATTAAAAACATCACACATCTTAGGAAGGACTTGAATGATCTGAAAGCTGATGGTGTTTGGGAGTCAATTGGGAAAGGGTTTTCCTCAATGGGTAAATGGTTTGCAAATCTATGTAGTGGATTGTTAGGGAAAATCTTGAAGCTCATCTTGACAATTGCCATCTGTATAGTAACCTTGATCATCATCTTTAAGGTTTACAGATGTCAGAAAACTAAGAAAGAAACTAGAGGAATACGAAGGAAAAGAGCTGAAATAAAAATGGAAGATAGACAAAGTGGGTACTATGATTAGATGAAGGCTTTAGAAAATTCTAGACTAAAAATAATGAAGACTACAGAAGTGTAATGTGTAACATCAGATAAGAGAATTTTGTAATGCTTAATTCGCCATCAAATGAGGGATTGATAAAGCAGATAAGCTGCAGAACTTTTTACTGACGCACAAAACCGGTTATGACACATTTGAAAGAAAAATGACAAACGTGCACCAAATGTGCCAAGTATATGTAGAACAGGAGCGATATCATGAGAAGACTTAGTTACTGCATCGTAGAAGCATGCAGATAAATTGTAGGTTAGATGAAAACATATAGATTAAGTAATATAGGTTTATAGTGCAACCCGTTTAGTTGCTAATTCAATGTGTATCAATCAAAACGTAATTGTGATTTATTTAGGTGTTCAAAGATTTCTAACCGTTCTTATCAAAATAATGGGTGTGAAGAATTTAATGAAGTGTAACATGATTTAGAGATATTTATGTGTGATACTGAAAGCTTTCATTCTATACTCCATGTTTTGTACATGTGAAATTGTGCACTGAGTGAGAAAAGAGAAAATGGTGCTGCACGTTTATACTAATTCCAAAGCTCTGAAATTTTCAGGGAATAATCTTTATACATGTACTTATATGAATCACTGAAAACGAGATTAATAATTTATGTTTTAAAATAATTTTACAGGTTGGTACTTTGAAAATGCAGTAATATGTCATACTTACATGTGCCATTTATAACGAAACTAAAATGCTTAATGACTGCATACAAGTTGGAGAGAGTATATAGAATTCCAAAGCATATGAACGAAATTTATATTTCCATTATTTTATTTTATGTATTCCATGAACCAAATTCAATTTAGGCCGGCATTTTTCCTTATTTTGCTTGATTCTGCTCCCATGGAAAAGCTTTCATAAACTTACAATATGAAAAGAAACTATGTGTCATAGGGAAGAGTTCTCATTCGCATACTAGGGCTGTTTGCAACAATTTTGCTACTTTGGGAACATCTGCCATGGGAAACTGTCCTTTTGAACTCACTCATGCGCTTTTTGCAAAAGGACTATTTTTGAAAGTAATATACACTGGATGGTTTGACAACGTACGTAATGATCACCACCTTTTTGCTACAATGTATGTCTTATTTATGCTGCATTACAATCACCCTATACAAACTGACCAATGGACTGAGTGGTCCGACCAAATGAGGTGACCCAGGAGAAGACACCACGGAACTTGAGGATAATACTATACTTTGATGGAATGAAAAGACACACAACTCCACACATCTCTCTCGGACATTCTACTGCTCGGCGTTGCTCCTTACTTTGGTACTTTTTTGCGGACTCTGCTGGCTGACACATACGCTGTGTGTGTTATTCCCGGACTGCTTTCCCTCTCCTGGGTGGGTTCCTTTGAACTGTCATGGTTCATGTCCCGTCTTGAAATTCCCTGCAGTTTAGTAATTAATGACCAATCCGCAATCTATCTGCTGAATCACACTTTTGGATTTTAAATGCCTGATATTGATTTAATTACTTCTTTAATCACTATGATAAAACGAACCATCCTCAAATCCAGTTTGTCTCTCCATGATTTGCCTCCAATAATTGCTTTTGCATTCCAATGGAGCTATTGTTGGTGGGAGGGAATTTAAATAGAGAGATCTCTGGACAGCAGATACTAATTTTATTATTCTGCATAGCTTTAACTGAATTATTGGTTGAATTGAATTAAATAATCTACTTATTGGTATGATCCTAGTTAGACAATTTCTTCAGGAGACTTGGTCTAGTAGTAATATTACTTTACTTGTATAGCCTAGTTCTGAGTGTGATACATATGACTAATTACTAGTTTGTAGGTCAGATACCCAATTCCTGGTCCTCATTGGTAACTGGAGTTGGATCCCCTATGTCCGACCCCTCTAGGCACGATTCAAGATCCATCGGAGGACCACGCAAATGAGAGTCAAGGCAATTTATATATGATAAAGGTAGTTGATAAAAAAAAGAGCCCAGTGATGCTACAGCAGTATATAAAAATGTTGTCATAAAAGACAGTATTCGATTAGGCAATTTATTGTTGCTACTAAACCTACTTTGATTTGTGAGCCTGTGCTTGCCCCCCCCAGGATCTAACCCCCTCCCCTCCCCCCCCCCCCCCGAGAAGCCTTAAACTACACGACCCATGCTACTACTGAGAATCAAGAACTGAAGGAACACTTGACGGGCTGCTCAGGATCCGTAGTAGGCTGAGCCCCAGGAAATCAGGATTAAAAGGCCTCAACCCCCATGGTTGGGCAGAGTAGTTCCTGCTTGCCCTGCGGCCCTCTCAAAGGGGTTCTGACAAGGACCTTTTGATTTTTGCGGTCTTCCTCAACAGGTTGTATAGGAGCAGGGCCACGGCACATACCAAGCATGTGGCGTCCCTCCTTCCCTGAGCTCACAAACTGATTTTATCATACTTGTCAACAGCTCCGAGATGGACTGGGAAAAGCTAGAAATTCCCAAACAGCGTAACAGTAAATAAACAAAATCACTACCTAGTTCACACATCACAAAATTTGTATTCTTCTTACATATGGTGTTTGGTTAATGCTATTTTCAACATCCCAAAAAAAAGTCTTGAGAGCTAAAAGACAAGTAGTGCACTACAAATAAATCAAAAGCATTCAACCCAGATATCGTTAATTAAATGCCACTGTTACTTACATGTTGAAAGTTATTCCGCATGTTACTTAACCTATCAAGAATCCATCATTTTGTATATCTATTGAGGTCATCGAAATATTTTCATCACTAAACAATGTATTAACTACAATGCTATACATTATCTATGAATGCTCTTTTGAGCATACGTTACAACAATAATAATAATAATAATATATATAGCTTTACATCTATCGGCACACTTCACCAGGGGTATCTGATCTTTAATCATTATTTCAACAGTATTGTCCGAGCCCGGTTTCTCAGATTTATGCTATTCTGTTGTATAACGTCTATCAGGCTTAGAGAATCAAGAAATCTAATTCTATAGCGCCATCTGCTGGGTTTTATATTCCTTCCATTTGATATTTCGCATTATACACCAACAGTCTTCAAACGTTTTAACGCTGCACACCCTCTAACCCCCGGATGAAGAAAACAGTTAATCGGGCCCAGAGAATGAGCAACACATTTTCTCCTAATAATTCTATAAAATCATTGTATATGCTGAGCGACTTTGATGGTTCTTTGGACCCTCCCTGCCTCCCCTACTTTGACACCTCCAGGACACAAGTGAAAAAACATTACTGATGTGAAAGTGACTTACTGCCACTGTATTACTGAAAATACGTTAGCTCAATCAGTCCAGTGCCGACTCCGAAGCCGGCTCAGCCTCGCAGCACTTCCAATAGAGTTTGTTAAGAACAAAGCAGATGGCATGAGAAGAGCTATGCATGGTTCACCGGGTGAAGATGCAGAAGTGCAGGTGTTCAGTAAGATGTCATTTATTTAAGAAATTGCAATTCCCCTACCAAGAAAACAAAATAGCTGTGCTTTACACCAGTGCTTTAAATGGGAAAAAATAAGTGCAGGTACTCATTAAAATAAGCTAGAGGTGTGGCAAGTGGGCGGAGCTAGGGGCGGGGCTACGGGCAAGATATGATGGTACATAATGGCTTCTGTACAAGTTGCAGCACATATCAAAACACATGAAATGCGTTTATGTAAAGAAAACAGGTTAACTCATTACACAATTGAAAGCCAAACAGGATTATATGGTAACATTTTCTTGTTTTGTGATATTTGCTGTTTCTTAATGCCCTACTGTTATTTATGGTTGTTTGGCATAATACTATATATTCTCAAGCGCACAAACCGACAGAAACAAGCAGACCTGTACGCAAAAGCATTCCACACATTCCCTTTAATATATGTCCTGATGCTCTCCCTCAAAGTTCGGGCTGGACTGTTCCCATGAGGCACAGGGTCAGACTGATTTGCATATGGCCATGTCTGAACTGGGGTGGTGGAGTGAGCTAAAGAATGATGATGGATTAAACCCAGATCAGTTGACTGGGGGTGAGTGTTTGATTGGCTCAAAAGTTCCGTCCATCATCCCCTTTTGTATCGCTCCCTCAAAAACAGGCAGTCCCAGCCCATTTCACTCACCTAATGGAGAGGGGGAGAGGGGGGGAGGGGCGAAATCACTTTCAGCTGAATGGGCTTTGCGTATCCAATCGACAGTGCAGGGTGTGTCTAGAGTCTAATTGTCCCCAGACTGCAGGGGGTTGAGAGGGCTTACATCACGCTGTGATTACCCTGTCCTGTTAATCACAGCGTGATGTAAGCCCTCTCAACCCCCTGCAGTCTGGGGACATTCAAGTGGGTGCTGCTGGAATCTTCAGCAGGGACTCTGCAAGGCCACTGAGGGGCTCAGTGACTTACACGCTCTTCGGAAGCACTGCCCTGAGCTGGAGGAGATGCCTAACCGGAGCCTGCTGTGCCGGCGAACAGGGTACCGGTACTCTCCCTGGATAAAGAAAAGTGCCGGTACTGACGGCAAGAAAATTCGGAAGTGCCGGTACTCAGTACCGGTGAGTACCGGCCCATTTAAAGCACTGCTTTACACGCTCCCCGAATGCAAAGCAAATCAGTCTGAATTGGGGGGGAAGGGGTTTAGCCATAGGCAGAAATCAGTGATAAACCAGCTAAAATAAGTGTCAACTCAAGAATGGCAGAATGGAGGGAGAAGAGGACCTGTTGCACAGTGTTCGATTGCTTTAGAGCTAAATGAGCACAACGCCTGAACAATGGTCCACAAAAACATAATGACGCTGAGGCGGTGCCTTTTCGTGTAAGAAGACGCTGAGGCCGCGTCCTTCCTTGTGAGAGGACGCTGAGGCCGCGTCCTTCCTTGTGAGAGGACGCTGAGGCCGCGTCCTTCCTTGTGAGAGGACGCTGAGGCCGCGTCCTTCCTTGTGAGAGGACGCTGAGGCAGAGTTCTTCCTTGTGAGAGGACGCTGAGGCAGAGTTCTTCCTTGTGAGAGGACGCTGAGGCCGCGTCCTTCCTTGTGAGAGGACGCTGAGGCCGCGTCCTTCCTTGTGAGAGGACGCTGAGGCCGCGTCCTTCCTTGTGAGAGGACGCTGAGGCCGCGTCCTTCCTTGTGAGAGGACGCTGAGGCCGCGTCCTTCCTTGTGAGAGGACGCTGAGGCCGCGTCCTTCCTTGTGAGAGGACGCTGAGGCCGTGTCCTTCCTTGTGAGAGGACGCTGAGGCCGTGTCCTTCCTTGTGAGAGGACGCGGAGGCCGTGTCCTTCCTTGTGAGAGGACGCCAATGCCGCGTCCTTTCTTGTGAGAGGGTGGTGCAATTTGAATAGAGAGTTTATGTGAAGAGATGACAAAGAATAATCCCTAAAAAGTTAAGGCCATGGCGAGTCAAGTCAAATACTAAAATCTCAAAGAATGAGGACTCTGTAGGAAGAAAACGATACTGCCACTAGAAAAATTAATTTAGCTCTACAAGAAGTACATATTCAATTGGTAATCATTAGAATACACAATCGCAACACGGTCACACCGAAATAATTCAGGGAAAAAAAGTCTTCATCAACTTTTTCATCCTCTTGATCTAGGATTGCAAGGAAAAGGGGCTTTGCAACCAGCATGAGACTGGGGAGGTTGGACAGATGGTGGACCTAATAGCCTAATACTCGAAACCGTATGAAATATAGATGATATATATTTTGCACAGCAGCCTTCGCCCGTTCAGAGTTTTCATAGGAAGAGCATTTTTGTTTTGCTAATAACTTTGGTGCCTAAAATTATAATTTATGAGCCTCTCTCACACCTCCTCCTTCAGGACACTGCTAGGGCCTGCACCCAAAGACAAAATAAGATGACCTCTCTGGTCACTCTAGCTGAAGACTAAATTAGTTCCAATACAGAATCACAACAAATACAACAATCTGCCAACCTTTCACTCCCCCATAGTATGGTATACTACCTGTCCAAAATGGGCATTGGCATCCCACAAAAGGATATGAAGTGCTACATAAATGTCATGATACAACATATATTTATAATACATGGGATTCTGCAATCCCTGGATAAAAACCAGTTTCTAATTTCTTTATAATCAGCGACTTGTGATGCACACAGTCAACGATTATAGAGAAAAGACATCAGAACGCGACTGTAATAACTTATTGCAGTTCAGTTTTGACGTCAAAATGCCTGCTGCCAGAGCCAGCAGCCATGAGGAAAGGCCGAACAGGTCACAGAGCATAGTTAAGGCAGCAGTTTTATGACACAAAGAACAAGTTACTTACCAGGGGTGTGGAATTGAATAAAATATATTCTTGCCCATGGGACAGGTTGCTACATGTTTCTAATTGTCCTGTAGAAAAAAAAACACTTGTCCCTTTACTGCCACGTAGTGCGGCTACCAATTATGGCAGCAATCTCTTAATAGAAGAGCTCTAATAATAGCCTCTCTGATTATGCCACAGCTAATGCTATAGTAGGGTATGAATTCTAGCAAATCCCATATTTTGCCACTTTTCCACAGATCTACATACTGGGGACTGGAGGTAGCGTTAAGCAATAGTTCCTCGTTTTGAATGTGCTTTTGACTCTGTGCAACCTTACCACCTGGCATGTATTAGGGGTTTTCACCAACTCCTCTCTAATCTTTCTTCATTTTGAGAAAGGTTGGAAATTTCCTCCTGACCAGGGCAGAAGTAAAACTTCTTCCAGGGTTGGGAAAGAAGTGGTTGAGGGAAAGTGAACGTTTAAACGCTTAAAAGATTTTCACATTAGGAAATCTACACATGCATATTTGCTCAGGCTCATATGCAGTTCGCAAATATATTTTCTAGGAGTACGATTTCCTGGCCTACTTCTCTAAATTATTGTGAATTCATGATAGCTGTAAATCTGCACTACTGCAAGGACATGTATACCATTGGTTAACTTTTGTGTCTTAATTTAAGAATTGGGCCCCTAATTAAGTCTGGAGTTAATTAAGACCTTTTGTTTTTATTAAAATTCTGTCTCTCTATCTGTAGGCTGGATTCACTGTGAGTAACGGCATTCTGTTCTTTCACAAGGAGCATATCGGCACACAAAGTAGTATTGTTCAGTGTCAGGGCTACTGTGGCAATGTGTGGTTTTTGAGACAACACAAACGTATTGCTTTTTGCCAATGTTTGTTATAACGGTGAGGGCCAGGCAGCTCCCAGAACAATAAAGTTTTACAAAAACCAATACAAACCAAGACCTGCATTGACAAACTAAAAGGCTGACCACCAATGTCAGACCTATTGGCTTTGCCAACGATTGTTTATTTTCATGTTTCTCATAATCTTTTTAAAACTAGTTGCACTGATTTTCCATTCTGAATATTTTTGGGGAAGACTAGTATGCGTCAACATATGTTACTAGATGATGCTTCAAAGAAATGGTACCTAAAATTTCACAGTAGTTGAGCAATACGTTTTATTTCTTAGTTGCATTTTTTTGTGAACATTTTATTTTGAAAGCAAAGACATCAATCTTGCTTTCAAGCTTCTGCAAATATTTCCTTCTAATCAGAGAGCATTCCGGGAGCATTACACGTAGCCTCATATTGTTAAGCTTTGCAAACGTGCGTACACATTTTTATACTGGGACCACTGTCAGCAGTGCAGTCCGAGCTTACAACATTTCCTTAGAGCGCTCATCCTAACAATAAAGGCTTTGCATTAATGAACCATAAATATAAGTTCAAACAGCATTAACATATGGACACAAATATTACCTTAACCTGCAACCCCCAAGGACAAAATAAAACATGAAAACTTGTTGTCCTTGACCCCCAAACAATATGTCCTGGGAGTCGGGCTATAGGAATTACACAGCCCTGCTTACCTTCAGTAACGCCTTATCTGGTAGGGGCATCTATCTAGCAGCAGATTCCTTACCTTATAATTATCCCCAGGCGTCAGAGCGGATCCGGAAATTTTCTGTTGCTGCTTGGCAGATGACCAGCATCGGTACTCTGCGAGCTAATGCAGATTGGGCCGCTTTAGCCCTGGTGGAAGGAGCACGCAAACCCTTATGGGGTTACTTCTTAGCCAATGTGTAGCGGATTTTGATACAGAGAACGATCCATCGTAAGACGGACCTCTTCTGAACATCCCATCCTCTCTTCACTCGGACATACCCCACAAAGAGTTGGTCGTCCACCCGGAACTCGTGTGTGGTCAAAGTACAATGATAACGCTCTTTTTGGGTCCAGGCGGTGGAGTGGGTCCTCTTCCTTGGAGCAATGAGGGGGAGCGTAAAAAGTAGGCAGAGTGATGGCTTGGCCTACGTGAAATGGAGTGACCACTATCGGAAGGAGGAAAGATCTTGTACGAAGGACCAGTTTGTCTGGGTAGAAGTTTAGATAAGGAGGCTTGGATCACAAGACCCGAAGCTCACTGACCCTCCAGGCATATGTTATTGCCATAAGGAAGGTCGTCTTGATACTAAGGAGCCTGAGAGGACAGTTATGTAACGGAGCGCACATCAGGAACATCAGGGATAGATTAAGGTCCCACTGAGGCATAATTAAAGGAAAGAAACATATGTTGCAGACCTTTTCAAAAACCTATGCATAATAGTGGATTGGAAAAGGCAAGGTTGATCAGGCAACCAAACAAAAGCAGAGACTGCAGAAAGATATCCCTTAACAGTACCCAGAGCAGAGCCCGGTTGGGCAAGAGAAAGGGTGAACAGGAAAACCCGAGAAAGGGCGGGGGCAGATAGGTGATCAATTTGTCTTTCTGTACACTATGCCACAAATTTTGCCCAACAGCGGGCGTAAACAATCTGCCAAGATAATGTTACAAACTTAGGGCGGAAGGTCAAAAGCTGTCAACTGCCGCCGCTCAAATTGCCATGCAAGAAGGCGGAGAATTGACAGGTTCGGGTGGAGAACCTTCCTCTGCTGCTGTGACAGAATTTCCCCCCAAAGGGGCAGCCTGATCGGAGGAAGGATAGCCATATTCAACAGCTCGGGATGCCAGACTCTCCATGCCCAATCCGGAGCCAAAAGGATAACGTGGACCCGGTCGTTCCTGATCTTCTTGAGAACTCTGGGCAGGAGTGGTATGGGCGTAAAGGTGTATAGGAGGCCTGAGCTCCACTCGAGACAAAAAACGCCTCCAAGCAAGAGCTGCCTTGGAAACTCCAGAGCGCAGAACTGCTGACATCACGTTCTCGTCGGTGGTGAATAGATCTAACCAAGGTTCTCCCCACTGCTGAAAGAGACCTTGCCCCACCTCCGGATGGAGACGCCATTCGTGATCCACGAAGTATTTTCGTCAGAGTTCATCAGCTCTGGAGCTCATAGAACCCGCCAGATGTTTAAAAAAATCAGGGATATGCCCTGCTGTTCCAGCCATTTCCAAAGACGCAGGGGCTCTTGACAAAGGATCCACAACCCCACTCAGCCCTACTTGTTGCAGTACCGCATGGTGGTGGTGTTGTTCTTGAACACTTGGACTAGCCTTCCCTGAATGGTGCGTAGAAAGGCTTTCAATGTCAACTGGATCGCTCGGAGCTCCAAAAGGTTGATATGGAGTTCGGATTCCTCCGGAGACCAGAGGCCTCTGATCTCCACCTCTCCCAGATGACCACCCCATTCCAGGAGTGACGCATCTGTCACTACTATCAGATCTGGTTGGGGAAGGGAGAGGGGTCCAACGCGGACTCAGCGGCAGTTCGTAATCCACCACTGCAGGTCCTTTGCAGTTCCCTCCGAAATCTGGACCATGTCTGAAAGACTTCCCTGATGGAGTGCCCACTGGAACTTCAGGCCCCAGTGCAGAGCCTGCATATGCCAACAGGCATGCGTCACAAGCAGGATGCAGGAGGCCATGAGGCCCAGCAGCCTCAGAGTCCGTCTCACCAAAGTACAGGATAGAGGCTGAAACAGAGGTAGTATCAAAGCCTGAATATCCTGGACTTGCTGTTTGGGAGGATAGGCCCGAAACTGCACTGTGTCCAGAACAGCTCTGATGAAAAGGAGTGTATGAGAGGGAGTCAGGTGTGACTTCAGGGCATGGATAGTGAACCCCAGAAAATGCAAGAGGTCTGCCATAGTCTGGAGGTGGGAAACGACAGCCTTGGGCAAGCCCGCCTTCAAGCCAGTCGTCGAGATAGGGGAAGACTGGCACCCCTGATCTCTACAGATGAGCTGCAACCACCACAATCACCTTGGTGAACCCCCAAGGGGGGCGCTGGTGAGGCCAAAAGGAGTACAGGGTACTGAAAGTGCATGTGAAGCGCAGGCAATGCCTGTGGGAAGGCAGGATGGGAATGTGGAAATCTGCATCCTGTAAGTCCTACGCTAACATCCAGTAGCCTAGATCCAGGGCAGATAGAACCCGAGCAAGAGTGAGCATTTTGAATTTCTCTTTCAGGAGGAAAAAATTGAGGGAGCGCAAGTCGAAGAAAGGACGAAGGCCTCCAAACTTCTTGGTCACCAGAAATTAGCGGGAATAGCAACCACGACTTACTTCTGGCGACGGCACTGTCTCTATGGCTCCCTTGGGCAAAAGAGCCTTCACTTCCTGGCAGAGAAGGTAGAGGCGGTCCTCCGTCAGCCTGTCGTAAGTGGGTGTTATGGAGGCAGGGGTAGTCACGTAGGGGAGGGAGTAGCCTCTTTGGACAATCTGCAAAACCCACCTGTCCAATGTTCTAAACTTCCAGCAGAGCAGGTGATGTCGAATCCTGCTGCCCACTGGGTGCCCATGATGGTAAACGGGCAGACTAGGAGAGTTTGGAGGCTGCAGCTGTTGGTGTGGGGGGGGGGGGTGGACTGACCCGCAGAGGGCGGAAAGATTGCGCGCCACTGTGGATGGAGGGGGGGTAAGGACGCATCGGTATGCCCCTTCTGTGGCCAAGAAAGGCATATTGGAGGGTGGCAATGCACCATAGAAAGACCCACGGACCTGGCCGTAGCCCTGCTGCCCTTAAAGCGATCCAGCGCCAAATCCACCTGGTCTCCGAAGAGACAGGAGCCATCAAAGGGCATGTCTAGGAGTGAGGACTGGGCATCACCAGAAAAGCCAGTAGTCCTCAACCAGGCATGGTGTCACAGGACCACTGTCGACGAAACCGCTCTGCTAAGTGAGTCGGTGGAGTCTAGTCAACAGCAAATAGTGAGCTTAGCTGCATCCCTCCCATCGGCAACAGCCTGAGAGAGCACAGACCAGGTCTCCTCCAGGACCTTTGGCAACACTTGCACAACTGTACCACACAGGGAGTGGAAATAGCAGCCCAAAAGGCATGTGGTGTTCACCAATTGCAATGCCAGGCTGGTGGAAGAAAATATTTTCTTGCCTAAATTGTCCAGCCTCTTGGATTCCCAATCCGGAAGGGCAGCTGGGAATGTGCCAGGATTTACATGAGAAGTAGAGGCTTGGACAACCAAGATCTCTGGGGTAGGGTGTCATTAGTCTTGACAGCCACTAAGGGCAAGTTAAGGTCCAGGACCTCAGCCACCCTCCGCACCACCATAGCGAATTATACTCCCTCATCCATAGCCATGTTACGGGTAGAAAGCATGCCAGTATCTGGAGCAGTGTCTAGTCCACTGGCTTCACCCAGATCCTCACACCAGTCCAAGGAGTCATAAGGCTGGTATTCCTCTGGGTACAGCAACACCTCACATTCTTCCCCGAGATCTAGTCCATAGGTTTAGGGCTCAGGCTTCGGCCTTGAAGGCATGGCTGAGGTCGGAGCTGGAGCCGGACAACGCATCTAAGGCTCTGTGTCAGAGTTGGGGTGGAGAAGTGGGATGGCGCTGGCAGCGCTGGGTGTCTGCCTTGGTACCCGGCGCCGGGGAAGGTCAACATGGCACGATCGGCTACAATCCGGATCCATGTGTGGATCTTTGGGGCCTTATTGACAGCCCAGCCGCTGGCGTGGATCCAGTGGGGCCTAAAGGCTCCAAGGGATACCCCTAGTGGGTGAGAGTTCTTTAAAGCAAAATTATACTTTTCCCCTTAGGTCGACGGATGGTTTTTAGATTGATTCAATCGAGTTGGGCTCTATAGTTTGTGTAAAGATCTAAGAACACCGTCCGCTGTTCAGAAACACACTAAGAAAGAGGAATTCTCTGAAAATGCTACTACATGTGAAGGTGCAACCAAAAACTAAGAAATTAATCAAGTTCCTGGTGGAGGTGGCTATTACTCCACATTTCATTCAGGTGACAGAAGAATGACAAGAAGATGTTTGCAAGGTGGTATATTTGCCCCCAAAATCTAGACTGTTTATACCCTTCTGAATTCTCAATGCACTGGCTAGATTGTAGGAAGGACAGTGCCAGGGGACATAATCTTTACTGACAGTGCAATATTTGTGAAAGAAATCTTCAGATTACTTTTTTAATAAACATTTCTACATGACCGCTACTTTAAATTCCCATTCAATACACAGCCCATACACCTGACCGTTTTTTAACTTCAGACTTCACCTCCCCATTGCCCTTACGACACCTCTAGCAGAGGCAGTGATTAATTTGTAAAATAATAAGTGCCGGGCCCAACTTTGTCCCAAAATCTTGCCAGAGCCACTGCCCAACGTAGAGGTTGCCAAATACCAAGGCTGTCTACTCTTGATTCCACCTCATGCTTATTTATTTCACCAAAACTCTCACTACCCCTTTACTCTTGCATGTTCTTTTTTTCCCCCTTCTTTCTCCCTTATTCACTTAATTCCGCCTTTCTTACCCTCCTTTTTTCCCCCCCTTTTCTAATGAATTTTCTCTTGCACTGGATCAAAGTCTGATGACTAAAATTAAGTCCTGCCCCGCCCCCCAAAAGAGTGAAGGTGTGCCCCACCTGTAACCACTGGCTCAGATTAAGCACCGAGCAGAACACACTCTAAGTGACATTGAATTACCATCCTGAAACAATATGTTAAGCTACCAAGTTTGCCCATGTTAGACTTGGCATCTTTTGGCGTGTTTCCCCTGAGTTTTTGCTTTCTGACCTCCCAGTTTTGACTCCGTTTTTGCTGGGGTAGTGTTTCTGCGCACTTTTCTCACAGCTGATCAGTGGTAAAGTGCAAGTGCTCCTGTGGTAAATTGTGTAATGGATTGTTGTTTCCATGGTTGGATATTTGATTTACTTGTTAGTCCCTAGTAAAGTGCACTGAGTGTGCCAGGGCCTGTGAATCAAATGCTACTAGCGGGCCTGCAGCACTGATTGTGCCACCGACGTGAGTAGCCCTGAAAGGGTAACTCAGACCCGCCATTGCGGAGTCTGCGCGCAGTTTGTAACTGCCATGTCGACTTGGCCAGTGCACACACTTGCCAGTCCCTCACCTTCCCTTTTCTTACATGCCAGCCACCCCTAAGGTAGGCCCAAGGTACCCCTGTGGGCCGGGTGCAGTGTATGTGAAAGGTAGGACATGCCCTGGTGTGTGTGGCATGTCCTCATAGTGAATTACGGCCAATTTCGTTTTTCGCTATTGCAAGGCTACCTGTTCCCCATAGGACCGAATGGGGAGTTTGTTTATAACATCTTATAAACATAACTGGCCCGGGGAATTAGGTAGGAAAATAAAGTTTAGTATGCCTGAACTCAGAATCTAAAGATGCATCTTTTAGTGAAGGTGATTTTTACATTCTGATTTTGAAAATACCACCTTTAGAAAGTAGGTATTTTCTTGCTCAGTCATCCCGTGTGCCTCTGCTGGAATGTGGATTGCCTGTCTGGGTTTTGGATGACAGAAGGCTGGGGAGCAGGAGTGGCTCCAGATAGTCTAGGTGGGTCAGGAAAGGGCTGAATAGACCTGGGCTGCAATTGGGGAAGGGGGAGGAGATTTCCTTGCACCTCAAAGGGCCTGGTCTGCCTCTGACCATGCCGTCTCCACCTCCTGCCAGGAAGTCACACCAGAAAAGGCAGAACTGGTTCTGGCCACACAGACACACTCTGCCTAAGAGATCAAAGGATTTTGGGATATAAATATTGGGGCCCAGACCCCTGACTTTTAGAACTCTTTTGGACCAAGAAGACGGCCAAGAAGAAGAGCTGGAGAAGCTGTGAGGAGGAACTACCACTTTGCTGTGTGCTTTGCTGTGTTGGCCTGCAGTGGCTGCTTCTGTCTTGGGCAGTGAAAGGACTGGACTGAACTTTCTACAATCTATTTTTGTGAGTTTCTCCAAGGGCTTGAGGTAGAGCTTGCCCCCTGTTCAAGAAGTCTCAGGAACAGCAAAGACTTCAAGTTCTTCTGCCCTCTGCACTGGTGACTGTGTGTTTTGTGCTGCAACAGAAGAAAAAGCAACCTGACGCCGTCTACGACGCCGCTGCCGACTCCGTGTCCTGAAGGCACCGCAGAGGGCACCGCTGCAACGCCGCACCGCGACCCTGGTCTCACCGACGACACCTGCTGACGTCGCCACCGAGCCGCTGCTCGCACCGCGACCTGTGGGCACCGCCTCGCTTCATGACGACGCCTTGGTATCCCCGACAACGCCGCTCCACGCCGAAATCTACGCCGCTGCTTGCACCGTGGTTCGAGGGAACCGCTTGTAAAGTTACACGACGCATCGCCCTCATCCCGCACCGCAGCCTTGGCCTACCGACGCCGGCGCCATCGACTCCAGTTCGTCAGCCGACGACTGCGCTTCAGCAACGATGACGCTGCTGCTTGCACCACGACCTGCCAGCACCGCGACGAGCTCCGCATTCACTTCGCACCGCGACCCTGGTCTCACCGACGGTGCCATCTGACGCCGCCACCGAGCCGCTGCTCGCACCGCGACCTGAGGGCACCACACCGCTGCACTTCGCACCGCAGCACCCGACGCCTGCCGACGCCAGCGCTCCTGACTTCAACAGAGAGGAGTCCGATCTGCAATGCGTGTGACTTAGAGGGCCCCCGACGACTCCTGCACCGACCTCCGGAACCGGCGCCTGCGGACGCCGTGCTTTCGAAAGCTCAAACGAGAGGTCGTCGACGCCCTGCATTTCTAAAAGGTACTGTTTGCGGGTCTTCCCGACACCGTAGCTGGCCCGCGACGCAGCGGTCAGCCAGAACTGTTTGGATTTGTTTGCTCACGACGCCGTGATAGCCCCGGACGGAGCCATCAACATCAAGGAACTGTTTTTCAAGCATATTTTGATAACCAAAGGTTTTCAAGTACTGTATTGTGGATTTGTATCGTTTTTGGTCTCGTCTTAAGTATATAAAAATATTGGATATTTTTCTAAACTGTTGTGGTGTCCTTTTGTAGTGCTTACACTGTATTACTGTTGGTTATGTGCAAATGCTTTACACACTGCCTCTAAGATAAGCCTGACTGCTCGTGCCAAGCTACCAAGGGGGTGAGCAGGGGTTATTTTAGGAGTGTAGCTCCCTTATCCTGACTAGAGTGGTAGTTTCTGCCTGGCTTTGGCACATGCCCTAGCCTACCAAAAATCCCATTTCTAACAGCCCACAACAGCTGCTCTCCTCTCCATCAAATATTTCTCTCCACTGATTCTAAAACCACTTGAAGAAACTATGGGCCCGATTACAATGTCGGGCGAAAAGCCTCCGACCAGCTGCTGGAGGCTTTCCGCCCAATATCATAGGTTTCAGTCCGACCGCCGTATTAGGATGACGGCGGTCAGAGGGAAACCTGCAGGGGGATTCAGACGCACATCGCGTCAGAAGCCACCATAATCCCCTAATGACAGCGGAGCCAGGCTCAGCTCCACAGTCGGGATTATGATGGCACTTTCCGACACGCTTTTCATGTAGGCCTTTCCGACATGAAAAGGCGGTCAGAAAGTGTCTTTGCGGCCCCTAGTAGGGCCCCCTTCCCCTCTGGCCCTCCTCTATGTGGCATGGGGAGGCACCAATGGTGCCCCCTAATGCCACACGGTGCAGGGGTGTTTAAAAACATCCATTTTACAATGGCAGCTTGTGCTGTGGGCCTTCTTCGCCCGCCGCACAAGCTGCCATTATTAAGTGGATGTTTCCGACCACCCATAGGGCGGTCACATCCCAATACGGAGGTCGGAACTGCTGACCTAAGGTCGGGCGGTTCCAGACCGCTACGGTGTCAGGCAGACAGAGTCCGCCCGACATCGTAATGAGCCCCTAAGTAGTCAATAAAGTCCCACATTTATTGTACTTTAAATAACCTAATACTTAAATCCAAGTTACACAGTTCCCACTGTGAGCCAATGGGTCCTGTGACTGCCCCTGCCCTGTCTCTGATCCTGCCACAAAAGGTTTTGATCACAACTAACAATTTATGAGACACAACTCTAAGTTTTGATAACTTCGATCACTGACTTTCGAGGTCAGATTGGTCACAAATTGAAGTTGTCTCCGTATCCATACTATCACCATCATATTTATGAGGGTAGTAATCGCAGGCAACATGTGTGTGATGTTTTGGGAAATTAGAACATTTTTGTTCTTCAGGACATTGCAGTAGATTCTCATCTGACTCGGCTAAAATCCAGTAGTTGCCATCCTCTTCTTGCATCAATAACCCCCAATGAATTAGGACAAATATTAGATGTATTCTAACTTTCATGACACATTGTAGCCTTCTGCGTGGTTAGCACTTTTGTTAGACCACAGTTAACTGTAATCAAAGCTACCACAAAAAACTCAGACCTAAACGTTTTCAATATTAGGAAATAACTCACAAAATTGCCCCTCAAAGATATCATTGTCCACAAAGGACTGTGCTATTTGGACTGTAGAACTCATGCTGCACAAATGTAAAACTCTTCGGGACTGTACAGTGACCCCTATGTGTTTTTTCTTTTATTGTAACAGACCTGCATAAAATATGTTAGACCTGGCATTCATGGCTTACTATTCCCTCAAACTTTTTGCCTTCACCCCTCCTGCTCTGCTGAATTTGTTTTTGTTGGTGTAGGACTCAATGCACTTTAACACTGCTAACCAGTGCTAAAGTGCTTGTGCTCTCTCCTTCAAACATGATAAAAACAAACAAAAACAAAAGAGCTACAACTAATTGTCACATTTAATTCACTTGAAAATCGTACTACAAGTACCCAAGGCATGCAAATTAAAAGCTACTAGTGGACCTGAAACACTCAGTGTGCCACTCACTAGAGTAGCACTTTAAAAACACGTTTGAGGCGTGCCACTGCGGCCTGCAGAGCAATTTTAAACTAATATTTTGACCTAGCAAAATAAACCTTTTGCCAGGCCTAAGCCTACGTTTTTAATACATTAAAGTCACACCAAGGTAGGCCCTAAACGCCCATAGGGAAGGATGAATTGTATTAATAAGGAAGGACATGTGTACTTTAGTTTTATATGTCCTGGCATTTGAAAACTCCTAAAGTCGTTTTTCACTGTTGTGAGGCCTGACCCTCCCATTGACCAACACTGTGTTACCTTTTATTTAATAAGTGCTAACTTTGGATTGGGAGCAGAAAGAGCTATTCAATCAAATCAATTGTAATTTAAAGTCCTCTTTAATGGTAAAGTCGGATTTTAAGTCACAATTCTGAAAGCGCCACTTTTAGAAAATTGGCATTTTCTTGTACCAGCCATCTGTGACTTCTACTAGTGTCCTGGGTCACATGGTTGTGAATGGCTCTGCTGTTGGGGTTCGCGTATTCTTTCCAGACAGTGACACAAAGGGTTCTTAAGTGTGGACAGGATAGGGCATCCTGGCTGGATGACTGGGGAGAACTGCACTCAAACCAACTTGCACTTCAGAGGGCTTTGTCTCCTGCATACACAAACACATCTGAAACCCTTGCCTGCCCTACTTTGTGTCTCCCCCAGACAGTTTGGTGAATTTGTGACTTCCCCGGTCTACTGCGATCAGATGACTGCAAGTGGCACTTTCTGTCTTCAGGAGAGTCCTACTTATAGATTTTTGTCATACTAGTATAATTTTATTTATTAGAATTTACTCTATTTTTCTAAATTAGTTTGGGATTCTTCTTGTGTTTTCACTTTATTACTGTTCTGTCTGCATAAATACTTTACACATTGCCTCCAAGTTAAGCCTTTTTACTGTTTTGTGCTAAGCTACCAGAGAGTTAAGCTCATGTTTATTTAGTGACTCTGGTTCACCCTAACAAGGAATGTGGTTGCTGCCCGAGTAGGGCTTCCACAAACCCTCAACCAATACCCCAATTTTTTATGATATGCATATAAATATATACTAGTTTTAAACTATACAGATCTGGATTAACATTGAGTTTCTTGCTGCAATTGTTGCATCTTATTTTGCCCGAGTACCAGATACACTAACAGCACTTGGAGTGAACTTGGTCTGCTCTACCTAGTTATCCTTGGAGAATCGAGTGTAGAAAATGGACTAGTTTTGCTATGTACCATCAGCAGTCTTCTAGGTGCAAAACAAATACAAGCATTCTCATACTCTGGCGATTTAAAAATCCTTTGACCTTCAACTGATGGTATTCAAGAGTTCTATAGGCAGTGGGTCTACCAGTGATAAATGTGAGCAGAGACACTTACACATTTCCTCCTTTTTGCCAGCTTTTCTGAGAAGTGGTTTAAAACCAATAAATTACAACTGCATCCCCATGCTGAATAAACTGCAGCAAGGCTAGGTTTTACCTCTTTAAAAAAAACCCTGTAGAAGGTGCCTTTTTTCAAATTGCTTGAGACCTGGCATGCATAAAAGAATGTCGAGTTAAGCTGTATAATTTGACATGGCTTCTTGTAAGTTCTCGAAATGATTCGCGAAACTGGTGTACTTCATTTCGATGTACCTGCATGCATGCATGCAAGCATGTTGTCAAACATACTGTAATATGATGCCTATGTGTTCATATGAGGCAGGGTTAGTATTTCAAATCAACGCTGGTCACTTCAAGAACTTGACTCCAGCACATATTCTTGACACGATGGATAAAGAGAGTAGTTATGAGGGACTTGAGGGAATATTAGGCAGATGGAGGGAACAAGGCATAACGAGATAAGCATAAGAGTGCAAGTGCCTCCTATGGCCATCTTCCAATCACAATGCAGACATCAAATCGTCATTCCCACTAAATACTGTTTAAGTGCCATTTCAAAAATGAATATAAAACTCAGTCATCATTGGGTGGCGCAAGAGAGAGCCCGATCCATGATGGCCGCTCCGTAGATCGGCTCCGACGAGTGCGGGTTCAATAATCTGTTATATATCCTTGCCCACAGGCAACTTGGGGCCGGAAAAACGTTGCCGCTGAGCACCGGAGGGCAGATTGCGCTGAAACTGCCCGAAATCTCGGGTGGGGGTCGCAGCGACGCCGAGCTGCGAGGCGGTGCAAGGCCGTGAGGCTCAGGGCCGCACAGGATACAGGGAGAGAGGGGACACTGCACCGGAGAGCGTCTCGAAGCAAACTGCGGAGGAGTGCGGTGGAGCCCCCCCCTCGGCAGGAGGACAACGTTGGGTGCGCGGAGGCTTCCGCCCAGCGAGGGAGCATTGTGGTGCGGCAGAGCCCTCAGGACCCTGCGGGCGGGTCTGACTGGCTGCACAGGCTGAGGCGCTGGACCCTGGAGGACTCCTGCGGCAGCACCCGAAAAGTCCGGTAAGAGATGCAGGGAGGTGGGGCTTTCTCTTCCTCTCTGGCCCGGTCCTGCACCTGAGTGCCAGCCGGAACACGGCCCGGATGCAGTGCCTTGGGGTCGCACTCCTGAATCGGGTGCGCGCCCAGGATGGAAATTTAAAAAGCAAAACCAAAAAACTAAAGACACAAGTGCACCGGCAGCAGCAACCCCTTGGCGATGGTACAAGCCGGAGTGAGCCCTCTCTGCGGTGCCTGGATCTTGGGCCTGGGCACGCCGCACAATTACCGGCTGCAGTTGGGCAGCAGTGCGGGCCTGGAGAGGCATGCAGGTGCGTGTGTGCCCTCACAGCTGTTTCTAAAAACGGTCGCTAGGAGTAAGGAGCCCCGTGGATACCTGGGCGGGGGCTGCCAGCGCTAACACAGGCCCCCAAACCCCGCGTTCACCAGAAGGCTTGGAAAAGATATAGTTTGGCCCCCCTGGGTGGCGAGGCAATCAAGATCAGGGCCAACACAAGACACGCATTGTGTGGGATAAAGCCGACGCTACACAACTTGGACGCCGCAATAGTCCGAAGGCCCCCGGCTACGGCGAGAATATAAGCATGGGGAAGTCAGACGCTAAGCAGCCAAAGCTCGTTTTCGAGCCGCGCAGGACCCCGCGCGGCCCCCTGGCCTCCGAAGACTCCCACTGAGCACCTGAAACATCTGAGGCTCCCCTTCCTGAGGACGATATAAGGGAAATGTTCAGAGACCTAAAGCAATCCCTCACCGCAATAGACTGCAAAATCAATTCGCTTTCGGACCGCTTTGACCGGCTCAAAGAAAAAGTAACGAAGCATGAAGAGCGGATGGGTCAAGTGGAGCAGCGCACCTCCACGCTCGAGGACGAAGGTGCAGATGCGCAAAAAGCTCAAGATGGAGAAGGTGCTGCAGGTGATTCGACAAAAGAATGAGGATTTGGAGGCAAGATCGCGCCGCAATAATCTAAGAATCATGGGGGTGCCCGAATCTACAGCCATGGTGCGAGTGGAGGACTACGTAGAGAAGATACTACGTGCTTTGTTTGGTGAGTCCCTATCCTCTGTGTGCATTGTAGAGCATGCTCACCGCTACCTTGGCCCGCGACTGCCTCCGGGAACGGCCGCCAGACCCATCATCGCGCGCCTACTTAATTATCGGGACAGAGACGCGGTGCTTCGCCTTGCCAGGGAAATGCAAAGTGTGTTGTATCAGGGGAACTCGATCTCCTTCTATCCCGACTTCACTAGGGCGGTCCAGTCAGCCCGCAGGGACTTGATCCCAATCAAGTGATCCCATCAACAACTGGAGGTCAAGTACTCACTTCTCTACCCCGCCAAGCTCCGGATCTTCCACGCGGGAAAGACAACCTTCTTCACTGACCAGAAAAAGGCTGCACGACATGTGAAAGAACTGCGCCTCGCGCTAAAACATGATCGACGCAGTGCAAACCCGGAGGAAGGAGGCCGGACCAGTGACAATGACTAGCAAGACAGCGTGCTGACACACTAGCTGGAGGAACCGCGCTGGTTGAACTCGGTCTTAAGGCAATATGCCTGAAGGACTGCATCTTGCCTCTTCACCCGTATCCTTTCTGTGCACATTGTAGTGATGCCAAATGGTTAACTCCTTTCTATACTGTTGAATGAGACTGTGATACAAGTTGCATGATGTCCTGCTGTCTGACCACTGCGGGCGGTCGGGTTGGGCTCCTATCTCTACCCCCGAGGGATGATTCCCGGCCACTATGCTGTTATGTGATATGGTTCTCTTTTGTTGGGGGGCAAGGTTCACTGGGAAATATGCTCAGCCTAATTGGGGGGGGGGGGGGGCTGGAGTGGGTGGGATTGTTTTGAGGTTTTCATGTATTTGGACGACCGAATGTGTCCCTTCCCTTGTCTTCCCTTGCTCATCCCTTTGCGTCCACTCCTACCAACCAATTGGCCTCCTGAAGACTCATGACCAGAATCAAATGTATTTCCTGGAACATACGTGGCTTGAATGATGCGAGCAAAGCTAGGATCATGGCAGCGCAACTTGACAGGCATAAAGCGGACATTGGGTTCTTACAGGAGCTCCACTTGACCCAGCACACACAGGGGCCCTATTGAGCGGGGTGGTTCGGTGAGAAGCATGTGGCACACTTTTCAAATTACGCCCGGGGGGGGGGGGGTCGCCATCATTATTAGGAAGGGGCTCCACTGGCACACTCGTACCTCACTCCTTGATAAACCGGGCAGATATGCTATGCTAGCTGGCACACTAGGGGGACATCCAGTCAGGCTTATCTCTCTGTATGGGCCAAATCTTGACGATCCAGGTTTTTTTTGCGGAACTTTGGAGAGTGGGGGACTCTTTGGGCCCGGGGGCCATTATATGGGACGGGGACTTCAACGTAGTACTAGAGGACTCCATAGATAGGTCTGGAGACTCCCGGCACCCTCACTCCCGCGCTGCTGCGCAGCTCCAGTCGATAATGCAGGATGAGCAGCTGACAGACATCTGGCGTCAGACACCCGGACGAGGCAAGCGGCACATGCATGACCGCAGCGGGCCCTGCGTGGTCACGCATAGACTACTGGCCGATATCCCGGGATGCAGCTGGCCGGGCGACGGAAGCCCTGCACCTGCCCCGTACCCTTTCTGATCATGCTCCAATTTTGCTCACTGGTCATACCAGACTACCCCACCAGGGCCTTCTCTTGGAAGCTCCCAGCAGGAGCACTGAGAGATCAGGTATTTTGTGAATCCATTAGGCAGGCGATCACTGACTACTTCTGCAGGAAAGAGGGCTCAGTGAAGTCCCCTTCGACCCTGTGGGAGGCCTTCAAGACTGTTATTAGAGGGGAGTGCATAGCGAAGCAGGGGGGTGTTCTCAGGTCTCTCAGAGGTGATTTGCGACGGCTGGAGCAAGACATAGGAGCCCTTGAGAGAGAGTTCTTCTCCAGCAAAAGCACAAACACACTCAATGACATATATACCAAAATTACTGAGTTTCAGGAGGCTGCCCAGAGAGAGGTCCTATTCCTGGGAAGGGAGACCAAGGCGCAGTGTTACGGTGAAGGGGACAGGGCAGGCAAAACCCTGGCGGTACTGCTCAGGAAACCATGGGCCAGTGATTATATTTCTGAACTGCGCTCAGCGGACGGTGAGGTGATGACGGGTCAAAAAGCGTACAAGAGGAAATGGTCTCTTTCTATACCTCCCTTTATCAGGCACAGCTACAGACTGATGCCTCTGAGGTGGAGGAATATCTCGACACTTTGCAGCTGCTATGGCTTGAGACGGGTCACAGAGCATACCTGGACGAGCCCTTCATGGTAGAGGAGGTGATCGTGTTATCTATTCCCTTCCGGCTGGGAAAACGCCGGGCCTAGACGGCCTCTCATCCGCCTTCTATAAGGAGTATGCGGACCTACTTGCTCCCCGGTTGATAGACATGTATCAAGACTCGGTGGAGTGTGGGTCTCTCCCCCATCGCTCCGGGAGGCTCTCATTATTACAATACTTAAGCCCAAAAAGGACCCTACACAATGAGATTCATACCGCCCACTTGCCATGATAAACGTGGACAATAAGATCTTGGCGAAATTGAATGCGGCGCGCCTTCTTCCCCTGATGCCCATGATACTCCGCCCTGACCAGTGCGGGTTCGTCCCAGGCAGATCTACTGCCCACAACCTACGCACTCTTTGCCACAATGCAGGAGATAGACCCGCAGATGCAAGCAGCCGTGATACTCCTGGACGCCACGAAGGCGTTAGATTCCCTCGAGTGGCCCTATCTTTTTGCCCTACTTAAACGCATTGGCCTCAGTCCGAAATTCCTTTATCTAATATCACTGCTTTACGCTCTCCCCACAGCGCGCATCACGGTAAATGTGGTGATCACCGCCCCCCTCCCGATCTCCCAAGGCACTCGTCAGGGGTGCCCTCTGTCACCCCTGCTATTTGCCGTAGCCATGGAGCTGCTGGCGGCCAGGCTGCGGCAGCACCATGCCTGAAGGGGACTGGTTTTTACCCCACGTGTGGTGCTGGTGTCCCTTTACACGGACGATGTGACACTATACGTCAAGAACCCCATCGACAACCTGGATCCGTTGATTCGGGAATTCCTGCGTTTTGGAGGTCTGGCTGGAATAGTAATAAACTGGTCCAAATCAGTGATTTTCCCGCTCACGGAGGCCATAACGCAGCCACAGACGGAGTACCTCTTACAGTGGACGCGAGACCCGGTGAAATATCTGGGAATACGGCTTAGTCGAGATCCTGATGAACTCTGGCGCTCCAACTATGGCAAGTTTACAGACTGGTTGGAACAGCACATACAGAGATGGGTTACGCTTCCCCTCTCCCTAGCTGGAAGAGTGGCCATCGCCAAGATGGTGGTGCTGCACAAACTCCGGTATCTTTTCACTAACATTCCGCTTCCCCTCACAGCTTGCTTTAGACGGCGGCTGCGATCCAACATGGTGACCTTGGCATGGGCAGGCAGGCAGGCAGCCCCGGGTCTCCTGGGAGGTGCTTACTCTCCCTTTTGTGTAGGGAGGACTCGGGGCTCCAGACCTCGAGTTGTACTATTGGTGCGCTCAGGCGCAATTCGCATATTACTGGATCTACCCAACAGTTCATGGCGCACACAGTGCTGGAATATGACCAAGTGGACCCGGTCCCACTCCCGATGACCTTATACCAACCACGACACAGACTCAGGAAAGAAATAGATACTGTGGGATGTACGGTAAGGGCTTGGCAGAACCTGAAGGGGAGGGCTAAAATTGACATCAGGCACGCCCCTCTGGTACCTCTGATAAAGCACCCTACCCTACCCTCCATGGCGGAGGCTGGCCCCTGTGCCCGACTCAGAGCGATGAAACTCACAAAAATGGGAGACGTGTACCCGGGTGACACTTTCATTGCCTTACACCAGATCCGGGAGAGGCAGGAGCTTACAACACTAGAGAAAATTACATATTTCCAGCTACGTGCTGCATTGCGTGCCTATCACCCTACCTTCCCTGAGGCGCCAGACACATTCCAGACTTTGGAGCGCCTTTTAAAAAACCCATCCCCACACAAGCTGATCACGCGCCTCTATACAGACATGCAAAGCACCGCCCCGGTATGTGAGACCCGAGCTCGCCAGGGGTGGGAAATCGCGCTGGGCACACCCATCACACAGGAACAATGGACGTATTGCTGTGCGCAAGCGCGCGCCCTCTCCCCGAACTACCGGCTGCGCCTTATACATTTTAACTTTCTGCACTGCACGTACAGAACTCCCGCATGGCTCATGAGACTTGGATTGGCAGAGGAGGCACGTTGTCTAAGATGTAAGGCCCCTGATGCAACCTTTCTGCACTTAGCGTGGGACTGCCCCCAGATACACACATATTGGGGTGCTGTGTTTGACGCTATAGATGAGATGACGGACACACCAATAGACAGGTTCCCCATGACGGCGCTACTGGGGTACGTGAAGGATATCCCAACAGGGGACAGATGGCTCTGCGCGATGCTCCTGCTGCTCGCCAAAAGACGCACAGCCATGACATGGGGCAAGAAGCAGGCCCCCAAAAAAGCGATGTGGTTAAGAGACGCAGCGTTCTGCCAGGAGCAGCTTGCGGCCTTCTGGGACTTTATGCCCACTCAATCCAGACCTAGGGACTTCTGGGGCCCCTTACAACAATACATAAGTGCACACTCGACAGACACGACTGCCCCCTCCGTGCCCCAATAATGATAGAAGTACTGCTCCGCCCTCCGCTTTCCTAGCCAAGCAGATATAACAAGACTCTTCACATGACCGATAGAGCCGACTGCGTGCCCTAGGACCCCCCCCTCCCTCTCACCTTTCCCTCGGACTTCCCCCCCCCCCCTCCCTCCCTTGTTGTAAGGTTAACACTATGCTATTTGGAACAGCACAATTGCGATCCACTAGAATGTCAACAGGATCATGTTAGATCCCTCAAGTTGCACTGAGCACCTAATGAAAATTTCTAAATGTGATATGCCACATGTGAACTTTGTAAATCACGACAAGTCAGAAGGATGGACATTATATAGTGCACTGCAACTGCTAGATCGCAATACATGTATGGATGAATATGAGATTCATTGTAATTGTATACACAAAATCTTGAATAAAAAGAAGGTTTAAAAAAAAAAAAACTCAGTCATCATTACTTACCATAGTGATGTTATTTCCATTTAGCAAAATCTGATCGAGTTTTGTGATTCTTCTTCCTTCAGGTGTGATCTCGCTGGTTAGAAAATAAGGAACAGGTTTACGGTGACGAAAACAGAACCACACCGTTAACCAATCCAGACAACAGAAGAGTGTAGATAAAAGAATCAAAACATTAACATAGACAAGTACATAAAGAAGAGAGGAAAAAAAAGACTTTGATAAGCTTCCAAGAAAGTGAGTTATGTGGTTTTAGGTTTGTGGGGGGCATTTGAAATTGTGCAACATTGTCCGAATCAGAAATGGGCATATTTTGCACACTGGCAAAGGTGACAGCACTACTCATTGAACAGGTAACATCTACATCAAAGAATCGTTAACTCCTTTTCTGTCGAAAATACAATCGGGCACAACAGTGTCATAAATAAATGTACTCCCACTGAGGGGATGTTCAAATATGATCTATAATTACACATACCTCATTTTCTCTTTTCTAGCACAGGATTTTCACAAACTGACATGCTTTTGAATTAAAAAAATACCAAGCAGATGATCATACCAGGGAAGGTGGTAAATTAGGTTCACCAACACTGCCTGAAAAACTGTTTCGGCTTTTCTATACACTGTAAATAAAACGTTTGTCATTTATAATGTGTGCACTTACCTCATTTTGTTTCTATTTTGCATCAGTCTCTATCCTTTTTAGTTTTTTTATTTATTTTTGCAGCTATTAATTTGTGCTATGGTCCAAGTAAGCACCGCCTTTGACCAAATGTAATCATTCTGTCTGTAGACAGTCTGTAGACAGTGCGTACTTTGTTAACTGAAAGCAGAGCCACTGGAACGATGTGAGTGTGCAGCATCCTCCACATAATTATAGAGCTCATCCAGCTTAGCATCTGTCCTGAGAGTCTTCTGAAACAGAGCTAGGAGATCATGCTTTGTCAGGTAGATCTTCAATATAAAATTCCAGTTGATTGTCTTTCTGGGGTAAAGAAACAATTTCAACCAGACTTGTTACTTCGCCCTGGCATGTTTGGCCATCTGTACACCCCGTACAGACGGCAATTAAACGATTAGTTGTCAATTTTAGTGTCAGGTTTTTTTCCTGTCCTGTGTGCCCCAAGCCAGGGAGTCTGCCTGTCTTGATACTCGTGTGATTGTTGCATAATATTGTGAGCCGACTGCACAATTGCACTCTCTTACTTTGCTGCAATGATGTCTCAATCTGACTCTTGTAATTAAGGTCCAGGACCTTCCAAGGCCACCGGCAATGGTCCTCCTGACACCAGCTTGGCAGTTGTTTGGTACACGTGCACCATCATTCCTTGTTTTGAAGCCAAGAATGCAACACCCACCAAACTGCAACCACCAACATGCTAAACATACAGGTCTTGCTTTGCCGACCAAACACAGTTTCGGGCCTATGCCAATCCACAGGGGAATACAGAATCCACATGTCTGCTGCAGGGGCACAGGCATCTTCAGTCATTGTCAGCTCTGTTCTTTGCACTGCATCATTCGGCTGTCCTTACACTATGCAGTCTGGACCACTTTTATTCTGTTACCACATGGGCTATCTTATTTTCGTCACAGAATATGATAAAAGGCAAGAGCACACACAATTTAGGCAGCCATCCTCATTTGCTGTAATGCTATGCCCCCATTTAAGCTTTCACAGATCGCCTTAGCAAACCTGCATTTTACTGAACCTTTTTTCAGCCCATCCCATACTATTTGACTTCAAGTTACTGATTAACCAAACACTAATTTGCACATTCCTTAATATTGCTGAAATAGAGGTAAAATTACCTCCGGAATACGTTGTGGAGTCTAAATATCAGTGCATTCATCTAAATTTAAAAAAGGTGGGCATGCAGAGTATACTAAAGGAAATTACCATTATCAGTCCAAAGCTCATAGGTTCATTTCCTGAGGCGGGGTGTTAGTTGATTTAAGAAAATATCAGCAACACCAAATATATAACTTATTCAAAATAGTAGTCAACGGAGGCATTTTATATGTTTGGTCAATAGCAATATCGGCTTTTAATCATACACCTGATAGCGGTCCTAACACCAGATATCGTTGGTAAGAACGACATTTCAGTAAGATCCATTTCCTTTTGTATTTTTAATATAAGCAAATTCCTTGGCAGATAACGAGATTAAGTCAATATGACGTTTCTATAAAGAAGCCAATGGACAAATGGGTAAAATTAAATTTTAGCACAGACAAGACTTCGCCCAACTGCCTGGCAGAAGGAAATCTTCTAGCATCTTTTGAGGCTCTAATACAATTTTAACATAACTGTGATTAAATAAGGATTCCAAGAGCAATATCTCTGCACTTCAGAAAATGTAAAAATTAGTAAGAAGCCGCTGTAAAACCAGATCACACCTTAAAATGCTAATTTGGCAATATTGCAACTACCAAGAGCTAATATCTGGTCTCCTGCATTTAATATACAGTGAATATAAAAAGCTTCAGTCATTCCAGCCAACCACTGGCAGAGGACCATCTGGTTTTCATTCATCATCTGGGGGAAGCGAAGTTGTGGTAACTTACTCTTGCAGGGTTAATCAAAGGTCAAATAAAGCTATAGGCGGCAGAAACTATTGGCAGAAGATCAGTATATCTGGCATCAAACTGGGTCAGTAGAAATGCTAAGAAAATCAATACCAGTCTCAGAAAGTTTTTTCTGCTCTTCGCTTAGATGGTGAGGTCACCGATACCGAAGAGTAAAGTTGTTAATCTCACAATAGTGGAGCAACACAATGTGAAAAACACAAACCCAGTGACAAGGAATGGATAGTGATGATAATATAAGAAAGCAAAAAAGAGGCACCGAGTTGTCACCCACCTCTAACGAAAATAAATTAACGCTTGCCTTAGCACAGTCAACAACAGCCTCAATGGCATGCTATTTAGCGTAAACAAGTGTTCCACTATGTGCCATTATTTTGCATGGGAAAGCATGGACCATCTTGCCACTCCTCCTTAGCAGCTATCTTCTGGCATATGTAGTTACACAAATACTCTTTGAGCACTAGCACACTCCTAGATGTCTTGGAAGTAGAACCAAGCACAAGCTCAAGACCAGAACTGGTAAGAAGATGTTCCTGCCTCACCCGTATGTGATTACTAGCGGTCTTTTATTTTCCGTAAAGCAGCATTTTGTATGCAGCTGTTTTGAAGGGTACTTTGAATGTATTTTACTTCATCTGCCACAGAGACTTACAAATCATTGGCAAGTTGCAATTTTAAGATTCCAGCTATTTTTTTCCAATGTCAAATGAATTAAATTGATTGACTATCAATTTACTCTTGCAACAGCATCCACAGAGCCATCTTTCTATGGTCATTGTTCCCCTCAAATTCAGCCTTTATGCTCGTACTGCAATGCTGATTTTCAGAAGCATGGAATTCAAAATGTACTGCCATGTACATCGAGTGCTTTCCTACAATTTACCTTTATCTTACTTATTTTTTAGTAAACTCACAGATTCGATCGTAAGACACATGAAGTGCCCCGAAAGTTTCTGGATGTACTGGTAGACTGACTTGGTAAACCAGATTTCACTTTATAATTACAGAGAACAACTATGTGATTCATGCTCGATATAGAAATGTGCACTGATCGTCCTCCAACTAACCACTTCTTACACAGCGAGACTTTGCTTATTTATAATACTTACAATTGCTCACCTGGCTCTTTCGGTATCTTAACCAATTAACTAGGCCTGGGCGGAGTAAAAAAAAAATTTAAAAAAAACTCTGCAAAGTTCCGTAAGTGGCGGAATGCAGCGCAGACTGCAGTTCGCTCTGATTTTCCTGCCGCTCGAGTAGAAATTCTACTTGAGCAGCAGTTCACACTCGCCAACTTACGGTTGGCGAGCGAGGAAAAAACCCTGCTGCATTACACGGAGCGGAGTTTTCTGCACCCTGCAAGCTCATCGGAGCGCAGAGTGCAGAAAACTCCACAAACTCCGCGAACGGAGTTCACTGCCCAGGCCTACAGTTAACCATAATTCAATCTCCACAATGTAAGTCTGGATGGTACTGTGTAATAACTGTTGTTGTGGGGCTGGTCCTACTCGTTCACTTGCACATACTCCAAAACATCGACACACTCAAGACTACTCAATATGTATAGCTGTACACCTGTCCTGAGACAACGTTTATCTTACCATAAAGAATATAATTAATATAACACTGGCTCAAAGTATATCTGTTCACACCTCCTTATATAACAAATAAAGGAATATAAACAGTACTGTTAAAGCCTGTGTTTACTTTGCAATTGCATTTATGATTTTTGTAGATAATATGCCAATCCACTTAAGTGTGTAAGCTACTCTTGTAAATAAGTTAAATGAGCTATAAATAATTACCCTTTAGGATATTCACGAGTTGCAGAATAATGTCTGGGGTATGGTCAAGTCTAAACCCTGCAAATCAAGTACTGGTTTTCTTCATTGAACCTTATTTTAACTATCATTAATTTCATATTTGAAAACGAAAACCTATACTTTTTTTTTCTTTTTAATTAAGACTAAGCTATGAAAGGGCACTTATTGTGCAGGATTATCTTCTTATTCTTTATTTGAATCTGAAACCAACAATGAAAAGCTCCTTACCTGTAATCCAAGTCCTCTACCAGGAGAATTTCCTTTATAGTCAAAAGGACTGAATTATACCACCCACACTCAGGAACATTTCTTTTTATAAATATATATAAGTTTTTCTACTAAAAAGCCAATTTAAGTATTTTTAACAGCCTTACAAAGCCTATATTAGCCAATGTTCGGCTATTTTCTCTAAACAAAAAAACAATTTAAAATGCAGAAAACAAGCTCTTACAAATAACGGTGACAAGAAAACTCTTTCACAAAACTGTTTTAAAGGAAGGGTGACAAAAAAGAGGGACAATGTAGCCTAATAAGCTGAAGCCTCAAAGACTAGAAAAACTGCAACGGCTCCTTTAAGGAATAGCGTTTAAAAGGCCAGCAGATGGCTGAATAAGAACATCATCAACAAGCTAATCTAGGAGGTAGGGCCAGGCACACAAGCAGGGTCAGGCTCTGCCACTATTTAGATGCCAATGAGAAGGCTGCAGGATCACACTCATAACAAGCACTGGTAAATGCATTACGTTTCACCTATGGGATTAATAATAAGAGGTGTGGGAGCAGTGTACGAGTGCAGGTAGAATGGTGTGAGTGCTCTCTGTGCAGGGGGAGTGGTGCATGAATGATGGTTGATAAGTGTCCGAGTGCAGGGTGAAAGTGCCTCAATAGGAAATTAAACATATGCAAGGCAAGATGCCTACTTAAATTGAAAATGAATAAGTTTGTGGGCGTGGATCGGGTTATCCAAGCATGAAAGAGAATGGGACACTTTGAAGATTAAGTTCCAAGAATGCAGGCAGGGATGGCACACTAAAGGAAACAAGGCAGGCAGTTAACCTTTGCAACTGTGAACATATCACCAACACTTCAGACAGACAGTCTCTTGAAAGGCAGCCGGGTTGCAGAATAAAAAGCGCGAGTGAAACCAGCAGCCTTAAACCCATCAGCTACAGGGAGGCCGAGTCACCCCAAAGGAATTAAATAAAATAAAAGAGGGGCAGGATATTTCCCTGTGCGACGCTGGGGTAAGGATGGACCCTACAGTTTAAATAAAAGAGTGCTGCAAGACCGCTGAGAGGTGTCAGGTTTACTGGTAAAAGACTGTGACTGTATGACGATTAATGGATGAATTATTTAGTGTAGTTTAAATAGGATTTATGAACATAATCCACTTATAATTATAAAGCACATCGTAGCCTAAAGCGTGCATAGCAAACCAAACATATTGTAATAAAGTAACAGAACTGAAAGAAGTAAGAATGCTTGCTAATAAATGTTGGTGTCAGATAATTAATGGACACTATAGTGCCGTTTGAGTGCTATAACACTTGCAGTTTAGAAAGCGCTTTGTATCCATAAAGCGTGTTTGGGAGTAAAAAAAGAATGTTTTTATTTATAATTTATTTATTTTTTTGAGTTTTATATAGCGAGAACTCGAACCGAAGATATCAGGTATCAGAGCACTTTACATGAGCACCAGTTTTGCTACATTCATTTTTGGTAGGCACGGGGAGATTAAGTGATTTGCCCAGAATCACAGGATGTTGAGCGTCCCTGCCGTGACTCGAACCCGGTTCCCCAGCTTCGTAGTCGACCGCTCTAGCCGCAAGGCTACATCCTCTCCGCTAAACGTATTGTAAGTAAAGAAACAGAACAGCCAGACACATCGCTGCCTATGGCGTGCAAACATGTACAACAATGAAAGTCACTGAATTCACCAAAGTACGTAACATGAGGAGAGACAAAATTATAATCGGTATCTCGGTCTGTGCATCAAAGTAAAGTAGAACAACAGAAATACACACAAGGGCCTAGCGTCATGTCTTCATTTTGTCTTAGGAAAGAAACCAGAAAAGCAGAAGGGAATTGAACATTTATAAGAAAGTACTTTGTGTCAAAGCTCAACGGAGCGATTGTGAGGCGGCTACAGCACCTGGAGCTCTCAGCGTTTCTGAGGCTGTACTATCTAAGTGTGTGGCAAAAGACTAGACCTGCACTGAGGCAGCTGTTTTATTGGCATTCTTTCGGTGCCATTTTCGAAGCCATCTTGCTGGTAAGCAGTGATGACTGCTAGTCATTAGCATCGAGTCACACACCAGGTTAATTACACCAAGGTGTTACATAGTGCAGTTTCTAGAGCACCAAGTCGTCATGCTGACGTTTGCTGGCAAGAGGCGATCCCTAAATCAAATCTTTAACGGTGATTCGCACACCACTGCTTACAATTGTCACCATTGCGTTTGCTTTAAGACAGTGGACGTTCACAAATTACCTGCGGTAATACCAGTGGCTTTCAGCTCATGTTTACAGAGTGGTGCTTAGAGATGCAGCAGAGAGGGAAAGGAGGAGGGCCGGGTAGTGTGGAGTAACACATGAGGCGATAGAGGAATGCACAAGAGCAACGGAAGATAACCAGCAACAAACCACGTGGGACGGGGTCAACAAAAAAGAGCAAAGTAACAACAAGAGCAAGCGGACGATGAAGGAAGCAGCTGCAAAGGAGAAGAACCCAAAACAAACGCTGTGCATGCAAAACCTTTAAAAAACATAGTTCCACAAAAGCGGATGGAAATAGTACTTGGTCACCAGGAAACTGATGAGAAGTACTTGAGGAAAACACCAGGAACAACAGGAAACAGTATAATACAGCCAATTGAAACAGAGGGAAAGTAAGTGGCAAGCACAGGAACCAATGAAAAACAAGGAAAGCAAGGGAACAGGATGTAAGCCCCTTTTAAGTTTTATATTAAATACAATAGATTTCACGAGCACAGCACAAGCGCTGTGCAGGCGAAACATAAAAAGGGCCCCTCTAGATAGATTTGCCTACTCGGGTCAAACCTTTATCCTTTACCTGACCCGTTTACTTCTACAATGAGACGAAGAATCAAGTTTAATTTTAATACACATAAGAAGACTTGCCAGAAAAGAGAAGTAACTATGGTATGCTACCCATAAAAGGTAAATAAGAGCATAATTTCCATCTTGCTCTGTGGATCCCAGGAGGGGAGATCTTGCAGCTGTAGATATCATCAAAAATGTGGTGAACGACAGATAGACAGACTTCTCACTAGAGCCACTATTATTAGGTTTCTTCAGCCCACAAGTTTTACAAAGGCTAAATAAGGCCTTTTCAGTCATCTCCACTTTTCCAGTGCCTGCTCAGAGTAAAATGTTTTTTACTATTGGGATAAGTAAAGATCTGCACATCATGATACAAATATATGCAAGGAAGATAGATGCAATACAGTAGAAAGGATTAATACCCAGTGATAAACGATAGGCATCAAGAATAGTAGTCTTTCTACACAAGCTCCATTTATTGCACACCTATTCCCATCTATAGAGCTCTAATGAATGGTGTATGATCATATAAAAAGGCTGCGTGATCTGCAATTATGAATCAATGTGCATATGAATATTGAAAGAAAGTATAATGGAGACATATATATAATATTTGACAGTTAAATTCCATAGGGATAGTCAAAACAAGATTCTGTCCAAAAACTGAAGGTCCATATTCTGGTTTTCTGAACCAACACAAGTAGCATCAAACCATGGGCCTGTTTACCAAGGTACTAGTCTCAAAGGCAGTATACGAGGTAAGGAGTTTGAATACTCCACTCAGGTAAAGAAACAACCCCACAGGAAATTATCTTTATCTGCTAAAATCATGCAGAATGTAAACCTAAATGAAATACTTACAATTCAGTGACATCTTCTAGAACCATATCTTAGGTTTGCAGTAAAGGAAAAAAATATGTACAAAAATATGATATTCACACAAATATATTAAGACTAATTCCCCCAAAAATAGTAAATCTGCGTCTGTAGTGGTGCTCCTATAAATGAGAACAGAGTTATTATTTTTGGAAATTCACACTCATCTCTGTAGCGCTTCTGGAAAGCTGCACCAGGTGTACATTTACAGAAGTACCACTGGGATTGTTACATGACATGTTCATTGGGTTCCCACTTCCCAATGCGTAATTGTGTATAGCACAAGATTACGTACCTGGGAAACGCAGCCAGATATATAAATGTGCATGTTCTCTGCCATGGAAATCCCTTCCCCTACATTGCCTCCTCATCCAGAGTTTGGAGGTGATCTGTTCCCACTCCCAAGGGGAATTACTCCAGTCCTATTCTACGGTCAATCTATTTCCTCAGTAGGCAAGGGCTACACTGGAGTTTGTGAATCACCATAAACTAGTTTCATAAACTCAAATGTTTGTGGGTGTTTACACATTTACATGAAGACGTACAAAAACGTGTTGTTCCTACCACTCCCTACCCCTTGTGTGGAGTTTACTACTGTATAATTTCAAGCTCGCATTGGCAGAGATTTACGCAGTAGTAAAATAACTCACACCTGTCAAGTATCCTTTCGCTAATTCCGGCCAGGCATAAATGAAGTAATCTGTGGCCATAAACACAGGTTTATGGCTGAAAAGGTCTTTGTGAATGAGGCCCATAATGTTCAAGCTAACGCTCACTATATTTATTTTCTCCATATATGAAATTATTATTAATATTGCTTTAGCTTGATTGACAGCAAAATACGTATACATTAAACGTAAAATAATTTTAAATTGCAGGTGCTAATTAGGTACGTTAGTGCCCAGAATCTTAGCTTGTGGATATACATGTAAAGATTGCCTTTAAAGTTCAAATGACAGGCAGATAACCACAACTTCCCCTGACCCCAGCCTTGGGTTGCTGTAGTATCAAGGTCCCATGATGTGGATATACCATGCGTCATCTTCTATCCCTTCCTCTTCCATGAAGGCAGGCCACAGGCCTACCAGTGCAGCAAAAATTCACACCTCTGTGTTATAGCTCCCGACCAGCCCTTCGCTCTTGCACAGACCTGCTCCAGCACTGGAGATTGAGCACGTGGACTAGAGAAGTTGGTTAGTGTCCATCTGTATTACACATTATATTCTTCACCATACTACTTACTGGAAATCATGCCAGCTTAAACAACATTTGTCTATATGGTTGATTCGTTGCAGGCCTAGGCTACAAGGGCTGAAGCACACCAAGGCTAAGCTAAAGCGGCTAACCAATGGTTGCCCCACCCCATGTCACAATAGCAAGGGGTGATCAAGCCTCACTTTTGTTATGCGCCTGCAAGAGGCTGGGGCCTTCGCCGGCAGTCAGTCCATGGACGTTCAGAGTGCCAACACAACACAGTTCTCTTGAACAGCTGAGATGAAGGACATCACATTGGCATGTCAAGAAGGGGGTGAATACTCACAGGGCTTAGAATGACTCCCACTGGTGGAGTGTCCCTCCCTCCTCAGCAACTGGTTGACAGAGGACAGCCATTCAAAATGGGAGCCCACAGAGGCACTCAAGAGCTCACTCCCAAAACACCCATGAGTGTTCCTTTATTCGGTTTATACTGGAGCATGTTGCCTACTTTTTTTTTTTCACTCTCGCATATGCAAGGTGTTTAGAGCTGCTCATCTGGATACATCCCTAGAAGGTGTAAAACAAACAACCATCGTTTTTCTCTCACTCATAGAAGTATTTTAATTAGCAGGACTACTGTCAGTGCATTGCCCCGCATTGTGCCTGTCATGCTTTTTTTGCTCTGTGCTATGTACAAGGGTCACGTGCTTTCATCTCTCCTACAGATCACTCACCCAGAGCTTTGCAATTAGGCTAGCCCTCCTTCTTCTGAAAAATTAGAACCAGAGGGGGAGGTACACTTCTCTACTTAGTTGCATCCTATGGCATGGATACCCATTTTTACCCTCCTCAAGGGGTACCTTTTGTTATATGTACCTATTCTCAGTGTCTGAAGTCTGCTGATAAAGTACTCAGTCAGACACCCCCAGAGAGGAGTAGGAGGAAAGGTTCCGTGTTATGAGGTGACACATAAGAGTGGCAACCACATGCCACACTGGACTGATGCCTTTTCTACAAAACAATTCAGATGAAATTCACATAAAATTACAAATATGAGAGACTGGAAAAGTACATTAAAGCAGATGTTCATCAGTTACCGGCTACAATGGCATCAAACTGTCCATTAACGTATTTATTCATGAAAAGCTATCAACTGGGATTAGTTCTTAAAATGATTCACTCTCAAAAATGGCAAATTTCCAAAAATGAAGTTCCGTAGCATTACTATGAAATTATTGCATTCATTAGTCAGACTACCTACTCACAATTTAAATTGGCAAATATTTGTAATGAAAATACATTTATTGTATCATACACACACCCTTGCTCAAGCCAAACCTTCAAGTTGTGTCTGAAAGAGAATGACAGCAAGAAAACTTGTCGAATTTGGGAGGAGAAATGGTGCTCACCTCAATTTCTTACCGAGCTGTAGGAGAGACGCTGGTGTGAACAATGACAGTGGAACAGACTGCCCTATTGAACGGTCCTTCTAACCCATTAATCACATCTCTAGTTGTCCGAAAAAGCGAATGCACCATTAGCTCTATCGTGGCGCAATAGGTGTGAGACACTAGCTGGTTTACAGAATGAGAGGCAACTTACTGAATCTTGTCATACGGGAGTATTACAATGGGGTGTGTTTCAATATAAAATTGTGGATTTCAGACAGGTCAGATTTGTGGTGGGAGGACAATCTGAAGTGACTCTCTAGTGACAGCTACTGGATGACGCTCTAGGATAACCTGCCTACAAGGAAGCATTCTGGCCCTGCAAAAGAGGCATTCTTCAACAAGACGTTCTGGTGTAATATTCTAGGATGCGGAGAGGACTAAAAAAATCAAGATCCAAGATGAATACATTATCGTCTGGCTCCTGGGTCGTTTCCAACATTGACTTCAACTAAGCAGAAAGAGGCCACCCTGAGCATAGGAAAGCTCAGAGGCGGACACGGGAATTCTGAGAAACAACAGCAGAGCACCCATAGGTTTCATGTGACCGCTCTTCTAACACGCACTGGTAGGTTTGCTCCATCCATGAAGCAGAGGGTGTACAACTATACACTATGAAAGATACAATAGTGGAAGGTTAGTAGTGCCCCCAAGCAAAGGACTTTGCCAGGGATCAGTTGCCATGCCGTAAAGTAATAATGCATGTTGAGGCTACTGCAGCTGAAAGAATGGATGGGACTGCCACAGCTGACCAAAACCTAGTCAAGACTAAGATAGCACCTAGATCTCCAGAGACACGAAGACTTGACATTGCTGTCCCACTGTCACGAAGGACAGCTTCCTTCTTTCCTGGCTGGGGCACTATGCCTGCACAGTTGTGAAAGTCTCAGCTCCTGAGTAACCAACAGCATTGATGGATTTTACGCTTGAGCAATTACTGAGTAACTGATTCTTAAGCTGGTGGTGGCAGTTTCTTCCTTCTATTGTTGGCACAAGAAATTAGAATTCCTCAAACTCTGGACATTTACTCAGAGAGAAGGAGGCAGGAGACAGCACCCGATTTCTCTGAAGAAGCAGACGGGATTGTTGTTACGCTCCATTAACAAAACACACAGTCACCTCTTGCAGGAAATTGCTATAGTTGAAGCCTCTTTGAAAAGTGTAAAGGGATGGAAGTCTTTCAGCCCACTTGAAATGGCTTGAAAGACAAATTGAGTTAGCTAGCAAGATACAAATCCTGGAACACAATGGACATTGCGTAGCAGAGATATTGGAAGGAATCAATTAATGTAAAGGCTAGGCCATTGACAATGTCTTGAAACTTTATTCAAGGCTACAAATGTTTGACAATTTTCAGCTGAAGCGCAGCATAAACTATACAAAAAGTGTATTACCATTGGTGTCTGCAATACCCCTGAAAGGATTCCCAGATATGGGAGAATACATTACAAGCCAAATCCTGCACAGCTGGGAGGCAGTGGGTCTGACTACAGTGTGGCACCTCGTACGGAATAATACTATACTTGTCTTCCGAAACCCTAGTCGGCGATTGGGATCTCCCTCGAGGCCAGTTCTTGCTGTGCATGATACAAGCTACTACACTCACAAAACTGCAGCGTGTAGATGACGCAGAACCTCCATCACATGCACTGATTCAAATACTTTACACAGTGGTAGCTAGTCGGCGCTTTGCAGAGCCATCCAGAAACATACAGGCACATCCTGGGTAAACTTTGTGGGGAAAAATGGGAGGACATGGCGGGGCAAGTCTTTCATTAAAAAGAGTGTCACTGGGTTGAAAGTGCCCAAAGAAGGTATCCCGAATGCCTGGTTTAGGTACATACAATTCAACATGCGCCATAGAGCATATCGCACAACTAGTAAGTTCAGAATGATTTACCCAAGCGCCATGGCGTAGTGCCCCAAATGTGGAGCGAAGGCACATTGTTCTCACATGCTCCGAGATTCTCTGAAGTTGCAAGATTACTGAAAGGCTGTCATTGACACCATTGAATATACAACGGGATAAAAGGAGATGGGGTTAACAAAGTTGCTCTGCTTGGCATACACAGCAGACCCAAAGCGATGAAAGTCCAGACGAAATACATGGACTTAGCATTGTTACTGGCCAAGAGCTCCATCACAATGAAGAGGAAAGCGCCCACACTTCCCACGTTAGACAATTAGTGACAGGACGTTATGCTATGGGCAGACACAGAAGCCAAAGTCCTCAGAACAGAAGAAAAGAAAAGCCCTATAAGAAACCAATAGTAGAACAATGGGATGAATTAACACAATTAAAAGAGTGGAGAAAAAAAACAATGATAAAACACCCCAAGACATTAATATTGAACCGCTCGAGATCAGACAATGCCGAAGCAGGCCCATGCCCCAACGTATAACAACTCGAGAAGCAACAACAATCCACAAGAAAAATCAGCAGAGAACCACTGAACGCATAAGAGCAGGATCATATGGGGGATATTCACCGAATGCACACACTCGCCTTACAGGACGCCCCACCTGGCTAAGAACAACTACATAGCCCACATGATCAAACACAAATAACTATGTTCCAGATCTTTACAAAATCCATTACATATGTACTCTCTAGTGGGATTAAAGGGTGTTATTTGGTGGGGGTGGGGAGACGGGAAATTGCATGATGATATCTGTTGTATCAAGTTTTTGAACAATATAAATGCTAGTAAAAACTATTCAAAATAATAAAAACACATCATCCAAAATATGAATTGTACAAAGCTGTGATCTATCCCATCAAATACCTCATTATCCTCATCCACACTACACATGCTCCACCATATCAATTTATGCTCTATTACAAAAATGCTGTCACCCCTCATTTCCAGTTACCCCCATCTCAAGAATATCCCACTTTGGCCAACTAGCATGGGCTCAAATTCCTCCTAAGCCATGATCATTAATCGACTATCCAACCTTTCAACCATATTCCCCTTTCTCTCTGCTGTTATACGTTTTCTAATGTTAAACGCATTTAAGCAAAAAAAAAAAAAAACCCTGATGTAAAAATGTATAGCAGCAGTCAACTCGCATGTAGTGTAGGACAGAAAAGTCCACCCACGAGAAAAATGCGGTCTTCCAACTAGACCGACTGCTCGGTGGATGCACACTCCGCATAAGGAATGGGGTAGGTCCATCCAAAGAGACCTTTTGAGGGTCATAGGGCCTGCTAAAGCAGAGGGAATCCCACCAAGTGCAGAAGTGTGGTTGAGGAGGCTGAGGGGGGAAATAAGGGGATGAAAAAGCCAAAAGGAGAGGGACTGACACCCAGCAGAAAGAAAAGCATCTTCAAAAGGAGGAAATGGGAAAAAAGTACTTCCATAGGAGACCTTTAAGCTGCGGTCACCAAGGTGAAGGTAAAGCACACCGAGAGAAGGGGTTAGGGTGGATATGGAGAAGACTGAATCAGAAGAAGAATGTAAACTGTACCTTTTAATTTACATTCACCTTCATCAATTAAGCAACTAACAGAATAGGAAAACCCAGCAAATGAAAAAAAAATCTTTGTAGATTCTCCCATGGGACTGTCTCCCAATACATTTCAGCAAAAACATATACACTAAAAAACTGAAAGACTTGAAAAGGATACTGACAAAATCATCAAATCCAAGCAATGTGCCAACAATTTCTTTGTCGTTCTTCATCACAATGTGAATTCGTGATCCAATGCACTTGTCCACGAGTTCTGGAGGAACACAAAGATATGCAATAAAGGTCAGTCAGTCACTCAACATACATGCTCGCAATTTAAACTTGATAACACTTGTTTTTACATCAACATTTTGTCAACTTGTATTAGGTATTATGGGAGGGTCAAAATTAGTCTCGCCAACTTTGTAAGGACAAACAGGTAAGAAGAATTTAATGTTAAATTCTCTTCAAACCATTAACAATATAATTAACCAGCATATACAATTAATAGTTAAAAGAAAGAATTAAATTGGCAAACCACCCAAGTTAAATAATATGCACTGTCATAAGCCAGTCAAAAAGAAACAGAAGTTTTACAACAGTTAATCACTTCACAATAGCAAAAACAGACTGCCTCAAAGGCTTTATGAGAGCAGCATCACCATTTCCCCACATATAGGAATAGAAAGAAATAGAAACAAATTAGCCATGATAATGATGGCCCCTCAAAAGCTGAAGGCAAAACTGTGTTTAGACACCAACCATTGCACAGAGTGAAAACAAAAACAAAATCAAAGAACAGCGTCCCCAGTGGTAATCCAGATGAGTTTTATGTAGATTGTTTTATGTACAAAGAGAAGCATTGCTTAGCCAAATAATTTTACTACACTGCAGCTATTATTGCCTCCCTCAAGACTGAACTGCAGTGCATCACAAGCTGTAAGTAGTGTTGTTCAATGAACAGTTCTCTTAAAGATAACAGAAGCAAGGCTGGAGCCTAAAATTACTTGATTGCAAATAAACCCTTTCACTAAGGGGCACCTACATCAAAGGTTTTTGCGATCGCAAACGGTGCGATTCGCAAAAATCGGCAGTTTGCGATCGCAAATAGGCCTTTGGAGATGCATGAAAGTGTTTCCTATGCCTAATTTAAGAATTCGCAATTATTTTCGAATTCCTAATTATGACAGCATTTAAGGAATCGCAATTTGCGATTCCTTAAATGCAATGCTAGAAGCACTTTCAAATAGCGATTTCGCTTATTTGAGTCCGCAAATTACAGACAAATCAACCTTGTCTGTAATTTGCAAAATTTTGAAAAATGCACTAAAATGCATTTTTTAAAGTTTTAGGTTACACACACACATGCCCTTGGGGCATGTGTGTGCGCAACATGGGTGCACATCACAATTTCAGGGGTGCAACAAGGTGTCATTTTGACATCCTTGCACCCTTGAAATTGCATGAGCAATTTGCGAGTACCTACTGGTACTCGCAAATTGCGCATGCAATCTCCAATTCATTCCTATGGGCCTGTAGGCCCATAGGAATGAATGGGACGGCATTCTTAATTGCGACTCGCAATTTGCGAGTCGCAATTAAGGAATGTTTAGGAATCGCTATTTTTATAGAGATTCCTACATGCATAGATAGGCTTTTGCGATTCCTTAATTGCGATTCCTTAATAATCGCAATTAAGGAATCGCAAAGCCTACCTTGATGCATGTGCCAGTTAGTTGGCAAAGTCTGCGCTCTCTTTTGCTTTCTGGGTTGTACGTCAAGATGATGAAATTGTAATCTTAACATGTTGGTGAACATGTGACTTTAGACTAGAAAAGAGAAAATGCTGCGACTTCAGCAGCAAACAAGCATTTGCAATTCAATAGGTCTCGCATTTGCAAGAGTTTAAGCAATTGTAAATGGCATTGCCTTTTATTTATTTGTTTTGATAATTAACACATAAATAAAGTGAGCAACACTGTATTAAAAAATGGAACTGCAAGTTTAAGGCAAAACTGTCTTAAGTGTATATCACTGGATGCAGCATCTTCCGCTTCCAGAAACGACCTTATATCCACTAAATGCTACTTGCGCCGTGCATGAGGGCTTTAAGCTAAGCTCTGAAGCCTCGACCTGGTTGCTGATGAGAGGGAGGAAGAAGCAGGGCCTGTGTTGTCTTTACCCCATGCCAATTTCCATGAGACACAGAACAGAGTAACAAAAAACGATGGACCATGAAGTCTAACCGATGAGCATGGCACATGGAATACCAATGGAGGGATGCCATTCAACCGCATAAAATGGCTCCTGCAGACTCACAAACTCCACGGAGTATCTGCTACCCAGTGACTGGTGCAGCCTTAACATTCAAAAGTAATTATTTAGTAAATCCCCCTGGCCATCTACACCTATCTACACTTGCCCTTTTTTCTCCCCGTTAACTGGAATCAAGCTTACCAAGGGTGGGTGGAGGGAAGCCATGAGACAATTGATAAAGGGACTAGCCAGAGCAGAGAAACACAGTTATCATTACCCAGTCCTGCATCTCTAGCAGTCGCTAATAAGAATCCCTACACCTTTTGACACACTTTGAAGGCCATTTAATGATTTTTTTTTAGGAAACCACATTGGTCCTCGTGGCCGTACATAAAAGATGGAACATGAACGGAACATATCTAAGTTTTAGTCTGTAAGTGGTAGTATACAAAGTACAGCATGAATTGTATTTAACTCTAATAGTTTGGTTTTATTGGGGCAGTGTAGACAGTGGCACATATATATATATATATATATATATATATATATATATGTATGTATGTGCACTTTACAAATACATGTTATGTTACATTCGGATTGCATATAAATAAAAATATCTATTTTTGAAGGCACTTGCTTTATCTTAAACACTAAATCTATTTGAGCTTTTTCAACATACCATCTCATATTGTGCGATACAATTTTATAATAACGAGTTGCATATTCACAGTGCTTACAGTCGCATCCTGGAACCTCCAAGCACCCATTGCGCCAACCAGAATTCAGTCCTGCAACTGTCTTATTACAAACAAAGATAGCTGCAGTTATAGCATTAACCAACTGAGCTTTCATAAGATAGAAGAAATGCATTCTTCTATCTTCTATTTAACTTACATTTATTTTTCTTTGAAGGTGTTTCGGTTTATTTTTTGTCTGTATTCACCTGAACTTGAAAGGTCAACAAAAATATCTTTAAATCACTGTGTTCTTTTTAATCACTTCTCCCACACTCCTAGACCCAGCCCCACTATACTCTGATCATAGTTCCCATACTTTCTTTATTCACTTCAACCACTGAAATCATATGTAAGGAAGTGGGATCTAGGTCGTCAGACTTGTGGCTTCTGACAGATGACATCATGAGATATAATTGTCATGGCATCATTCAGCCTTAACCTCACTTAACCCAGTGTAATTTACAGCAACGTGAGAAGCAACTTCAAAACAATGGACAAACTTCAGTTGGTTGTTGGTAATGGTCTTCCCAAGGCATACAGTTTTTACCCGATGGGCTAAAATCAAGAGCTTCCCTAAAAGAAACAGGGTGGCTCGGTTAAATAAGTGTACTATTGTGATTCAAAAAAGTAGTAGCCTGTTCTCTGACTTAGTGGGGAAGATGGTTACTCTACAGTTTACTCTACGTCCACAGTCTCCAAACCCCATAACATTTCTCGCTCCTCGAGTATGACAACCCCCCTCCGCCGCTCACTTGTCCCGAATGATGGTCTGCAGCTCCCGGATCTGGTCGTTGATGGGCAGCACCTTGAGCTATGGTCCGATCTGCTGTGCCAGGAGCAGCTCCTCCTGCTGGGCCGCGCTGCTCCCATTTGTCCTCGCCCCCGTCGTTTCTGGCGGGGGGACGACCCGCTGCTGCTGCTTGCACCCTGGATGTCGTTCTCTACCGACTCCGCAAACCGCAGCTGCTTGTGGGCAGCGGGTTCCACGGGGCCAGAGGCTGGCTGTTGGGTCTGGCAGGGCATGGTCCTGGCGGAGGCGTGGCTGCTGTCAGAACAGGGCGGTAGATCGGCAGCCATGCATCAGGCCGCCGGTGTCAGCAAGGAGAGCAGAGGCGTGTCTAGCAGCATAGACATCGAGGACAGACACGCCTGAGAGCATAGAACAAGCTCTTTGCTCACGTGGCGGCCATCTTCGAAAGGAGGGTTTCCAAGTCTCTGTTGCGACAGAACAATTCTTGAGCGGCAATCTTTATTAGCCTGGCTGAATTAGCATACATTGCTAAATTGTATAAAACGTCCCTACTATGTTTTGCTAGCATATACGGCATGTGTACGATTAAGTTTTCTGTGCATAGCCAAGTACCTGTGGGTGCCTCTTCTTCGGTTACACGCTAGTAACGCTTTCAAGATTTATTCATTTATTTTTTACAATTTCATATAGTACGGACATTTCTCATGGCGCTGCGGCTTCGAAAATGAAAGTGGTCATGGCCCACTGAATGTAGGCAAAGCACGTCATGGTGCCTAATGTAGGGAAAACAATAAATAAAAAATGTACTCGTACCGTGTAACAACCAAGTAAAGGGGCCAGTAGCCATGGGAGGATACAAATGACATGGCCCTACTAAGGAGGGACTAACAGGCCTCATATTGAATCAGAAGCCAGAATTTACAAAGGACAAACACACAAGCCAATGCAAAATAAGGGCGGGGGAGTGGGCGAAGCTTCTCTCTGTACTGAACGATCACAGACCTTAGCAGAGCAGCGCTTCCACGCTAGCTCAGGCTCGACATAAAAAGTGAGAGGGCAGCAGCATGCTCCTGTGCAATTTGGAGAGATTTAATTGGTCATTCATGTGACTGAATTTATCTTTCCCAAATATAGTTTCTAAAAATTACTAGACAGAGGGTCAAGTCATTACAGACATCTACTGCTTGAAATCGTTCAAGGGCCTTCGTAGAGGCATTCCAGTAACTTTTTTAAGTTGCCTGGAATTCCAGCCAAGTTTTTGACAAAGAGTTTCTCATCAACACACGAAAGTGGAGAATGTACACGATTTAGGCATGAAAAGCTCATTCAGAACGCACAATTTTGATTTGTTCCAGTCATAGCAAACATGGTGGAATATTAGCTGTAAGTTGGAGTAAACTACATAGGAATCTACATTCGGACATATCCAGTTTAATAAGGTTTTTCACAAAATAATAATGCACAGCACTGAAGAGAAATAGTAAATTTACCCAAGAAGGAACGAGTGTATGGAAAAAATGACGGATAGCATAAACGGCAGAAAAGGCTTGAGGCCCATGCATTTCCCTAATTTCTTAAAGTCCAGCTCTGTCAAACGCACAGATCACTACAAAGAGTCGGCTGCCTTCATTCTCAAGTAGGTGTATTCTATCACCACTTCAAGTTAAAAGTGTTTTACATACCAGGGTGAGAGCACGTGTCAGTTATTAATCTCAATTTAGTTTTTGTAGTGCTCCTTGTCAATAGATGTGACTTACTACATTAAACCAATGCTGTTAAGAGGCTTTGAAAGCCAATAGGGGGTTGGTCAATTTATAAGAGATCACCAGGAAAGAGTGGAACAAGGTGGTAGAGATTAAAAAGAATGGGGCCCAACATAAAATGCTGTTGGAGAGGTGTGGTGCAGCGGCCAGGGCAGCTGACTTCGGAGCACAGGGTTCACGGTTCGATCCCCGGCTCCGGCGGCAGCTCAGCTCAGCACCATGTGACTCTGGGCAATAGCTCACTTAATTTCCACTACGGCCCCCAGCGCCTTGAGACCCGTAAGGGTGAGTAGCTGCGCTATATAAAAACGGACTTACTTTTTTTAAATCATAAAGAGGGGGACGTAGCCAAGATGGCCGCGAGGTAGGACGCTCCTCGCTGTCTCTCCCACCCGCCGCCGCATCTGAAGCACTCTCATCGGCGTTAAACAGCCTACGAAGCGCCGAATAAACGGCACGATCCCGGTGCACAAACCCAGACACTGTGTAGCCCCGAAACAAAAGCCAGCAACGCCACGATCGACGACGGCGGGCCAAGAGTCCGCGGAAGCAGCAGCGACAGGAGCGGCGTCTCACCCCGGGAGGCCCAACGGGCACCGGGGGCACTGCACTGGGAGCCTTGAGGAAGGAGCGACGGGGCACATGCTGAAGGCTCCAGTGAGCCATACCCAGAGAGCCTGAATGTAGGTGCAGCCGGAAGGAAAAGCTGCCGGAGCAGAGAGCAGGGCACAGTCGCGGGCTTGAGCGGCCTCTCGAGTGCCGTAGGCCTCACGAAGAACACCCGACGCCAAGGCCCGAAGGGACAGCACTGCGCCTGAGACCGAGGTGAGCTACATTTCGGCTGGACCCCATGGCGGTTGCAGCCGGTTGCGGAGAGGTGTGCGAGCAACGCAGAGGGGCCGAGGCAGCAGAGGCCCTGCAAGGCCCGGGGCACTGAGAGACAGCGTGAGGGGGGGGGGAGAGAGACCCCGACTCAGCCGGTGTGGGTGAAAGAGAATAACAATGACCACCGGCCGGGTGAAGAAAGACCGCTCCCTTAAGGACATGCTCAAGCGGCCCATAGGCGGTGGCACGGCTGAACAGCCTCCCCCTGGAGAAGCGCCACACGCCTCGGCGACTAACACGATGGAAGAGCCGGTGACCCAAGCGTTTCTGGAGGCCCTTTTTCTGTCACTAAAGGAGGATGTCCAAACAGTCAAGAAGGATCTTACAGTAGAAATTAAGGAGATCAGAAGAGACACTGACGCGCTCGGAGACAGAGTAGCAGCATTGGAGGACAAAGGGGACAATCGGGAGGAAAGTCAGAGGCCATGAGACAAGAGATCATCCGTCTTCAGGAACAACACATAGATCTACAATCACATCTGGAGGATCTTGAGAATCATTCCCGAAGGAACAACGCTCGGATCCGAGGAGTGGCGTCGAAAGCAGAGGGAGGCGATCTCTTTGGATACGTAAGAGACCTCTTTAACCACATACTCTGTAATCCCCAGGACACTATTCTCAAAATAGCCGGAGCACATAGAGTTGGGGCTCCCCGCTCGGACAAGGCCCCTCCGGCGGACATTCTAGTCTGTGTGCACGATTTCCAAACCAAAGAAGAAATATTACGCAAAGCAAGGGCAATGCATCCCATCTCATTCCGAGACCAACCCCTACACTATTCACTATTTCAAGACCTGGCCACATTAACATTGCAAGAGCAAAGAGAGACTTTCGCCCAGTAACTGCTTATCTGCGAAATCAGAACATTGCGTATTCTTGGGGTCACCCCTTTAGACTTATCTTCCGATGGGAGGGCAGACTCCGGCAGATGCGCTCGCCGACGGAGGCAAGCAGATTGCTGGTTTTGGAATCTCCGGAAGAGCATGGAGACAGGGACCGGGAATCTCCGGTTTGTGGGAGCAGCGACAGCGTTGGCAGAGATAGGGTCGCAGTCGGAGCCCGAACAAACCGGATCAAGCGGAAATTGCAAAAGGGCAGCAAGAGGCCTTGGAATCTATTCCTTCCACGCTGGCGAAAGCGGAGGACAATTAAGCACCTCCAGTGGGGACTACCTCTTGGAGTTTTCCTTTGCGGGGGGGGTGCGGGGGAGGGGCGAGAACTTGGCCACAACATGGACCCCGTATTCTTCCCCGAGTGGCCTCGCATGGCCTGACTTCAAACTTCATGATGGGTAAATTAGTTGATGTTAATATGGGACTTTTTTCTTGTTCTTTTTCCTTTTGGGGACAATGTTGGGGACCTCCATTTATCAAGCAACCGAATTACGAAGCACATTGCACATACACTTGGGACCACGAGAGACGCGGTCGCAGCCCGGCTAGGATTTTTGGGGAGAAGGTGGTTCAGGCTAAGAGCAAGTTTACTTAACAAGAATGCAATCCTCTAATCTTAATACTCTCACTTAATGTGAGGTGACTCAATAACCCGATTATACGCTGCGCACTATTATCATATTTGGAATAGACGAAGGCGGATATCTGCCTGTTACAAGAAACTCACCTTTTAGTAAGGGATTGTTACAGGCTTAAAGCGAGGGCGTTTCCTATCCAGCTGTTCTCCTCTAGCTCAACCAAAATGGCGGGTGTGGCCAGCTTAGTATCTGGGGCCTTCCAGGGAAGGGTGGTACAGAAGGAGGCGGAAATCAAAGGCAGACTACTCACCTATCGCTTTACAGTCGGAGGCCAGGGACTAATAGTGGGTACGATCTATGCCCCGAACGAGGGTCAGGAGGGTTTCTTACACACCGCACTATCAGAGGTCTTTGCCACGGATGAACGTAGCATATTATTGGGGGGGGTTTCACCTTAATTTAGTATTTAATAACATCACAGACAGGTCAGCACAACGACAAGGGCAAGTGGGCGCGTTGTCCAAAGAGGGACAGTCTAGACTGAGGGAACTAGGTCTGATTGACCTTTGGAGGGCGTCTCACCCCCAAGCAAGGGAATACTCCTACTACTCTAACGCCCACAAAACATACGCTAGATTGGATTATTTATTGGGTACTAAAGAAATACACACTGCAGTAGCCGACACCGAAATACTCACGGCTACACTTTCAGACCACGCGGCGGTGGTGACAACGGTGTCGCTTCCGCCCCAGACCCATCCCTGCAGACAGTGGGGACTGAGAGACACTCTACTCCAGCGCAAAGAGGTAGTGGAACAAATAAAACATACAATGGAGGACTACTTTGCACACAATGATACCCCAGATACCAGCATATGCATCCTGTGGGGAGCACACAAAGTGGTGGTACGCGGCGAATTTATAGCGATATCGGCTGCAGACAAACTTAGGAGGAAGAGGAGAGAGAGCCTATCCCTACAGGTCAAGGAGCTAGAATACATACATCAGAGAACTGGGGCCCCCAGGGTGTGGTGTCAATTCTCGGCATTACGTGCACAATTAGCCGCATTAGACTTGGACAGGGAGGAGCACGCAGCCCTCCGGCTGCGCCACTCCTATGTAGGGGGGGACAAATGCGGCCGGCGCTTGGCACAAAGGCTTCGTGAGAGCCGGCAGCAGCAGAGCATCCAATCGATACTCAATCGAGAGGGACACCCAGTGACAGATGACGCTACGATAGCCGAGACATTCCGAGAATTTTACGAGCAGCTCTATGCAGGACAAACGCTAGACGATAGAGAGCACTAGAGACCTCCAAGATGAGCAAACGCCTAAATTGACTCCAGACCAAGCCGCGATCTTGGAGGTGGAAATCCGCATTGAGGAAGTGATTTCTGCAATATCCCGGCTAAAGATGGCCAAATCACAAGGCTCTGATGGCTTTTCAGCGGCCTTCTACAAAACTTTCTGTCCAGAGGTTGCTCCCCTATTGACCAGGCTTTTTAATTCCTTCTCTACTCCAGGCGCAATCCCAGCCTCCATGTTAGAGGCTGTTATAATGGTCATCCCCAAACCGGGGAAAGATAAAAACACACTTTAGCTCGTTCCGGCCCGTTTCACTGTTCAATATAGATTTAAAGCTATATACAGGTATACTGGCACACAGACTGAACCGATATATGCCAGCTCTGGTCGACCCTGATCAGGCTGGCTTTATCCCCCAGAGACACACCAGTGATAATACCAGGAGGGTCTTACATATAGTAGACAAGGCTTCCAGATTCCCAGGCAACTACATGATGATGACAATAGACGCTAAAAAAGCATTCGACAGAGTACACTGGCCCTATCTCGAACAAGTCATGTCCCATTTTGGCCTCGGGGAACACGTCCGTACTCCGATTTTAAACTGTTACCGCTTTTCCACAGCAACTGTGAGAGTCAATGGTCATAGGTCAGCCCCTCTCCAGATAGCTCAAGGCACAAGACAGGGCTGCCCTTTATCACCCCTGATATTTGCACTATACATGGAGCCCTGGCTCATAGAGTACAGACACATCCACAGACATTTGGAGTCCTGTTTGGGGGGGGATAAACATATCATAAGTCTCTACGCGGACGACGTCTTAGTGACCCTTAATGAACCCGATACATCGCTAGGAGCCTTCCTCACAAAATTAGAATATTTCGGCAGGGTCTCCGGATTCAAGGTTAATGTGGGGAAATCCGTAGCGCTTAACCTCTCTCTTCCCCCTTAGATGGTGGGAAGCCTCAAGAGAAAACATTTGTTCCAATGGTCCCACAACACAATTCCTTACCTGGGAATTCAATTAGTTGCGTCCACACACATCACTGCTACCATCAACTACACCACTTTACTCAGACAAGTCCGTGCTGACATGGGTAGATGGAAACATTTTGTTGTTATGTTATGTTATATACTCTTATAACGCGCACAGCTACTCCGAGGAGTGTCCCGGCGCGGGTCCAAGAGGGGTCACCTAACATCACCTGATCTCCTGGCTGGGGAGAGTAGCAGCTTTTAAGATGATGATCCTCCCCAAAATTCTATACGGTTTCCAAACACTACCACTACGTCCGCCAATGAGCATGATCCTCAAACTACAAGCGTAGATCCTGCAATTCATATGGCAGGGCCGCAAACCTAGGATGAAAAAGAACCTCAGCTTCTTACCACCTAGCGAGGGGGGGGGGGCTAGGAATTCCCGACCTTCAGCTATATTATCACGCAACGCAGTTAAGGCATTTAGTGGAATGGAATCGTACAGATTCAGGAAAACACTGGTTATTCCAGGAAAGGGCAGTAGCAGGTACGTCACTGATGAAAATTCCCTTTCTAAAGAAGGCACACAGACCACAGAGTCTTTAACTATCCGACATCACACGGACAACAAGGACGACATGGGATCAGACCAACATTAAACACAACCTAACGATGTTTCCGTCGCCTATGACCCCACTATTTGACAATCCAGACTTTGAGCCAGGAATGGGGGAGACAAAGTTCACGTCGTGGCTCCGCTCGGAGTTCCGCACCATGGGTCACTTTTTTAATGTTAAAGGGGTACTCTTGTTTCAACTAATCAAAGCAGACTATGGCATCCCAGAAGCAAAGCGTTTAAGGTACCTACAGCACAGACATTGGGTAATGCAGTCACAAAACAGACGCCGCACAACGTCATCTCACTCTCTACGAGCGATGGCTCCTGTCAAAGACCTCAGACAGAGGACTGATCTCCGACTCATAAGTTGCTGAACACACAGAACACGCACATATACAATGCAGGGCGAGGTAGATGGGACAAAGACATAGGGAGATCCCTAAGCAATAAAGAGTGGTAAGGCATCTGTCATAGAGCGCGTTACACTGCCAGTAACATGGCCTTAACAGATAAGCTTACAGAAGTAGCAACTTACTGGTACTACACACCAGAGAGAGTACATAAGATTAACCCATCAGTAAGCGCAGATTGTTGGAGAATCTGCGGTAAGCGAGGTACACTGGTACATCTATTTTGGGAACACCCCCAAATCCAACATTACTGGGCCCAAGTACTGGAAGACATTGACAAGCACCTCCAGACCCAACTACTTAGATTCCCTGCACACATTGTGTTGGGAGTGCCAGCCCCACTGGCCTATCCACTGAAGTCTAGGAGAGGGCGTTTGATAGGCATTGCCTTGGGAACGGCCATTCAAAACATCCTTACACATTGGGGAACCCATCAAATTCCCACACACACACAGGCTGGTTAATCCGTTTATGGCACATCCTGGGAATGGAAAAAATAATGCTTACGCTTGCCGGGACAGGCGCGGACTTTCGAGAGTTGTGGCTTCCCTTTCTGACCCTACTGACGCAAGAGTTCCGTGAGCTCACGTGCCCCAGATATATGCGTCTACTGCGTTTACCGGAGAAGGGGGCGCTATTACCCTCGAAGTAGCAATGGTATACTGTAACACTACAACATTTTCCAAGGCTAGAACAAGGTTGAATGGAGGATGGGTTTGGGAGTTTTGTTTACCTATAAGAGGCCGGCTTGTATGCTCTCATTGCAGGGCTCTGCGCAGCCCAGAAGTGTGCCAGGTCGCTTGCTGGCATTTTTGTTCTTTGACTGAAAAACAGCAATAAAAAGAATTGAACCATAAATCATAAAGAGGCTTAAAGTGCAAGGAAACAACAGCACTGAGGGAGTCACCAAATGTTTCTGAACAAAAGAAATTGATAATGGGCCATATAAAATAGTTATCTCCACAGTTAATGATAGTTTTTTCAGTTAATTAAAAATAGATGGTGAGGACATTGATTTGGCTGCAATGTCCCACAAAATTCCATCTACTTGTCGACACCCTGCTCATTACCGGTGTGTAGGCTTCTTCAACTACCTCCACAACACCTCATTCAAATGCCTTGCACATTATCTGTTGAGATGGAGGCTGCTTTCTCTTTGTCCATCTAGTTTTCTTTCTCAGAGTTAGATTTTCCTCTAACCTTTGTGGTTCTTCACAGACCTAAGCTGTTTCCGAGCTGACGCTTCAATCCACAATATGTATGGTTTCCTCTCCAGTACACGTACATCCTTGAAAAGACCAGAATATTTGCATGAGCCTCTGACCAGCATTTATTTCTAGGCTATTTGTAGGCTAATATTGGGAACTAATTGAATATGGTTATCTTTTTGTAATAGCTTGATATTCTCCAAGGTGACCACGAGGCTCAGGTTTGGACAACAACTAGGATCAGATGATTCAAATATTAATCTATCCTTTTTACCATAATCATCTGGCCTCCACTTCCTTTCTCTTGGTGTGATTGGGGTGCACAGCCAGTAGCATTCTAGAGTATCTTTCCCAAAAGGTGTCCATTGGAAGGTTTAAGGCCTACGGTATCCAAATCTCCAGAGAAGACCCGATTCTCAGTTATGCTTAGGGTGCAAACATGGGTGCAAATATTATTTTGTGTAACACCTGCTGGTCAGTCATACAGTGAAAAAAAAAGAGAGCCTTGGTATCCAATGAATCATGGTTTAGGGCCACTGAGACTGTGCTACAACCTACATCTGACGCTCTCTCTCTCTTTTACAAATTAACTAAGTTTTCTTGTCATCTGTTAAGCATAGTGACATTTCGAATAGACTTTTAAAACAAAAACATCAGTTTACACCCAATCAAATGAAAAAGTGTATTGCCGGTTTAAAATGGAAGCCACAGTTTTTCATTAGAATACAACCCATTGCCAGACTCCAAGATGACCCTCACTGTGGCAAGGCCTCAATCAGGCAGGTGGATACGTGAGGTGCTGTGAGTGACAGGAGCAGTGCTAGCATATAATGCAAAGATGAGTGGGTGGTGCCCATGTACGGTACAAAAAAATCCCAGCCAGTGGGCAAATGATTGCCCCCAGTGGAGGGAGGGATCTGAGTGCCAAGACTTCCACATACCCACTGGCAACCTGCAACAGCTACAAGGGTTGCAGGCTGGATGAAGAGGGTGCTCTCGCAGCAGAGGGACTGCAGCAGCAGCCTCCCCTAGCAGGAGGCAGGCCCAAAGGCAGAGTACACTATGTTGACATTGAATGTAAATGTAGAACCCCAATTATCAATAACAGGTACTCCGGTAATTGACAGGTACCTTACAAACACTCCCTTACCAATGATGGGGGGCCAAGGCAGCAGAGGGCAAGGAGCAAAATGCTACTTTCTCCGATGAAGGAGCTGAAGTCTGTTACTGTGGTGCAGTAAAGATTCTCAAGTTACGGAACACTAAAAGATGATAATTTAAGTGTACATGCAGAGGTTTAAACGCATGCCACCCAAAATCTACCGAATCTGATACATTGATAGAATTATCAAAGGGCAACAAGCACTCTTTTGAAAAAAGCTACATGGGTACATATCAAGATACCCAAATATTTTCGAAATGGCATAAATACTACTGATTTACAAAGAGCACTTCCTACTTGCCTTTTCGAATATGCGCATAAAAGTGTTTGTACTTTTTGTAAAAAAGGGAACATTTTAGGAGGTACCTGGCATCAAAGAAAGTACAGGGCATCCTGATTCACAGCGCTATGCTCTGGCAATACAATCTCCGTCTATGCACATCACTTGAGCCAAAGCTGTGTGACCAGGCCCCACAATGCAGAACTGCCAGGGAGTAGAACATTTGTGTTAAACAGAACTGCCCTAATTACCCAACCCTTATTTTCATTTTGCTTTGACACATTCTACATTCCTTTGAGTTGAGAACCAGTGTTCTCTCATTGAAACAACCACTGAGCATGGTTGCTGTAATATGGAGTATTGATAGTAAGGTTTCAATGTAATGCAACCTTCTCATGATTTGTTGCAGAGTGCTGGAGATATGGCAGCAATAAGATGGAGTAGGGGAAAATCAGACCTATTAAGAAGCTGCAAGAGGATTCTGGGGAATGGCGACATGAAAAAAAGTTGTCTGCACCATTATTCCTAAGTAACATCTCGGTCCATTATCATGCATAAGTGCCTACTCTGCATCTTAGGCTGGAGTAAAAAGCTAGTCCCCAACAAGAAAGAGGCAGAGAGAATGTAAAGAGAGGCCCACAAAGCTGCACTGGGGCACCTTATTTGGTTGATGATACTCTTTGAGAGGCTAGTGCACTTTGGCTGAATTCCAAGGGTCGCCTGGTCTTATTAAATAAGGATCTGTTTTCCATTCAGCCTAAACACACCCCATGACATTGGACCATCTCCTTTACCGTTTAAAGGCTGCATGGTAGAAATAACATCACCATGGTCATTAAGTGATCCACCTCCAAGCTGGATGGACTAACCTGACCTCACTGGAATGTCCTATAGTATATAGGGTTCCCCTCACTTTGGTAGCCTCAGGAATGCTACCAACCTTCTGAGTACCATTCTCTTCTCCCCGTGGAAGTAGGTAATTACACCTCCCTCAAGCTAAGTACACCATATACATGCTGACCTCACGATATACAGCCATACTGGATGCTGCGCTGGGAATTTTACACTCTAACATGTCACTAAGATGCAGCAAGTGGAAAAAAACAAGCACAGGGAAATCAGCACAGTGGGTTCTTGGTGCTGCCTTAGATGTCTGGTGACTTTCACATAGGCATCTCTTTAAGGCTGGTGGCGAGTGACCAAATGTTGCGTGATATGGGATCTTTTGGTCTTAATTATTTCTTTTTATGTTCTATGCCACTTCCCACTTTGGTGTGATAGATGGCTGGCAGTGCAGTTTGTAAGGCACAATCATGACGGAATATTACACTCGGGGTGAGATCATTCAACATTGACCATGGGGAAAGGGCATCATCAGGGTAGAGAATTCTTGAGTTCTTGTCAATGGCACAGCTGGGTCTGTCATATGTATGAGGAAGAATGCATAGACACATGTTGATAGGTTCCTGCAATGTTGGAGGTGGAGGAGGGTCGAGCTGAGTGGCACGCGCAGCATTCCATCTTACAGCATTAGAGCCAGGTGGTTCTTTCAGTGAGAGCAGGCTTGTTATCAACTCACAAAGCAGGCTACTCCAATGACATTAACAGTAGGCTTTTCAACCTTGGTCCTACAGTATGGTCCCTACTCCTTCAGGGAAGGAGCAGACAACCAGAGTCCTTTCCTCCGGTTCTCGTGTACGGAGCTCATTGCTGTATAAAAATCAACTGATACCTTGCACACAGGGCCAGCTACTATATCTCAAAACAGTAGTGGTTGTGCCCAAGCCAACTGACAAGATAAATTCAATGGTATCTCCAAATACTTCTATGGAGAATCAATCAACACAAAGTTAATCCTTCAGGAGATGCTTTTCAAAAGGTGCAGCTCCATGTTGAGGGAAGGTATCCAATCATGTTCACTGTTACGTGCATTAGGTTCAGTTGACCTGCACTAAAACAGGGGCTGTTGCAGGGCCTCCCATTCAGATGCAGCTCTGAACACACAATGTGGGGGTGGGCAGAAAGCCCATCTTCTTTGTGAAGAAGTGTTGTAGAGGATATGCCTTTTACCTCAATCCTTTGCAGGGGTGTGGAATTTAATAAAATATCTACTTGTCCATGGGGCAGGTTGCTTCATAAATCCACTTGTCCCTTTGGTGCCATGTAGTGTGGCGACAAATTATGGCACCAATCTCATCATACAAAAGCTCTGATATAGCCTCTCTGATTATGCCAGGGCTCATACCATAGTGGTGTTTGAATACTTTCAATCCCCTTATGTTGCCACGTTTCCGCAGATCTACATACCGGGGCTGAAGGTACTGGTAAGCAATAGTTCCAGGGTTAGAATGCCCTTTTGAGTCTGTGCAAACCTACTAACTTGCATGTTTTAAGGGTTTTCAACAACTCTTCTCTAATCTTTTCCCCTACTGAGAAATGTTGTAAATTTACTCCTGACAATGGCAGATGTAAACCTTCTTCCAGAGTTGGGAAAAAAGTGGTCGGAGGGAAAGTGAACTTGCAAGCACTCAGATTTTCGCATGAGCAAATCTACACATGCACATTTGCTCATGCTAAAATGCAGTTCACAAATATTTTCTAAGAGTACTATTTCTTGTCCTACTTCTGTAAATTCGTTGGAATTCACCAAAGCCGTATAGCTGCCCTTAATGCAAAGACATATACCATGGGTGCACTTTTGAGAACTTCTTTAATAATTGGGCCCCTAAATAGGTCTGGCGTTGACCGTGATCTTATATGTTTATTAAAATTGTGTCTCTCTCTCTGTATCAGCTGGCTTCACTGTGAGTGACTTAGCGCAAAAATAAGGACCCCCTGTAACTAATAAACATTCCTAGGACAGGGAAAATGCAATTGGCAATACAGAATCACTAGGCAACATACAGGTAAAATACTAATAGAATCAGACCTAAATTGGAAAACTGATGAAAGAACAATTTAATGTACCAAGCAATAAAAGAAATGTATCTCCTTTTATTATTTTTACAAAATATTTAAAAAGGTAGCAAAGTTTCATCAAACAATAACTTAAACATTGTAACAATGACAAATGAATATGTCAATGGCTACTCCCAAGGATTAGATGCCTGTGGGTAGTTTTCCAGCTCTCAATGTTATTTTACGAGTCTAGACAACAGCTGATGTACATCACAATATTCATTACAATGTAATAGATGCCACAAAACATGAAGTACAGATGCTTTGACACACTAAAGCAAAAAAATATACATAAACATGCAATCGAATATAAAAAATGTGGAGCTGGTTCTTGGAGGTATCGACGCACGTTTCGGCGAGCGTGCCGCCTTCATCAGGAAACCACATTAAAAAGTATTATCTACAAAAATAAGGTAAAAGGTACATTAAGTTAAACCCATCTCTCACGAGAACAGGAAATTATTGGTGCACCCACACCGAAAGCATGAACTGAGATACCGAAACAACCCGATATGTGAACAGAATAGGAAAAGAATTGTGCTTCAGTGAGTATAAAACAAAATGAGGAATGTATAGAATTAGAAATTTTATATATAAACTCAAAACTAGTTTGGCATCAGTGTCATCCAAAGCCGAAGAAAAAGTGTGAAAACCAGGAACCTGTATAATAAATGTCACAGCTTTGCTCACCAAGACCAATAGAAACGGGAAGTAGGTTGCTTCCTATAGCTGCCTCAAGGACATGTAGTAGTCCAAGTAAGTGTTAAAATAAACAACAATGCAAGGGCGAGGTTATCTGGGGGAGGATAATTAAATCACGAACAGAATTCAACTGGAAGATATTTAAAGAGACACCGATTCAACCTCCAGTACCTGAAATTATACCAGAAGACGCGATCATGTAGGGCCGAATCCACAAATCTAGAAGCGGTCCCTGAAACCAGAAAGGATCCTATAAACATCGGGCATGGAATCCCGTAAATAATTAGAACCATTTAAGTATGTGGGGAGGCTGAAAAGTCAATGAAGTAGAAACATACCTTAAAATTAAAACTTTGGCTGGCATGTATTGTGACTGTCTGCCTCGAATCAGGCCTTTTCTACGCCGTCACAAGTGAATTAATAAAATGAGGGGATACGCAGTCGTCATGCCTAGGATATGCTGGTCGAAAGTAATGATCGTAGAGCCAAAGCAGGTACCTGTCCCTTGAAGTGGAATAACACAGGGGAAAGGAAACGTAAATGTGTGTGTAGTACAACATAGTGGCCAATCATGTTAAGCACGGAAATGCTACTGGCTGGATGATAAAGCGGGTCAACAACGGTGAAAAATAGTAATCAACACTAATTCTGAGTGCCACTCCGGTAGGAGCTGCACAACACAGGGGCATTACTCGATGTAACTACGGTTCGGACGGTACGAGACCAATAAGGCATGGAACATGCGTGATATGCACGTCCAGCGGGTAAGTAGAATACTCAAGCACGGTATGGCTAAAGCGAAATGTCTGCTCAACATGTAGCGATTCCATGCTGCGCAAAAATGCATACGCTACCGCCGCAGATTACTTACTTGGTCATGCGAGTAGCAGTCGGAGGATATTTAGAAAGACTCGAAGCGATGCCGACCAGTACGGCTTTTGAAAGGCAGGGTGCTTACGTCAGCCGGACGGAGAATACACAAATTAAAAGGGACATAGTCCCATAAAACTTTGTGGCTGGCCGATGGAAAACACAGTGGAAAGACTCGTTGTTCGGCTCGAAGGAGAGAGCCTATAGATAAACAATGAAAGATAGACTTAATCATAAAGTAAATTCACATAAAGCATAATGGGATGATGGATTCTAATCCCTAATAATACATTAGTGATGGAAATGTGGATTTAAAGTGAAAATACTTTAATTCAATCTTTGAGTTGGGTGAGCTAAAGAGGTTGGACTCGATGACAATTTTCACGTGTGTAAGAGGGGGCTAGAAAGCTAGCATCTTGATCACACAAACGACTGGAAATGGGCGCCGTAAACAGAGGCATGAGCTAATAGGGTAAAGCTCTGCAGCAGTGATCACATATATGAAAGAGTCTAGTAACCTATGACAAAAATAACCGGAATAAAGAAGTCACAGTACAGGATTGGAACAAACCAACTATAGGCAGGAGATAATGCTAAGCTAGGTGTTCTATCTGATTGCGTTCTCCCACGAATCTTCTTTGTTCAATCCTTTTTGTGAGTATTCAAAACAAAAATCCAAAAGACTACACGTCTTTTACATATATCTGTACTTTTGGGTTCTTGCATCACCTCAATTTTTTCCAGACCATGCCATCTGATTTCACTTGCATGATGGTTTTTCTCAAGGTAATGATTAACTAACGGCGCAGTTAATTTCGATGTGTGAATCGCTGAACAATGTTCAGTTAAGCGTGTCGACAAAGCGCGTGAAGTTTCGCCAACATAACCTAGGTAGCAAGGATATAGTAAAAGATAAATCAAGTTCTTAGAGTGACAGCATTCTGCTCTTTCACAAGGAGCATATCGGCACACAAAGTAGTTTTGTTCAGTGCTAGTAACTACTGTGGCAGTGTGTGCTTCTTGAGACCAAAAATTATTTTTGCTTTTGCCAATGTTTGTTATGATGGTGAGGACCCGGCAGCTCCCACACCAATAAGGTTTTACAAAAACCATGCCACAACAAGTCACACGTTGACAAAACTAAAAAGCTGACCACCAATTTCAGACCTACTGGCTTTGCCAATGCTTGTTTATTTTTGTTTCCCATAATCTTATTGAAACTGGTTACACTGATTTTCCATTATGAACATTTTCGGGAAATACTAGCATGCATCAACACGTTACTAAATGATGCTGCAAAGAAATGCTACCTTAAATGTTACAGTAGTTTAGCAAAATGTTTTTTTTCCTGCTTTCATTTTTTTATGAACATTTTTATTTTGAAAGCAAAGAATCATCAATCTTTCTTTCAAGTTTCTGCAAATATTTGCATCAAAGCGGAGAGCATTCTGGGAGCATTATACATAGCCTCATACTGCTAAACTTTGAAAACACGAGTACACCTTTTTATACTGGAACCACTGTCAGTAGTGCAGTCGGAGCTTACAACATTTACTTAGAGCGCTCACCCTAATAATAAAGGCTTCCAATTAATGAACCATAAATACAAGTTTGAACACCATTACCATACAGACAAAAATATTACCTTAACTGCAGACAGTGCCCTTCCCTGATCTATAATGTGGTACTGCAAACTGGCAGCCAACGGGTTTGTGCTGCAGGAGTTTGGGCCTACTTGTCCCAAGGACAAAATACACATGAAAACTTGTTGCTCTTGACCCCAAACAATATTTCCTGGTCGTTGGGCTATAGGAATTCCACATCCCTGCTTTGTTCAAGTCTCTCAGCTTGATTCTAAGAAAATGCTCAAAAAAGGAACACTTTCCAAAGTGTTATTTCTCAAAATAGATTAAAGTAAGGACAGTGTGAATAAGGCTAAGGGATTGAGGCAAAGGGGTTAAGAGTATGAGTTATGGGTAGAGGGTCGGGAATACAGATTAAGGGTTTGAGGTAAAGGAATTATGTATGAAGATGCTAGGGTTCAGTGGTTAGGAGTTAAGGGCTAAAGATAAAAATGTTTATGGTATGAGTTAGGGCTTATGGGAATAGGCTGATATAGGTTTAAGGGTTTGGGGTTAGAGCTAAAGGGTTAAGGGTACTAGGTATGACCTAAAGGGGTACAATATATGGGTTTAGGGATTGGGGTTAAGGGTACAGGATTATAGGTTTGGCATAATTAAAATCAGAATTAAAGGTATGGGGTTAAAAGTTTCAGGAACAATGTTATTTTGGAGTACAGGGTTAAGGTTCTAGGGTATGGGGCTATGGTTTAAAGGTAAGGAATAGGAGTAGAGGCATAAGAGTAGCATTTTTGGGGTACAGGGTTGACAGTATGAGATCAAGATTAAGGGTATGTGGTTAAATGTTAAGGATATAGTGTTTGTGGTATAGGGCTTTGATTTACAGGTTTTCAGTATAGAGATATGGGGTTAGGGATGGGAGTTTACGGGTACGGTATAGGGTTAAGGTTTGGGGTATAAAGCGAAGGCTACGATTTACAGGTTTTCAGTATAGAGGTATGGGGTTAGGGATGGGAGTTTACGGTATAGGGTTAAGATTTGGGGTATAAAGTGATGAATATTGACTGTTGGGTTAAGGTCACAGGGGGGCTAATCACTATAACACGTTTAGCATCACAGATTGAAGAAAAAAAAAATAAGGCTAGTGTTAACATTATTTTTAGCCTGGCTATATGAGAAAAAGTGTTGTTTTTCACGAGAGAGAGAGCGCGCAAGAGACCTGTTTCCTAGCTTCATCTGGTACAACTAAGCAGCACTCTAGTCAGGTGTAAGGATTACTTCTAATAGCCAGACAGACTTGCCACGCAATCAACTGTCAGTAATAACCATGAATGGCTGAATGTACTAAACAATAGTCAATCATATTCTATGATCATCAGTAAAAAGTCAACAGTAGCTGAATAAATATCAATCATTTGACAGATTTGCCTCTCAAATGCTGGCAGGGCTAGTTTACAATCGGACAATTGTAGGACCGGTGACTGAAAGATCAATATTTCTGGCTAGTCAGACATAAGAATCACCTCAAAGGAGGAGTGGCTGAATCAATCATATGTCAGTTGGGGTTAGGTTAGTCACAACCCAACCACCCTCATAAATCTAGCTATTTACACCTCAGTACTACTGCATTTGATGATGAAAATTCATTCTGCCTCATCTGCACAGAGGCTAAAGTATATTAAACCAGCAGCAAAACTATATCATAACTATATACAGTTCAGAATGATGTACAACACAGGATGAGCCCTATGCGCAGAGACACACAATGTAAAGTGCATTGTAACATCCTACTATAGACCACACTATTGTAAACCCAATAACATAGCTTTTCCCTACACCAAACAATAATAGAACTTAATTCTCATTCTTTTGAACTCCTACATATTGTTCAGTAAGTTTCTACACTAACATGGAAGACCACTACAAGTCATATTTATCCTCCAGTACTGTATCCCGCTGCAGCAACAATCACCAATTGAACAGACATGGAATAACAGTTGAGATCTGACTCATATCGCAAGCGAACCCTATTGTAGACTACCACTGCAGATCCCAACTAACTAAATACTATGACCGCTTTCTGACATCTCCAATGACAATCACATAAGAGATGACTCTAACAAAGACAATGCAAACAGATCTATGCCTGCGCAAATCCATAAATATAAACAAATCTCAGAACGGACAACCCTACGCGGTAACCAGCTTAGTCGAATGTGACCATAAGAAATACAGTTTAAGATTTTAAAAAATGCTTCCAAAGTATAGATTTTAGTAATACTCAGACTGTACATAGTGCAATTTGTTTTTAGAACTGTCCTTTAAAAGCACACAGCAAGGTTAAGCTGGTAACTCCCTTGCAATACTACTCAAAAAGAGTAAATCTGTGTCATCAGGAAGCTTCAAGTGGTTCCATCAATTAAAGCCAATACCAGCTTCCAAGCAGCCTTTACATTTGCAGATTGACCAGTTGTGTACATTTACATTTCTATCAGGCAACAGGAGCCCTGGCAAGAGGGCTCGTTTAGCTGTCTGCCCCTCCTTCAGTTTCAGAGCACAGGATACTACTCCCTGCCTTACAATTTAGCTGAGGCATTTCACTGTCTGAATCAACCGTCCCAGGACCATGTCTTTTCACAAAAATAAGGGGAACTGTTGTTCTTACATTTAAAAAGCATAGGCACCTCATGCCCCTCAGATCCCAACCAATGTTTAGTATCATAACAAATACAGCAACCTTCATCAGTGATATTCAAAGTACGGCCTGTGGACCGCATGTTGCTCTCCTGACCTTTACATGCGGCCCCCTGGTCAACAGCAGCATTGGCCAGCTGTTTCTCGCCTCCGCACTAACGTTGAGAAATATTTAAAATGAAGGGGCACACATTTATTTACAGCTTTACTGATGTTAAAGGAAGTAATTAAGTTGTCATGCACCACTTACATTTATTAAAACCTTCATTTTAAAGACATTGAAACTATAAAAATTTGATAGTCTCTCCAAAATTCAAAAAGTGTATTTTATTAACATGCAGAAGTCTTTGTACATTAGATTATATTAGTGCATTGAGAATTTTTTTTTCCATCCACCTGACAACACTGCAAATAGTGAACTAAGAGGCAAGTCAGTTGTTTTGTTTGCCATCTGAGTGGCCAGTGTTCCTATTATACATAACATAGTTTAGCAAATAAAATGCAAGAGAAGGTTTCGTACAGTGCTCATCCTGAAGTCATGCATTTCGAGGTCCTCTTATATGTGATAATGAAGAAAAAGAAGGTAAAGTGAAGTAAAACAATTGTCTAGGATCACACAAGTGGGGAAGCTGGCATTTATCCCAGGTTTTCTTGCTTCATAATGTGCAACTCAGCCTTTATATGTACACGCTTTTCTTCCCTTATGCACACCTTACACCCCACAACCGCCAACAGTGCGGCCCTCAATCAACTTTTTGGCCCCCTGGAACATGTTTGGAAGTACCCACCATGCCCAACATGGTGAGTGTAACTTACGTAGGTAGGGAAGGACTTCAGCACCGCGCATATTAGGTATTAAGTGCTAGATAATTGTTACAAATGAATGCATACAGGCAAGGTTTAAGAGTAAAGTTTGTGGCAACTTGCAAAGGGAATCGTGTGTCGTGAATAACATTTTTGAGCATTCTAACATGAACAACTTAGTGAACAGGACAGTTAGTCTTTTAACGTGCGTTGTTTAGAGGAGCAGCGTGCACGATTAAGAGGAATCGTCTGTAACATGTCGATTTGTTGGGTATGGTCTACTACACTTTTAGCTAGCTTCAAGGCGCAGTCTGCGGCACGTGAGAGAATAAATACCAGGCATCGTTTACACACAAAAGGGGTGGTGCAAACAAACAGCAACATTGCACGCATGCTTACCCTCAGAAAGGAGCAATTGTACAGCTCCACCACCACCACCATTCTTTGGATTTGCACAAAAAAACATGTAACTTCCCCCACTTCAACAAAGCCTTTACGCTCGGTGGACATATGAATGACTTTGGTGCTCGCACAAACGCCCGCGCGCAGCTTATACTCAGGGAATTATAAGACACAGCCATTCTTGAATCAAGAAAAAAATCGGACCCAGGGAGAGCTTCTTACCAAGCGGCAAAAGCTGTGAGGGATTTGTGGTTGCGTTCACCGCCATATCGCCTTCCCGCAAAAACCGGCTAAGAATCCACTTACAGACACTGTAACAGACCAGCATGCAAAAGAAAAGCGGAAGCTGTAGTGACAATTTCCCTTTAGAGGAATGATCCTTAGTAACGAAGCAAGTAACGTGAGAACATCGACGTGCATCTTTCCTCTCGAAGTTTTGCGTTATTATCTCTTGAAGTTAAACCAAAGTAGTGGGATGCGGAATAAGTTTGAAAATAACTACATTGGTTTCATTTTTAGGTCTCGGCCTGCACCAGCGCTTGCGCTGGTCTGGCCGAGAGCTTTAGTAAGCGGGTTTTGGAAGTGCAAACACTGGCTTTCGGCTGGCGACCAGCTTGAGTTCACGATGGCGTGCAACGCGCAGCTGCCATCTGTTGTTTCCTATCTCTTCCTCATTTCCTCGTCATGGCTCATTAACTCTCTGGACTCTGATGTTTCAATCGCAGCAGCAGCTCACATTACCAACTGAGGGCCCTGGACTACAGTCACATGAAAAACAACAGCGATTAGCATTGAAATGCAAGCTTTTTTTTGTCTAGTTAGAAATATTGCTTCGGTGGGTTGATTTCACCTTATATCGCTATTTGTTTTATATTGGGAGTCCAGCCTAATTACCAGTATTTTTGTCTCTCACAGTTTTTTTATTTTTATATTTATTCGCGCAAAGCACAAAGCTATATTTAAGGTTACTTTTTCCGCGTCACTTCTTCACTCTATTTAAACTCCACACCCCCACTCTTATTGTTCTCTCCTTCTCTCTCTCTCCCTCTCTAATTCTCTCTCTACTTAATTAACTCTCCCTCTCTATCTTTTTAGCCTTTCATTCTCTCTCACCCCTTTATCTGTTTCTCTTCAAACTCCTTCATTCACTCTCTCTCTCCCTTCTTCTTCTCTCTCTCTATCCCGCTCAACTCTTTATACTATGTACACCCTTTCTCTCTCTCTCTTTCTCTCTCACCACCCTCTCTAATTGGGCATTATATCTTCACTCTATCTCTCACTCGGCAACACCACAGCATCACTCAGCGCAACCACAGCATCAATCAGAGCCAGCACAGCATCACTCAGCACCAACACAACACCACTCAGCACCACCACAGCATCACTCAGCACCACCACTCAGCACCACCACAGCATCTCTCAGCACCACCACAGCACCACTCAGCACTACCACACCACCACCACAGCATCACTCAGCATCACCACAGCATCACTCAGCACCACCACAGCATCACTCAGCACCACCACAGCATCACTCAGCAGCACCACTCACCACCACCACAGCATCACTCAGCACCACCACTCAGCACCACCACAGCACCACTCAGCACCACCACAGCATCACTCAGCATCACCACAGCATCACTCAGCACCACCACTCAGCACCACCACAGCATCACTCAGCACAGCACCACCACAGCATCACTCAGCACCACCACAGCACCACTCAGCACCACCACAGCATCACCACAGCCCCACTCAGCATCACCACAGCCCCACTCAGCATCACCACAGCCCCACTCATCACCACCACAGCAAAACCACAGCACCACCACAGCATCACCCGGCACCACCACAGCATCACTAAGCACCACCACAACACCACTCAGCACCACCACAGCATTACTCAGCAGCACCACAGCATCACTCTGCACCACCACAGCATCACTCTGCACCACCACAGCATCACTCTGCACCACCACAGCATCACTCTGCACCACCACAGCATCACTCAGCACCACCACAGCATCACTCAGCACCACCACAGCATCACTCAGCACCACAACAGCATCACTCAGCACCACCACAGCACCACTCAGCACCACCACAGCATCACTCAGCATCACCACAGCATCACTCAGCACCACCACAGCACCACTCAGCACCACCACAGCATCACTCAGCACCACCACAGCATCACTAAGTACCACAACAGCATCACTAAGCACCACCACAGCATCACTCAGCACCACCACAGCATCACTCAACACTACGACAGCATCACTCAGCATCACCACAGCATCACTCAGCACCACCACACCACCACTCAGCACCACCACAGCATCACTCAGCACCACCACAGCACCACTCAGCACCACCACAGCATCACTCAGCACTACCACAGCACCACAACAGCCCCACTCCGCATCACCACAGCCCCACTCAGCACCACCACACCACCACTAAGCACCACAACAGCATCACTAAGCACCACCACAACACCACTCAGCACCACCACAGCATCACTCAGCACCACCACAGCATCACAGCACCACCACAGCATCACAGCACCACCACAGCACCACTCAGCACCACCACAGCATCACTCAGCATCACCACAGCACCACCACACCACCACTCAGCACCACCACAGCACCACCCCAGCATCACTCAGCATCCCCACAGCATCACTCAGCACCACCACAGCATCACTCAGGACCACCACAGCATCACTCAGCACCACCACAGCACCACCTCAGCATCACTAAGCACCACCTCAACACCACTCAGCACTACCACAGCATCACTAAGCACCACCTCAACCTCACTCAACACCACCTCAGCATCACTAAGCACCACCTCAACATTAGAATAGGCAGGAAGAAGTTGCCAACATTGCAACGACAAAATAAACGACAAGACCTTTCTTATGTTTATTCTTTTAATTGGGTCATTCAGTTGTACATAATGTCGTCTTAGTTATATATAAAGTAACAAAAATGCTTATAAGTCTTTTTATTATAACTTTTCAACATGCTGCACAGCAGCCACAATGCTCTTAAAAACATTGGCAAAACCAATAGCTCTGCCTAAACACTTATAAGGCCCCAAAGGCGAGACCTATTGGCTAATAGGTCTCGCTTTGGGACCGTATATGTGTTTAACCAGGTGTCAGTTATGCAGCACAATTGTTGCATGGCTAAACACTTATAAGGTCCCAAAGGCGAGACCTATTGGCTATGCCAATGCTTGTTTATTGTTGCAGTTTTTATATAGCGCGAACTCGAACCCGAAGGTATCAGAGCGTTTTACATAAGCACCAGTTGCATTACAGATGGGCACATTCATTTTTCTTCTTTTTTTTTTTTTTTAGGCACGGAAAGATTAAGTGATTTGCCCAGAATCACGGGAGGTGTGAGCCTCCCGCCAGACCGATGCACAGTGTCGCTTAGAAATTTACCCAAGCAATTATTGGTGGTTTTGGTACTAGGGTAGCCATAAGCACTGCATATTCTATCCTTAGCCATGCCTTCAGGGTCCGCCCTAAGAGCGAGCTGGATATCTAGATATCTAACTAGAGAGTGGGTTTTGAAGGATTCTAGCAAATGACTAGCTGAGGGAGAACCTCTTTATGAGAATACAATTCAGTAACATTTTATTGTCATGAGTATGATGTAGGTATACATGCCAACGTGTAGGAATAGCTACATTTTGAGGGAAAAAAATTTTAGGAAAAGAATTTGCAATTTCAATAACCCTATTGAATTTTGTTGCAGTGGCAGTGACTCCAATTGAAGTGAAGGAAGTTTCATGTTGGACAAAGCTAAAAGAAAGAATAAAATCATTACGGTCGCACGAGTATATATAATGTCTAATATTGTGTAAAGGTTTTAGAGTAGATACAGCATTGATAGGCTTTTTTTTTGTCTGGACCTTTGGGTGCCACATAAATCACAGTTTTTACTGGATTTGCAATATTTGTTTGTTTAGTTTTTGAAAATCTGATTTTCAATGCAAAGTAATATTTACGTATTGTTCCATATTGAATATTTGTTGTGACATTTGGGCAGCTATATTAATATTTCACGCAGCGCAGCAAGCAAAGTTGCAGCACTGCATTTCATGAAAGGGAGAGAGCAGAATAGCACCACATCTACAGAGCCATGGAGCTCTTTTCCTATCTCTGCGCTGGTGCACTTTAGGCTGCCATGCATTATATCTACTAAGGTATGGTGCTGTTTTCCTCTGCCTGCATTGGCACATGTTAGGCTGCCATGCACCAATGTATACACCCCTGTACCTTAGAGCAAGGGTGTGTGTATTCTGTCAAGCATAGATTTTGTACTGGAAGGGTACAAAAACAATGCTTTAATACTTTTCCCACTCGGCAAATGTACTGTACAGCGCAGCACACATGTAAATTGGAAAAAAAGTAGAGACTTTTAAACAGTGCCCCACTATTATACCTGCCTCCAAGAGCCATAATGTTTTTGCGTAAATCCTGGTGTACCTTTTTAGTAGACAGAGATTTGCATCAGAACCCCTGTGTAGCGTCCTCCCCAGCCTGGTAGTATGTAAATGAACATGCTACACACAGAGCTCTGGATTGTACGTCTTTATTCCTCAGCATACAATCACACACAGCACACTCATTACGTCATAATTGTTAATAACCACACCTTAACACCTCCCAGCAAGTTACATAATTCCTTGTTGAGTCCGCCCAGAACCACAAAGGTCCTACAGCACATAGTCTCACGACACTACACCCTGGGTGGTTGCATGGGAACACCCATGTACCACCTATGGTACGCACCCTTGGTGCAAGGTTGCGCATAGTGCTACTTTGAGTTACTTTAGGCAACTTTTCAATGCTAATCATGGTTTGCATTGGAAATTAAATCCCACCACAGCACTTTGCGCTAGGTTTGCGTCACATTTGTAATAGTAAATCTTGGCCTAACTGTATAGAGCTGTATTATTTACACATGTAAAGTCTTTCAATTATTTTGTGGTGTGTGTATATATATATATATGTTTCAACTGCCTGCTCCAATATCAGAAACATATATATAGCCACAATGTATCCACGGATCCAGTGCGCAATAAAATAATATATATACCCTCTCGCCGCCCCACTTACACGCCCACACAAGCACTCACACACCCCTGGACGGACTTACACAGCCACTCACATGCCCAGCCAGACACTTACACATCTAAGTAAGTACTCACACACCCATCCAGGTTCTCACGCACCCAATCACAGACCCACACAACCACTCACACACCAACTCACTGACTATGCAGACACTTACACACCCACTCACACACCCAGTCACACACAACCACTTACACACCCAATCAGCCTCTCACACACCCACTTACACTCCCATAGAGCCACTCACACACACTCACACACCCTTGCAGCCTCACACATACCCATCCAGGGTCCTAGACACCCACTGAGACATATCCCTGGCACTGAAAAAAACAAAGGATACAGGGACGTTATGGTTAGGAAAGAGAATTTAAAAAACCTTAGAAATTCACTGAAAAACCAAAGGTTAAAGGGAAGTTACAGTTAGGTTCAGATTTTACCCGCATAATATATAACACTATAACTCGTGCCCTAAGGTAACTATAACTCGCTCCATCGCCATGCACTGCTAATTACCCCACATACTACATCATTGATACTATCACTGCAACATTTACTGTAAAATAATTGATGAGAAAACTGTGCATTGTGGAGTTGCGAGTTATAGTTACCTTAGGGCACAAGTTATAGCTACTTGAGATAACTGTAAATATAAATCCAAAATTTCTATGGTTTTGTGTGTGTAAAATCTGAACCTAACTATATCGTCCCTGTAACCTTTGGTGTTTTAGTTAATTTTTTATATATACATATATATGTGTGTGTGTGTTATACATGCAAAACATTTCATTAAAATATATAAACAAATTAATCAATGCTGTACAGTATAATACTGTTCCGATCTTCATCCTAGAAATGGAACTTAATATAATCATAAGGCATGATTTTGGTGTATTTACAAAACGATAAATTACTCATTTCCAAAGTCTCTGAAAGTAGTCACAATATACACCACAGACTGTGGAGATGAGTAATTTATCATTTAGCACATACACCAAAACTACTATAAAAATACTGTACAGCATTGACTAATTTGTTTATATAGTTTAATGAAATGTTTTGCATGTATAACACACACTGAATATGAAATGACCGCTGCATTAGTAGTTTATATAGTCTGTTTACACTGACCATGATAAGGTCACACGTCACGTAAATATTGGCACACAATGATGCCTCATTATCTGTGAGCAAGGCTGCTGGAGCAGCCGAAACGTTTCAATGGTTTATGGTAGCGGGCACGTAATTTGAAATAAAATTGCACGTTTTCAGCTTCCAGTAAGCGTCGGCTCTGCTTACGGGCATTTGGTTTACATATATTTACACAGTAGCCCTTGTCGTGGGCAGGAGCACCATTTTCAAACGAGATGAAAAGGCAGAGGAGTGCAACAATTCCGCATCTCCAAGCACGGCATTCTCATGCATAATAGCCTGCTTTTCTGAGCCCTATCGTACAAAGGAGAACAAAAGGACTATAACAGAGACATACTTGCACTGTCCTTACTAAAGGTAAAGAATGAATACTCACCATTAAGGACCACAAGTCCCAGCATGCTATGGGGCAAATGATGCCACGCCCACTAAGTGCCAGTATGCTAATAAAGGTTAATTGAAAATGGTGAGCTTACAGTGTACGTTGTCAGCCCAAGAAGAAGAGGCGCAATGCCTCGAAATGCGTCGGCTTTTTGGTAAATCACTGGGAGCAGAGAGGCGAGCTGCAGCGAGGCTTGTTATTAAAGGAGAATGCCGTCGAGTGCCCTGCCGCTGCTTACGGGCATTTGGTTTACATATATTTACACTGCAGCCCTTGTCGTGGGCAGGAGCACCATTTTCAAACGAGATGAAAAGGCAGAGGAGTGGAACGATTCCGCATCTCCTAGCACGGCATTCTCATGCATAATAGCCTGTTTTTCTGAGCCCTATCCTACAAAGGAGAACAAAAGGACTATAACAGAGACATACTTGCACTGTCCTTACTAAAGGTAAAGAATGAATACTCACCATTAAGGACCACAAGTCCCAGCATGCTATGGGGCAAATGATGCCACGCCCACTAAGTGCCAGTATGCTAATAAAGGTTAATTGAAAATGGTGAGCTTACAGTGTACGTTGTCAGCCCAAGAAGAAGAGGCGCAATGCCTCGAAACGCGTCGGCTTTTTGATCAATCACTGGGAGCAGAGAGGCGAGCTGCAGCGAGGCTTGTTATTAAAGGAGAATGCCGTTGAGTGCCCTGCCACTGCTTACGGGCATTTGGTTTACATATATTTACACGGCAGCCCTTGTCGTGGGCAGGAGCACCATTTTCAAACGAGATGAAAAGGCAGAGGAGTGGAACGATTCCGCTTCTCCTAGCACGACATTCTCATGCATAATAGCCTGCTTTTCTGAGCCCTATCCTACAAAGGAGAACAAAAGGACTATAACAGAGACATACTTGCACTGTCCTTACTAAAGGTAAAGAATGAATACTCACCATTAAGGACCACAAGGCCCAGCATGCTATGGGGCAAATGATGCCACGCCCACTAAGTGCCAGTATGCTAATAAAGGTTAATTGAAAATGGTGAGCTTACAGTGTACGTTGTCAGCCCAAGAAGAAGAGACGCAATGCCTCGAAACGCGTCGGCTTTTTGATAAATCACTGGGAGCAGAGAGGCGAGCTGCAGCGAGGCTTGTTATTAAAGGAGAATGCCGTCGAGTGCCCTGCCGCTGCTTACGGGCATTTGGTTTACATATATTTACACGGCAGCCCTTGTCGTGGGCAGGAGCACCATTTTCAAACGAGATGAAAAGGCAGAGGAGTGGAACGATTCCGCATCTCCTAGCACGTCATTCTCATGCATAATAGCCTGCTTTTCTGAGCCCTATCCTACAAAGGAGAACAAAAGGACTATAACAGAGACATACTTGCACTGTCCTTACTAAAGTTAAAGAATGAATACTCACCATTAAGGACCACAAGTCCCAGCATGCTATGGGGCAAATGATGCCACGCCCACTAAGTGCCAGTATGCTAATAAAGGTTCATTGAAAATGGTGAGCTTACAGTGTACGTTGTCAGCCCAAGAAGAAGAGGTGCAATGCCTCGAAACGCGTCGGCTTTTTGATAAATCACTGGGAGCAGAGAGGCGAGCTGCAGCGAGGCTTGTTATTAAAGTAGAATGCCGTCGAGTGCCCTGCCGCTGCTTACGGGCATTTGGTTTACATATATTTACACGGCAGCCCTTGTCGTGGGCAGGAGCACCATTTTCAAACGAGATGAAAAGGCAGAGGAGTGGAACGATTCCGCATCTCCTAGCACGTCATTCTCATGCATAATAGCCTGCTTTTCTGAGCCCTATCCTACAAAGGAGAACAAAAGGACTATAACAGAGGCATACTTGCACTGTCCTTACTAAAGGTAAAGAATGAATACTCACCATTAAGGACCACAAGTCCCAGCATGCTATGGGGCAAATGATGCCACGCCCACTAAGTGCCAGTATGCTAATAAAGGTTGATTTAAAATGGTGAGCTTACAGTGTACGTTGTCAGCCCAAGAAGAAGAGGCGCAATGCCTCGAAACGCGTCGGCTTTTTGATAAATCACTGGGAGCAGAGAGGCGAGCTGCAGCGAGGCTTGTTATTAAAGGAGAATGCCGTCGAGAGCCCTGCCGCTGCTTACGGGCATTTGGTTTACATATATTTACACGGCAGCCCTTGTCGTGGGCAGGAGCACCATTTTCAAACGAGATGAAAAGGCAGAGGAGTGGAACGATTCCGCATCTCCTAGCACGGCATTCTCATGCATAATAGCCTGCTTTTCTGAGCCCTATCCTACAAAGGAGAACAAAAGGACTATAACAGAGACATACTTGCACTGTCCTTACTAAAGGTAAAGAATGAATACTCACCATTAAGGACCACAAGTCCCAGCATGCTATGGGGTAAATGATGCCACGCCCACTAAGTGCCAGTATGCTAATAAAGGTTAATTGAAAATGGTGAGCTTACAGTGTACGTTGTCAGCCCAAGAAGAAGAGGCGCAATGCCTCGAAACGTGCAGCTTTTTGATAAATCACTGGGAGCAGAGAGGCGAGATGCAGCGAGGCTTGTTATTAAAGGAGAATGCCGTCGAGTGCCCTGCCGCTGCTTACGGGCATTTGGTTTACATATATTTACACGGCAGCCCTTGTCGTGGGCAGGAGCACCATTTTCAAACGAGATGAAAAGGCAGAGGAGTGGAACGATTCCGCATCTCCTAGCACGGCATTCTCATGCATAATAGCCTGCTTTTCTGAGCCCTATCCTACAAAGGAGAACAAAAGGACTATAACAGAGACATACTTGCACTGTCCTTACTAAAGGTAAATAATGAATACTCACCATTAAGGACCACGAGTCCCAGCATGCTATGGGGCAAATGATGACACGCCCACTAAGTGCCAGTATGCTAATAAAGGTTAATTGAAAATGGTGAGCTTACAGTGTACGTTGTCAGGCCAAGAAGAAGAGGCGCAATGCCTCGAAACGCGTCGGCTTTTTGATAAATCACTGGGAGCAGAGAGGCGAGCTGCAGCGAGGCTTGTTATTAAAGGAGAATGCCGTTGAATGCCCTGCAGCTGCTTACGGGCATTTGGTTTACATATATTTACACGGCAGCCCTTGTCGTGGGCAGGAGCACCAATTTCAAATAAGATGAAAAGGCGAGAGGAGTGGTACCATTCCGCATCTCCTAGCACGGCATTCTCATGCATAATAGCCTGCTTTTCTGCGCCCTATCCTACAAAGCAGAACAAAAGGACGATAACAGAGACATACTTGCACTGTCCTTACTAAAGGTAAAGAATGAATACTCACCATTAAGGACCACAAGTCCCAGCATGCTATGGGGCAAATGATACCACGCCCACTAAGTGCCAGTATGCTAATAAAGGTTAATTGAAAATGGTGAGCTTACAGTGTACGTTGTCAGCCCAAGAAGAAGAGGCGCAATGCCTCGAAACGCGTCAGCTTTTTGATAAATCACTGGGAGCAGAGAGGCGAGCTGCAGCGAGGCTTGTTATTAAAGGAGAATGCCGTCGAGTGCCCTGCCGCTGCTTACGGGCATTTGGTTTACATATATTTACACTGCAGCCCTTGTCGTGGGCAGGAGCACCATTTTCAAACGAGATGAAAAGGCAGAGGAGTGGAACGATTCCACATCTCCTAGCACGGCATTCTCATGCATAATAGCCTGCTTTTCTGAGCCCTATCCTACAAAGGAGAACAAAAGGACTATAACAGAGACATACTTGCACTGTCCTTACTAAAGGTAAAGAATGAATACTCACCATTAAGGACCACAAGTCCCAGCATGCTATGGGACAAATGATGCCACGCCCACTAAGTGCCAGTATGCTAATAAAGGTTAATTGAAAAAGGTGAGCTTACAGTGTACGTTGTCAGCCCAAAAAGAAGAGGTGCAATGCCTCGAAACGCGTCAGCTTTTTGATAAATCACTGGGAGCAGAGAGGCGAGCTGCAGCGAGGCTTGTTATTAAAAGAGAATGCCGTCGAGTGCCCTGCCGCTGCTTACGGGCATTTGGTTTACATATATTTACACGGCAGCCCTTGTCGTGGGCAGGAGCACAATTTTCAAACGAGATGAAAAGGCAGAGGAGTGGAACGATTCCGCATCTCCTAGCACGGCATTCTCATGCATAATAGCCTGCTTTTCTGAGCCCTATCCTACAAAGGAGAACAAAAGGACTATAACAGAGACATACTTGCACTGTCCTTACTAAAGGTAAAGAATGAATACTCACCATTAAGGACCACAAGTCCCAGCATGCTATGGGGCAAATGATGCCACGCCTACTAAGTGCCAGTATGCTAATAAAGGTTAATTGAAAATGGTGAGCTTACAGTGTACGTTGTCAGCCCAAGAAGAAGAGCCGCAATGCCTCGAAACGCGTCAGCTTTTTGATAAATCACTGGGAGCAGAGAGGCGAGCTGCAGCGAGGCTTGTTATTAAAGGAGAATGCCGTCGAGTGCCCTGCCGCTGCTTACGGGCATATGGTTTACATATATTTACACGGCAGCCCTTGTCGTGGGCAGGAGCACCATTTTCAAACGAGATGAAAAGGCAGAGAAGTGGGACGATTCCGCATCTCCTAGCACGGCATTCTCATGCATAATAGCCTGCTTTTCTGAGCCCTATCCTACAAAGGAGAACAAAAGGACTATAACAGAGACATACTTGCACTGTCCTTACTAAAGGTAAAGAATGAATACTCACCATTAAGGACCACAAGTCCCAGCATGCTATGGGGCAAATGATGCCACGCCCACTATCCTACAAAGGAGAACAAAAGGACTATAACAGAGACATAAGCGTCGGCTCTGCTTACGGGCATTTGGTTTACATATATTTTCACGGCAGCCCAGGTCGTGGGCAGGAGCACCATTTTCAAACGAGATGAAAAGGCAGAGGAGTGAACGATTCCGCATCTCCTAGCACGGCATTCTCATGCATAATAGCCTGCTTTTCTGAGCCCTATCCTACAAAGGGAACAAAAGGACTATAACAGAGACATACTTGCACTGTCCTTACTAAAGGTAAAGAATGAATACTCACCATTAAGGACCACAAGTCCCAGCATGCTATGGGGCAAATGATGCCACGCCCACTAAGTGCCTGTATGCTAATAAAGGTTAATTGAAAATGGTGAGCTTACAGTGTACGTTGTCAGCCCAAGAAGAAGAGGCGCAATGCCTCGAAACGCGTCGGCTTTTTGATAAATCACTGGGAGCAGAGAGGCGAGCTGCAGCGAGGCTTGTTATTAAAGGAGAATGCCATTGAGTGCCCTGCCGCCTCTTACGGGCATTTAGTTTACAGATATATATATATATAAGGATTTGTTAAATGCAATAGCTGCCGGGCTTGCAAATTTGGTAAAAACATTACCCAAGTTGATTCAGCTTTCAGACAGAATCCCCTCATCATTAAACATTGCCTCACATGTAAGACTGAGTTTGCTATCTATCTGCTTGTCTGTTCATGCAACCTTTGGTACATTGGCAGCACTAAGCTACCAGTACACCAACGCATCCTACAACATCTCAGGGCCATAGTCAATAATGACTCAGCATACCCTGTAGCGAGACATTTCAAGGAAAAGCATAGTAACAACCTTAACCATCTACATTACTCAGTGATTGATTGCATACCAGCACTTATGAGGGGTGGCAACCGGGAGAAGCTCCTGCGCACAACTAGAGAGCAAATACATCATTGAATTTAATACTAAGTGCCCCGCAGGACTGAACATCAGTGAGGATATGCACAACTTCCTATAAAACGGAGTCACATATGATGTTTAAACTAAAACATCCCATATCATCTAATAGCATTTAGGCCTATGGTGTCCATTCTAACAAACTAAATTCATGAACCCATTTAAAACATCTCAGATAAATCAGAACTACATCTGTCTGTAACCTTGGCTCCCATCTCTGATACCCTGTACTATTTGTGCATTTGTGCCATGAATTTTGTATAACCTAACTTCTTTTTCAGTACACTGATTAACTTATGTTTTGTATGCATATGACTTAATATACTTTAATTTGAGCATGTCATTTGTAATCTACTACTATGAAAAGCCACGCGTGATTGTGTTAAGTGGACTTTGTTAATAATTGAAATAATTTTAGTTTCTTGATTACACATATACCCTGTGTGTGAATATCCAGTTAACACATTGGACCATACTGCTCCGCCCAATTTTGCCAATTAGTATTCACACATAGTCTCACTCTTTTAACCCAACACTCCCCTCCCTTTCACATTACACACTATTAGCACCCACGTATGAATAGTACCAGTTGACTTTTTAACTTTTTTTTCCCACACCTGGCACCAAGCGGTAAGAAACATATTATGGCTGGCATATACATATATATTTTCTCGCGGCGCTTTTTAAACTTAAATTTAATTTATATTAATTAAATATAGCGCAAACGGCATAACTCACTGAGGTATGACAGATCACCCGGCAACAGATATACTCTAATACATGAGTGTACACTTAGCAATAGTTAGCCTGCCCCATTATACTCAGCCTCTTTGAGATAGATCACGCCAGACCATTGTGACACTCCATTCACACACGGGTCACTTACCGTGATCTTCGCATTTGCCTCGTATTTCCACGGTTTTAGGACTCATGAAACCTTATCGCGAACGCAGTGGCGCCACAAAACACATAGACAGGCAACTTCTGCAACATGCACAGCCGTTCTAACGCTCATACCTTCCCACACACACAAGCGTTACAGATGTCTTCTATCTCCATGTAGATATACTGCACAGTGCCTGGTTAACTGCTGACTCACCTGCAGCAGTAAACTATCACTACAGTAAAGTAGCTTACTGTAGTAAAAGTGCCAACTCATGTGGTAAAATGTTAAACACTGTAGCAGTAAACTATCACTACAGTAAAGTAGCTTACTGTAGTAAAAGTGCCAACTCATGTGGTAAAATGTTAAACACTGTAAAAAGACTACTACTCACCTCCTATGTATATAAAGCACCCTTTCACATGCAGTGCACTATGTGAACAAGGCTGCATGTCTGGCGGCCGAAACGCGTCATTTTGGACATTGATACTTAAATAAAGACACTTTGCCATCATCACTGCCTTGGAGTCTGTGCCCTCGTGTTGCGCCGCTGTGGCTGGATATTTTGGGATTCACATGCTGATTTCTATGCAGAGTCAGGCTAACTCTGCCACACAGACCCCCTCTTCTGACATTTCTTTGGGCCAAAAGGAATCCTCAACAGCCACCGTATCGTATGAACTCTGGGAGGAGATACACAAGATCACGGCCCCCTGATTGCTGTATTTTTGCACGCCAGGAAAACCATTGTGCCTGAGGTTGAAGTTGAGTCGGAGGACCTAGCTGCACATCAAGCACCGAGTGGTGAGTAAGAGATGCATGTAGCAACTGATCAGGTTTAAGAGGAGCACTGTTGGCGCCTGCACAAGCACACCGCATTTGCGAATCAGTTTTTGCTTGTCGGCGACCAGGCATATACATTTACAGTTAATCATCATGTCCAACGAAGCGCTGCGTGAAAGGGAAGCAGCGTTAGAAGCATTATTTGACAATTTGCCCACTGTCCACAATCAGCCACGAACGGCTAATGCGCAATATGACACAGCCAATGAAAACTACAAAAGCAAACTCAAAGTACTGGAAAAGTTGTTACGAACTGAAATCACCAAATGGTGGGAGTCAAAATCACTGCAAAAATACCGAGATGCGGGCCGAGTGCCCCGTGGACTTAGAATAATGTTGGCGCCAAGCTTTGACAACCCTAATCCTGACATGCTCAAAGAATGGGCGGAGAGCAACTTGGAGGCATCTATGAGGTTGGTCAACATCCTGATCAAATACACCGAAATTGATCGCTCAAAAACACTTATAGAGATTGAGCGCATCAACGCTGAGCTCAGCAGCTGTGAACAACAGGAAGCAATAACAAAAGGCAGAGAGGCGATTGCTTCCCGCCTCAAAAAACACGAGGAAACCATTAAAACGCGAAAAGGTATTTAAAATTGCCCGCGATAAAGCGGACTATGAATGCGGGCAAATATTCACCTTTGCCAAACGCTACGATAACATCAGGAAACAAAGACTCAACAAATTGCCTCAGCAAAATGCGCTAATAACAACTCTTTCTATCGTTGAAGGCACAGACTCCGCATCGATGTCAGATCTGAGCTCAGCATTGGGAAGTGGCTCAGAATCAGAGGACGGAGGATTCAGGGGCACCACAACTGATGGAGCGGGTGCCAGCTTGGCTCAAGAACTTGATTTTTTAGTCCTGGACCGAAGGCAAACACTCAGACCAAGGGCACCAAAGAATCAAAGCGCAGACGCAACCGCAGGAGGCACGAAAGGAGAAAAATCAGAAAAACCCAAGCAAGGAAACAAGAGGAGAGGAAAATGGAGGTGTTAAGCGGCACAGAGACCAAGACTATTATCAACCTGAGCAACATCAATCTCACGGAGGCGGAAAAACAACTTCTCTCACTTGGTCTCACTTTTTGTCCGGAAAGTAGCTTTGATTATTGCAGCACCCGCATTGATTTATATAAATTCATAAGAAAACTCAAGCTCATAAAATTCTTCAAACAAAAAAGTAGCGGCAACGTCCAGAATACACCCAGTAACCCGTTACCCTCTGATACAATCCTCACAGTCTCTGATATTCCAATCATACGTACTCTAATTGAGCTAGAGTCCGCTGAAGGAACAACTGCCACGCAACAAAGCTCCAGCGATGTAAGCATTACAGATACCGTGAGAGTACCAAGTCCTTTCAAACCTCACTCTACCTTTACACCAATGATGCCAAGAGATGCGATTGACATTTTCAGCGACGTCATCACTGATGAATTAAAATCCCTGCATCTCAGGAAGAAACGCAAGCAACACAGAAACACCCGCCCAGAGATTAATCAAGGTTATCACAACCTTATGAGAAAACTGCAAAAAGAGAATGAAGTGATCATCAATAAAGCGGACAAGGGAGGTAATATTGTCCTGTGGCCACGACATTTGTACCTCGCAGAAGCTGACAGGCATCTTACAAACCAACAGTGTTACAAAACTTCAAGCCATAAAGAAATAGCCACAAGCAATAAAGATCTAAGAAAGCACCTCAACTCCTACAGAGCGCAAGGGATTATCAGTAAAGATGAATTTTCTTTCCTAAACACAGATTCCCCGGTGCTCCCGATCCTGTACTTCTTACCCAAAGTACACAAGAACTCAGATCCCATACCTGGGCGTCCCATCATCTCGGCCAAAAAGAATATGTGCGAAAACATCTCCAGATATATTGACTACTTCCTACAAGATATGGTCTCAAGCCTACCAACGTACCTTAGAGACACAAGTGACTTTTTATTGAAAATCAAAGATATCCCATGGTGCAATGACTATCTGCTCATGTCGCTCGACATCACCTCGCTTTATACAAGCATCAGCCACAGTGATGGTATCGCAGCATGCAAGCACTTTCTGGATAAAAAACCGATAAACTGCTATAAACACAATGAATTCTTGCTCTTCCTCATTGAATGGTGTTTGTTCCACAACTACTTCCTATTCAACAAAAAAGTGTACCATCAATTAAGGGGAGTGGCCATGGGAGCATGCTTTTCGCCGAGCTACGCTTGTCTACATGTAGGAGCTTGGGAGGAGCAGACTCTGAGGGGACACCTGCACGAAACCTGGAATAACAATGTAATCACCTGGTTAAGGTTTATAGATGATGTCTTCGTCATCTGGAAGGGGGACACCATCAGTGCAAAAGCGTTTATTGAAACAATCAATTCAAACACCCTCAACCTTGAATTCAATGCCAACATCAGTAAAACATCTATTGAATTCCTTGATGTAGAGTTATTTGTGGGAGGTGGCAAACTGAACTCTAAACTACATAGGAAGCCAACGGCAGGAAACTCAACACTTCATGCTGCCAGTTTTCACCCTAAACACCTGATTGCGAGCATCCCCTATGGAGAAATGCTACGCCTGCGTAGGATCTGTAGCTCACCCACTGATCTAACACATTGTCAGGAAGATGCATTCCAATGCTTTAGAGCTAGAGGTTACTCCAGAGCCAACATCAGAAAAGCCATGAATAGAGCCAACTTAATTCCTAGGGAAGACCTCCTTACAGTAGGTCGCGAAGTTGACACTAACATTCCCATTCTAGAGCAGAAACAAAGCATCACTACCAGGCTCATTACAACATTCAACACAGAAGCCCTTAACATCAGATCAGTCATTAATAAACACTGGGGCATCATTAGATCAGATCCCATCCTAGGCCCAATAGTGACAAACCAGCCTGATATTACTTACAAGCGTGCATTCTCAATGCACGATGCCCTGGTGAGAAATAGTCCAGAGGTCATATCGAAAGGTAACTGGCTGACAGATACCAAAGGATTTGTTAAATGCAATAGCTGCCGGGCTTGCAAATTTGGTAAAAACATTACCCAAGTTGATTCAGCTTTCAGACAGAATCCCCTCATCATTAAACATCGCCTCACATGTAAGACTGAGTTTGCTATCTATCTGCTTGTCTGTTCATGCAACCTTTGGTACATTGGCAGCACTAAGCTACCAGTACACCAACGCATCCTACAACATCTCAGGGCCATAGTCAATAATGACTCAGCATACCCTGTAGCGAGACATTTCAAGGAAAAGCATAGTAACAACCTTAACCATCTACATTACTCAGTGATTGATTGCATACCAGCACTTATGAGGGGTGGCAACCGGGAGAAGTTCCTGCGACAACTAGAGAGCAAATACATCATTGAATTTAATACTAAGTGCCCCGCAGGACTGAACATCAGTGAGGATATGCACAACTTCCTATAAAACGGAGTCACATATGATGTTTAAACTAAAACATCCCATATCATCTAATAGCATTTAGGCCTATGGTGTCCATTCTAACAAACTAAATTCATGAACCCATTTAAAACATCTCAGATAAATCAGAACTACATCTGTCTGTAACCTTGGCTCCCATCTCTGATACCCTGTACTATTTGTGCATTTGTGCCATGAATTTTGTATAACCTAACTTCTTTTTCAGTACACTGATTAACTTATGTTTTGTATGCATATGACTTAATATACTTTAATTTGAGCATGTCATTTGTAATCTACTACTATGAAAAGCCACGCGTGATTGTGTTAAGTGGACTTTGTTAATAATTGAAATAATTTTAGTTTCTTGATTACACATATACCCTGTGTGTGAATATCCAGTTAACACATTGGACCATACTGCTCCGCCCAATTTTGCCAATTAGTATTCACACATAGTCTCACTCTTTTAACCCAACACTCCCTCCCTTTCACATTACACACTATTAGCACCCACGTATGAATAGTACCAGTTGACTTTTTAACATTTTTTTCCCACACCTGGCACCAAGCGGTAAGAAACATATTATGGCTGGCATATATATATATATATTTTCTCGCGGCGCTTTTTAAACTTAAATTTAATTTATATTAATTAAATATAGCGCAAACGGCATAACTCACTGAGGTATGACAGATCACCCGGCAACAGATATACTCTAATACATGAGTGTACACTTAGCAATAGTTAGCCTGCCCCATTATACTCAGCCTCTTTGAGATAGATCACGCCAGACCATTGTGACACTCCATTCACACACGGGTCACTTACCGTGATCTTCGCATTTGCCTCGTATTTCCACGGTTTTAGGACTCATGAAACCTTATCGCGAACGCAGTGGCGCCACAAAACACATAGACAGGCAACTTCTGCAACATGCACAGCCGTTCTAACGCTCATACCTTCCCACACACACAAGCGTTACAGATGTCTTCTATCTCCATGTAGATATACTGCACAGTGCCTGGTTAACTGCTGACTCACCTGCAGCAGTAAACTATCACTACAGTAAAGTAGCTTACTGTAGTAAAAGTGCCAACTCATGTGGTAAAATGTTAAACACTGTAGCAGTAAACTATCACTACAGTAAAGTAGCTTACTGTAGTAAAAGTGCCAACTCATGTGGTAAAATGTTAAACACTGTAAAAAGACTACTACTCACCACCTATGTATATAAAGCACCCTTTCACATGCAGTGCACTATGTGAACAAGGCCGCAACTCTGGCGGCCGAAACGCGTCATTTTGGACATTGATACTTAAATAAAGACACTTTGCCATCATCACTGCCTTGGAGTCTGTGCCCTCGTGTTGCGCCGCTGTGGCTGGATACTTTGGCATTCACATGCTGATAGATATATATATATATTATCTACTGGCGGTCGCCAGTAGATAGTTATAGTTACAACCTATTATCCATAGGAAATCCGAGACATTCTATTTGAAATAACTCTCTTGCCGGTTGACGTATCTTCGCAAAATTTTCAAACTTTGTGGGGCGCTCCGGTCCGCTCCTACCCTGAAAGTCTCGGGGGGATTTGTCAAGCGGGGGCTGAGAAAAAAGGGGGTCCCAAAACGCGTTTTCCCCATGCAATTTTCCATAGGAAACTTTAGACACGGCTACAGCCTCGAATCTGCTGAACGGAATTACACCAAATTTGGCAAAGAGGTAGTTCTTGGTTGAGAAAGAACCCTTTTTGTTAAATGGTGTAAATCCGTTCAGTAGTTGCTGAGAAAATCAAAAGTAAAAAGATAGATATATCTATGGCCGCGTCGGATTCGCGCACCCTCCCGATCACGAGCTGCATGCTAATTGGCTGTCAACACTCCAAATCAGGAAGTGTTGGCAGCCATTTTGTCCCTCGGTAGAACCGAGGGACAGAAACAAGTGCGCAAAGCGCACAAAGGGGGCAGGGTAGAAACACCCTGACCCCCTAGGTCTGCTCAGGGGACCCCCTGGGCAAAAATGTTTTGTTTTTTTTTGTTTTAAAAATCGGCAGGATGCGCTCAGGGTGCGCGAATCCTGCCGAAAAAAAAATCGAGCGCGGTCTCCTGCGCTTCGATAGTTAATTGGCCCCGGGTGGGCCAAGTCCCGGGGGCATGCTGGGGGGGTTAATTTTATGTGTGGGGGCCTCTAAGGGCCCCCAAGCCCCGGGGACCACCACCCCCCGGGGCTTTATGTAGTAATGGTGCGGGAGGGCTCTGAGCCCTCCCGCAGCCCTCGGGACCGCCACCTCCCCGGGGCTTCTTTTTTTATTTTTGAAAAACCTGAGTGGGGGCTCCAGCCCCCACACGCCCCGGGGACCACCACCTCCCGGGGCACTAAGAAAAATTACAATGGGGGTCCGTTTTGGACCTCAAGCCCCGGGGACCACCACCTCCCCGGGCTTTCAAAATGTAAGGAGGGGGCCGCGCGGCCCCCTCCTGGAGCCCTTGATGGCCCTGGGGACCGCCACCCCCAGGGCCGGCTCCTGCAGTGTCCCGGGGTGCCTACCCCCGGGACACTGTAGTTTGCTATGGCAGGACGGAGCCTCGCGGCTCCCGTCCTGCCATAGCAACTGCTTTGGATATTGGAAGAGAGAGCAGGAAACCTGCTCTCTCTTCCAATATCCAAAGCACATTGCTTTTCCACATGGGGAGCAGCATGTTAGCAGCTCCCCATGTGGAAAAGCAATGCCGGCTCCCAAGGGACGCGGGGAGCCGGCGGGACTGTGGGGGATTGGGGACCCCCCACAGTCCCCAACGGAGGGGCCAGCCCCGGGGGATGGGGTCCCCGGGGCAAGTAGTGGCTCGGGAGGGGGCCACGCGGCCCCCTCCCCAAAAAATAAATCTTTTTTTAAAAACGGAAAGGCCGGCCCCGGGGGATGGGGTCCCCGGGGCCTTAAATGGCCTGAGGAGGGGGCCACGCAGCCCCCTCCAAAGAAAAAAAAAATCGAGGCCATGTCCCGGGGGATGGGGTCCCCGGGGCCAATACAGGCCCAGGGAAGGGGGCCACGCGGCCCCCTTCCCGTTTTAAAAAAAAATTAATTTAAAAAAAGGGTAAGGCCCTGGGGGATGGGGTCCCCAGGGCCCAAAAACAGAAAAAGGAAGGGGGCCACACAGCCCCCTTCAGGGCACAAAAAAAAAAAAAAAACGATCGGGCCCGCAGGCCCCGCCCCTTCCTTCACCACTCTGCAAACGCGCCCTGGCGCGTTTGCAGAGGGGGAACGAATTCCCCTTGAATACTGGGTCCTTGGGGCCAACTAGCCCACCAGGAACCTCCAGTATGCGCTAGGAGCTGCGTTGCAGAGAGGTGTACAGAGGCCACGCCCTTTTTACACCTCTCTGCAACGCAGCTCTGTGGCGCTTTTGGATATACCTGTTGGGCTAGTTGGCCCCCAGGGACCCTCAGGAGTCAAGGGAGTTAATCCCCGACTTAAAACGCGCCACGGGCGCGTTTGCACAGTGGTGAAGGGAGGGGCGGGGCTTCAGGTGACATCTGTGCAAACACGCCCCGTGGCGCATTTTAAGTTGGGGATTAAATCCCTTCAATCCTGAGGGTCTTGGGGCCAACTAGCCCAACAGGTACATCCAGAAAGCGCCACAGAGCTGCGTTGCAGAGAGGTGTAAAAGGGGTGTGGCCTCTCTACACGTCTCTGCAATGCAGCCCTCTGGCGCATATTGGAGGTTCCTGGTGGGCTAGTTGGCCCCTAGGGACCCTCAGGATTCAAGGGGACTTAATCCCCCAACTTAAAACGCGCCACGGGGCGCGTTTGCACAGATGTCACCTCAGGCCCCGCCCCTCCCTTCACCATTGTGCAAATATTCTTCTAAAATCATCCGAAATACGAATTCCGATTTACTCACCTGTTATAAGGAGAGACCTCAGTGCTGTATCTTTCAGTCCAGTACTGGTCCTGAAAAGTAATTTTAACCGTACTTACCAGTAACTTGAATTTCCTTCCATAGGATATCATTGCCTGCTTTTTGCTGAAAAAGTTTCTAAGTGTTGATTTTTGAAACCTACAAATATTCCTCTAAAATCAGCCGAAATACGAATTCCGATTTACTCACCTGTTAAAAGGAGAGACCTCAGTGCTGTATCTTTCAGCCCAGTACTGGTCCTGAAAAGTAATTTTAACCGTACTTACCAGTAACTTGAATTTCCTTCCATAGGCTAACATTGACTGGTTTCACTTGGAAATTCTTCTAAGTGTGGAGTTTTGGAACTTTAAAATATTCCTCTAAAATCAGCCGAAATACGAATTCCGATTTACTCACCTGTTATCAGGAGAGACCTCAGTGCTGCATCTTTCAGCCCAGTACTAATCCTGAAAAGTAATTTTAACCGTACTTACCAGTAACTTGAATTTCCTTCCATAGGATATCATTGCCTGCTTTTTGCTGAAAAAGTTTCTAAGTGTTGATTTTTGAAACATACAAATATTCCTCTAAAATCAGCCGAAATCCGAATTCTGATTTACTCACCTGTTATCAGGAGAGAGCTCAGTGCTGCATCTTTCAGCCCAGTACTGGTCCTGAAAAGTAATTTTAACCGTACTTACCAGTAACTTGAATTTCCTTCCATAGGCTAACATTGACTGGTTTCACTTGAAAATTCTTCTAAGTGTGGAGTTTTGGAACTTTAAATTATTCTTCTAAAATCAGCCGAAATACAAATTCCGATTTACTCACCTGTTATCAGGAGAGAACCCAGTGCTGCATCTTTTAGCCCAGCACTGACCCTGAAAAGTAATTTTAACCGTACTTACCAGTAACTTATCTTTTCTTCCATAGGAATCCATTGTCTGGTTTTCAGCAGAAAAGTTTCAAAGTGTCGATTTTCACAAACTACAAATATTCCTTAAAAATCGCCTGTATGACTTAAACGCATTTTTTCAACTGTTTACAGGAGATGCACCAGTGCTGGATCCAGGATCCAACACTGAGTAAGAAAAAGTAACGATAAGAGTTTTTACCTGCTAAGTGAATTTCCTTCCATAGGATAACATTGGTGATTCTATGAGGAAAAGTTTCTAAGTGTCAACTTTTAAAATACAATAATATTCCTTAAAAATCACGACTGTAACCAAAACGCTTTTACTCAACTGTTTACAGGAGATGTCCCAGGACTGAATCTAGGATCCAGTCCTGTGGTTAGAAAAGTAATCCATAAAGTAACCAATTGCATTTAACTAGAAATTCACTTTGAGCTGAATGTTGCATTGTGTTTGAAAATGTGTTGCCCATTGCAACAACTGTAACTACTGTACTTAAAAGTCTATTGCCTATGTGCTAAGTATTTAAACTAAAGTAATTCATTCTGAGAAAGTATTTTTTGTAATGTAATGTATAATGTAATTACAATGTAATTTAAAAAATAAAATATGTAAAAGAAATTGTTGCTAAAAATGTAGTAAATCAGTATGAAAAAAATTAATAAAAAAATTAATACATTTAAAAAATGTCATTTAAAAAACCTTTGAAATTCACTGAAAAAACCGTAGGTTTCAGGCACGTTATAGTTACAAATTAGCATTTAAAAACCTTTGAAATTCACTGAAAAAACCATAGGTTTCAGACACGTTATAGTTAGAAATTAGCATTTAAAAAACCTTTGAAATTCACTGAAAAAACCATAGGTTTTAGGGACAGTTATAGTTACAAATTAGCATTTAAAAAACCATTGAAATTCACTGAAAAAACCATAGGTTTCAGATATGTTATAGTTACAAATTAGCATTTAAAAACCTTTGAAATTCACTGAAAAAACCATAGGTTTTAGGGACAGTTATAATTAGTTGGACATTTCACTCGTACAAAACCCGTGAAATTCCCCGTTATAGTTAGTTCAGCTAACTATAACTCGCGCCCCGCAATGCACTGCTGATGACGTCACATATTACATCACTCATGACATGGTCAGTGACATCACTGATGACATCTCAAATGACATCACTGATGACATCATCCACGTGATAATCTGATGCAGCTCCTCACACCCTAATATAACCTTTGATACACCCAATCTAAATTACAGACTGCCATTCGCAAAACTATAGACACTCCAACACCAATAACTACATACCCACTCACTGATTCTTAGGTCTACACACACACATCCACTCACTCACCCGTACAGTCACTCATACTTATGGTCACTCAGTACAGGACTATCATATGCACTCTTACTCCTATATAGACACTCAAACACCGCCACTCATCCATAGAGGTACTCACACACCTAGTCAGTCATGCAAATAATTAAACACACTGCCATTTACTCACCTATACAGTTATACACACACCAGCTCACTTAATCATACAAATACTAGCACATTGTTACGCTCTTATACAATCACTGATACAAGCACACACTCATCCATACAGCCACTATCACAATCACTCACTCTCGCTTATAGCTATTTATATACTCCAACACACATATATACTGGCTTTCACATATGTAGTTACTCACACATGTACCACTGGGACATACATTCACTCACTAACACACTCTTACACACACTTACCCACCCATACAGTCTATCACAGATGCACTCTTGAAACCATCCACCCAGTGAATCACCCACTTACACATCTATGCACAGAGTCGCACACACCCCACCCACACTAAACACTCAGGCACCCATACAGATACTCAGACAACCAATCAATAACTCATATAGACACTCATGTAGCTATTCAAAAACCCATGCAGCCACTTACACAGCAACAGACAGACGGATACAGACATTCACCCAGTTTAGTCACTAACCCATGCATTCAGTAAGATACGTTAAATCACTCACTTATAGAGTCAGTCACGCACCTACTAAATCATCCATACAGACACTTACACACCCACTCATTCTTCAATACGTCTTTTCCTATATATATTAAAAATATTTAAACTTTACAGAAACACACAGTCACTGGATGATGTCATCAGTGATGTCATTTGAGATGTCATCAGTGATGTCATCAGTGATGTCACTGACCATGTCATGAGTGATGTAATATGTGACGTCATCAGCAGTGCATTGCGGGGCGCGAGTTATAGTTAGCTGAACTAACTATAACGGGGGAATTTCACGGGTTTTGTACGAGTGAAATGTCCAACTAACTATAACTGTCCCTAAAACCTATGGTTTTTTCAGTGAATATATATATATATATATATATATATATATATATATTCACCACCACACTTGCACTGTCAAGCAAGCAACGAGCCACGCCGATCCAAGGTTGCCAATTCAGATTTATTTACGGGCACAAAACAAAGACGCGTTTCGAGCTCAACAGCTCTTGGTCACCTATATATATATATATTATTAATCAAAGAATGCACAGCACTCCAGCAGTCTTCTATAACTGTTTTGTTTATTCAAAACACAGTCTCCACCACCACCATCACTGACGTTTCGACCAAGAAATGGTCTTTCTCACGGTTTTCATGAGTCCATCCTCACTTTCCAAATTTATACATTTGCCATATTAGCCCATTATGAGGCATTATGGGACTTGTATTTCTTTACTGATCACAAATGTCTCTCACTTTTTTAAGTCATTAATTATGTATTAATACATTCCATACATATCATGTGGAGTCCCCATGTTGTTAATCAGTAGTCAATTCATTTTATAAATCAATCACAGAATTTGTAGAGCCACTACTTACCCGCGAGGGTCTCAAGGCGCTGGGGAAAAAAGGGGGTGCCGCTACTGGTCGAACAGCCAGGTCTTGAGTAGCCTCCTGAAGGTCAGCAGGTCTTGGGTCTGTCGTAGGCTGAGTGGAAGGGTGTTCCAGGTCTTGGCGGCGAGGTGGGAGAAGGATCTGCCGCCGGTGGTTGTTCTTCGGATGCGAGGGACGGTGGCGAGGGAGAGGTCGGCGGAGCGGAGCTGGCGGTTAGGGATGTAGAAGAAGAGTCGTCTGTTGAGGTAGGCTGGGCCGGTCTTGTGGAGTGCCTTGTGTGTGTGGATGAAGAGTTTGAAGGAGATTCTCCTGTCAACGGGGAGCCAGTGCAGGTTTCTCAGGTGGGGGGTGATGTGGCTGTGGCGTGGTACGTCGAGGATCAGGCGTGCAGAGGCGTTTTGAATGCGTTGCAGTCATTTGATGAGCTTGGCCGGGGCTCCCGCGTAGAGGGCGTTTCCATAGTCGAGTCTGCTACTGACGAGGGCCTGGGTGACTGTTCTTCTTGTATCTGTCAGGATCCACCTGTAGATCTTGCGGAGCATGCGGAGGGTGTTGAAGCAGGAGGAGGAGACTGCGTTGACTTGCTTGGCCATGGAGAGCGTTGAGTCGAGGATGACTTCCAGGTTGCGTGCGTGGTCGGTGGGTGTCGGGGCTGCCCCCAGTGTCGTTGGCAACCAGGAGTCGTCCCAGGCTGAAGGGTTGGAGCCGAGGATGAGGACCTCCGTCTTGTCCATGTTCAGCTTTAGTCGGCTGCTCTTCATCCAGTCGGCGACAGCCTTCATTCCTTTGTGGAGGTTGGATTTGGCGGTGAGGGGGTCCTTGGTGAGGGAGAGGATCAGTTGAGTGTCGTCGGCGTAGGAGATTATGTTGAGGTCGTGCTGTCGGGCGATGCGTGCGAGCGGGGCCATGTAGATGTTGAACAGTGTCGGGCTGAGGGATGATCCCTGGGGTACACCGCAGATGATCTCGGAGGCTTCGGATCGGAATGGGGGAGGCGGACTCTCTGGGTTCTGCTGGAGAGGAAGGAGGTGGTCCATTCCAGGGCCTTGTCTCGGATCCCTGCGTCATGGAGGCGTGCGCGTAGAGTGCGGTGGCAGACAGCGTCGAAGGCGGCGGAGAGGTCCAGCAGGATGAGGGCTGCGGTCTCACCGTTGTCCAGCAGGGTCCTGATGTCGTCAGTGGCGGCGATGAGGGCAGTCTCGGTGCTGTGGTTGCTGCGGAACCCTGACTGGGATGGGTCCAGGATGCTGTTTTCTTCGAGGTATCGGGTTAGCTGTCTGTTGACGATCTTCTCGATGACCTTGGCTGGGAACGGAAGCAGGGAGATGGGCCGGAAGTTCTTGAGGTCTCTCGGGTCCGCCTTGGGTTTTTTGAGTAGGGCGTTGATCTCGGCGTGTTTCCAGCTCTCTGGGAAGGTCGCGGTCCCGATGGAGAGATTGATGACGTTGCGCAGGTGGGATGCGATGGAGCTGCTGGCTTTGTTGAAGATGTGGTGCGGGAAAGGGTCTGACGGGGAGCCGGAGTGGATTGTGCTCATGGTCTTGATGGTGTCATCGATGTTCACGTTGGCCCAGGCTGGCAAGGGGTCGTGGTCGATGGTGTGCGGCGAGTCTGGTGTGTCGGTGTCTGTTGGGGCTGTCTGGGTGTTGAAGCTGTCATGGATGTCGGCGATCTTGCGGTGGAAGAAGGTGGCGAGGGAATCGCACAGGGCTTGCGACGGCGGGATGTCGTTGGTGTTGGAGCTGGGGTTGGAGAGTTCCTTCACGATGTTGAAGAGCTCCTTGCTGTTGTGTGCGTTGTTGTCGAGGCGGTCTCTGAAGGAGATCCTCTTGGCGGACCTGATGAGGTGATGGTGGTTGCGGATGGCGTCTTTGTGGGCTGCGTGGCTGTCCGGTGTTTTTTCACTGTGCCATTTATTCTCTAGTGTCCGGCAGGTACGCTTGGATGCTAGGAGTTCCGCTGGCTCTCTTGCTGGTGTCTCTGTAGGTGGGTTTTTTCAGCGGGGCGAGGGTGTTGGCACAGTCGTCTATCCATCGTCTGAGGTTGCGGGCAGCGTCGTCGGTGTTGGAGGGGTCAGTGGGTGGGCTGAGAGCGAGGTTTGTCTTTAGTTGGTCTTCGGTGACTTTGTTCCAGCAGCGGCGTGGGATCTGTTGGGTGCGGTGGTGTGTGGTGGGTTTCTGGAAGGTGAAGTGGATGCAGCGGTGGTCGGTCCAGAGGAGTTTGGTGGTGTGGCTGAAGGAGACGTGGGAGCTTGAGGAGAAGACGGGGTCTAGCGTGTGGCCGGCGGAATGGGTCGGCGTTGTGACGAGCTGGACTTTGTTGTTCTCGCACATTCCTGGCTTGTACTCCCTTTTATTCAATATTGTTCCCCATCCTCTCAGATAGTTCTTTTGGGGTACTTTTTCATATTGATGATACACTTTCGTGGGTAGTCCCCACATATTGTTGGCTTATATTGCCTGTTTAATGTTATTCCCCATCCTTACAGGTTGTCCTTTTGGGGTTTACTTTCATATTGAGTTTATATGTGTACATGGGTTGGTACTCATTACAGGTAAATGCCTCCATAGTGAAGTAGTTATTTGCCAGTGTCTAGTATATGCTACATTCATTTCACGATTCATCCTAGAAATGGAACTTAATATAATCATAAGGCATGATTTTGGTGTATTTACAAAACGATAAATTACTCATTTCCAAAGTCTCTGAAAGTAGTCACAATATACACCACAGACTGTGGAGATGAGTAATTTATCATTTAGCACATACACCAAAACTACTATAAAAATACTGTACAGAATTGACTAATTTGTTTATATATTTTAATGAAATGTTTTGCATGTATAACACACACTGAGTATGAAATGACCGCTGCATTAGTAGTTTATATAGTCTGTTTACACCATGATAAGGTCACACGTCACGTAAATATTGGCACACAATGATGCCTCATTATCTGTGAGCAAGGCTGCTGGAGCAGCCGAAACGTTTCAATGTTTTATGGTAGTGCGCACGTAATTTGAAATAAAGTTGCACGATTTCAGCTTCCAGTAAGCGTCGGCTCTTTGTCGAATTGAAGATATATATATATATATATATATATATATATATTGTAAAAGACGGATTCCACACTGCTCTCAGCAAGGATCCCACAGCACGGAGAAAGAACGATCCACAAGTAGGTTTTTTAAACCAGTAAAGTGAATTTATTTAGTACATCGTGCAAGCATGGACGGTCTACGCGTTTCGGCTCCTGCCTTCAACTGGACCATAGAGTCGCGTCGTCCAGAACATCTATTTAAAGTGACAAAGTGCATTTTTGATCCCTTGTTTGTTTCTAAAAAATGTGCTAGACTATTAACCCTCGTTTTACCACAGTCTTAATGGGATTTGATGGCTACCATTTATATAGTTTACTTTATAACATTTCAGTAAAGTACTGATGTAAATGCAGTATAAAGGCAGAGGCAAAGCATTAATCTTACAGTTTAAAATTGTTTCTTTTCAATAGGAGAGTAAAACTGGATTCCCAAAATTTAAATTTTTAAATTTAAAAAAAAGAAGAGATTTATACAAGTTAAATTCATATATGTGAAACTGGATTCTATCATACATAAAATTCAAATTTAAAAGAAGTTTATCCCAGTTAAGTTCATATATGTGAAAGAATATATATATATAAATATAAAAACATGAAAATAATTCTATCCAAGCGGCCGGAATTAACAGAAGATGATTTCTCTTATGTAAAGTACATAAGTCAGACATCATTTAGTCCATACAATTTATCACTTTAAAGTGCTATGTGCAATATCTTTGTGCAAAAGTGCAACTTTGGTTAAATCAGTAGGTCAACATTTCATTTTGATAGAGGATCCACAAGAATTAATAACATTTTGTCCAAACGATCTTAAAATTTAAAGTGCATAGTGCAGAATATTTGTGCAAATTTGCATATTTTCAATTGGACTTCTTCCGTGTCAATTCATGTGAGATCATTACATGTATTACGAGGTCCATATAGCTGCCATAAAAAATGAGGATACTAACTTTAACACATTCTACTCATTTTGTCTAAAGTAGACTATTGATTAAACGTATTGTATCCATAGATGTTTTATCAGCTAAAAAAAGAGAGGACCTCTAAAAACAAGTTTCAATAAAAAAATGTGATAGTGTCTGTTATAGCACAAATTTAATTCCAGTCCTCTTATCTTTTAATTCATGTTTTTTCGTTCTTCTTTCTTCCTCTCATCCCATTTTTTCCTTTATCTATTCCTTTTTCTTCATTTGAGCCGATTTATTGGATCTGTTGTGTTACTTCAATCAATATCTCAGAGATGTACGTGTAATTCAGCATCCAAGTTATGACCAAAGGGTTTCTCTGTCCCGATGGCTAATATGCATCTTGATTCTGCCTTCCTCAATCCCAGGGTTCTGTCCCCACCTCGTTCTTTCTGTTTTATTATCTTGATTCCAAAATATGTCAGAGACTGATTTTCCCCTTGATGTACTTCCGCAAAATGTTTTGCCATTGGATATGCGAAATCCTTATTTTTTATTGCTCTCAGATGCTGCAGAATTCTTAGTTTTAATTTGTTGATGGTACTTCCAACATATTGTTTCTTACACGGACATTCCAAGATATATATCACATATTTTGATTCACATGTGATGTGATCTACAATTTACTCAGTTTTACCATTTTGAAGGCGATAAGTCTGGATGTTCCTGCCGTGTTCACACGCCTTACATTTCAGACATTTCCAGAATCCAGGTGTATTCAACCATGATGTACTTGTGGTTTTTCTAATTTCTAGATGACTCTGTGTCAATAGATCACCTAACGATGCTGTTTTCCTGTATGTAATTTTTGGTGATGATGGCAGATTCCTCATCAAGGTTTCATCAAGCATGAGAATACCCCAATTTTTCTTTATGATTCTCCTTAAAATCTTATTCTCCACATTAAAATCCATAATCAAGCGTGTTGGGTCATCTTCTTCTAAAATATCACTTCTATTCAGTATCTCCATTCTCGTTTTGATATTTACTTTAGCTCTGGCACCTTCAATTATTTCTTGTGCATAACCCCTCTCCAAGAAACGTCCATTCATATCATCAAGATTTCTTTCGACGTCCTCATTTTCGGAACAATTCCTCTTTGCACGGAGCATCTCCCCATAGGGAATGCTCCACTTCAGATGTTGTGGGTGCCCACTGTTCGCATGAAGGATGCTGTTACTGGCAGTTGGTTTCCGATGCATCCGTGTGCACAGTCGTTGATCTTTAACAAAGACTTCCACATCTAAGAAGATTACTTGTTTTCTACTGTATGTAGATGTGAAGGCCAAGTTATATTTATTACTATTCAGTGTCTGAATGAATGTTTCAAGTTCGACTGTTTCACCTTCCCACACTATGAAAAGATCATCTATGAATCTTGTCCATGTCCGGATATTTGATCCATATTCACCTTTCAGTATCTCCATCTCCCAAACTGCCATGAATAGATTCGCGTATGTGGGAGCTATTGATGTCCCCATTGCCGTGCCCTGTTTTTGGTGATACAGCTGTCCTTTGAAGAAAAAGATGTTTTGTGTCAGGCAATGTCCCAACATCGTGATAAGCATCTCTGAATGCTCCAAAAGACTTAAGGATCTTAATTCCAGAATTTTTCTGATTGCCAAGAGGCCATCTCGATGGTGAATAGATGTGTATAACGATACCACATCTATGGTAACCATGGTCAAGTTAGCATTCCAGCTTATATGTTGTAGCTTTTTTATAAAATCTGTTGTATCCTTCAGATGTGATGGAAGGGAGGTCACATACTCAATCAGGAAGGTATCAATATAATGAGATGTTTTTTCAAAGAGGGATCCTAAAGAACTGACTATAGGTCTTCCCGGTGGATTGGCAGTGGATTTATGCACCTTAGGAAGGAAATAAATTGTTGGAACTACAAGTACATATATTCTTCAAAGTTAATAAGTCCCCTTTCTTTCCATGTTTGTAACTGCAAATGATACTCCTTCGTCCAATTCTCCGTCGGATTTTTCTCCAATTTTTCATAGTGTTCTTGATTTTCTAACTGCCTTTCGGCTTCCATGACATATTGTTCTAGATCTTGTACAACAATATTTCTGCCTTTGTCGGAGGCTTTTATGATGATATTTGGATTGTCTCTTAGTTCTTTAAGGGCTTTTTGTTCACCCATCGTTAAATTCCACTTCCTCCTTTTATTTTGTTTGAGTTTACTTCCTGATAGTTTGTTCACTTCCTCTACCACTATTTCGTGGAAGAGATCCACCTTGTTCCCAGGAGGAAGTTTCGGACAGAATTTGGATTGTGATTTTAATCCACTTTCCCCACCTCTGTTGGTGGCTATACCTTCTTCCTGGCATAGTAATAAATCATCATTTATTCCTGTGTTTGTCATCATGTTTATTTCTGTCATGGGTTCTCCTAGAGTTCTCAATGTCCTTAGTGTGGTAAGATCTTTTTGATTTAAGGAAGAGATAGCAGCATGTGGTTGAATTAAAATTTGTGGGTTTGTTAACTTCTCCTCATAGTATTTCTTCAATTTTACTTTACGGCAAAATTTGTAAAGGTCAATTCTAAAGTTGGGGATGTCCATGTTGTATTTTGGGCAATAACTCAGTCCTTTATTTAATAAGCTTAATTGATCTGCGCTTAAGGTGATACTGGAGATGTTAATAACCAGATCTTTCTTCACCAGATTCTGCATCATTTTTCTCTTTCTTTTGATTTTTTCTTTTCTCCTGATTTTTTGGATTTTGCTCCGCCTCCTGCTCCTTCGGGTTGAGGTTTGCTTTGTCCCCTTGTCCATGGTGCACCCCTTCCTCTTCCTCGTTGTCGCGTCACCATTTGGGCTAATCTCATCTCTCGACAAAAATCCAGTTTCGAAGTGCTTGCTTCATCTTCTGTTGAACTCAAATCCGAGCTATCAATTGTCCCTGTCGTCTCATAGCCTATACATCTATCCATTGCTGCTCTGTTCCTGACAGAGTCATACTTCCTTGCAAATGTATAGATCCGGCCATTTGCATAATCAATCCGATCACGATTGAATTTATTAGCCTTCCTTTTTCTATGTCTGACTCATGTTTGCTGATTTTTTTCTCCATGGTTTCCAGTAATTCCTTCTTTTCCTCATTATTCTCAATTTTATCTAATTCCTCTTCCAGGCTTTTGATTTTTAAAAGTGTGGCCTCCAATTTTCTTTCCGCATGAATAATCAATGTTCTCATTAATTTGAAGGAGCATTCATTGGTGTCTGTCTGCCATTGCTTAATCAGATCCAAGTCCAAGTCATTTAGGGTGGGCATAATTAAAATTCTCAGGCCTCTTGGCACTCTCTTGAATTCTATATACTTCTCCAAAGTTGTTTTTTCCCACCATTTATTTACCTCCAAGATTCTAGCTTTTTGTAATTCTCTGATAATGGTATGCACTGTTCTGCGTCTCCCATCCATTGGAGCCTGTGTGCCCCCCGTATCATGGTTTTCACCGACATTGTGGTTATCATCCAATAATTCAATGGCTCTTTGTGCTCGATTTCTGCCTCTTTCTGCCATATAATCCCTTGATTTTTTATCTGTATTCTTTTTTTCTTTTCCTCCCTTATTTAAGGCCGTTTGCTATTTTTATTGTTGTGTTTTCCATATATTTCGTTATTATTTCCTTTTCGTTTCCTGAGGGTTAAAGTTCAAATATCTATAGATTGCACAGTTCGTACTATTAGTAATCTATCCTTTTTTTTATTTATTTTAACCTCCTTTTTGTTTCAGCATTCCGCTCCAAGTTCCGTCACTTGATTAAAAGGACAGTTCTCCCATGTAAATGCCACGTATTCATTCAACAATCCTCCCAGTATGCTTCTCCATATGCGGACAGAAAGTGCGGGACTCAATTAACCAGCAGCCTTCAGTTCAGGCTTCCGCTGGTCCGGCAAATGCACTATTGAGCGTTCTGGTGGTTTTCCAGCGATACGGGCGTTAACAATAACAGTTAGACGTTCCTCTCACACTGCATAGCAGTGTGGTCGGTCGCTTCCCGCAATGCCTCCCCTGCACCCCGTACTCACCACCGGATCTTTACCGCCATTTTACCGCCATTCAGTCACAGCAATGAATCCAATGATGCCTTGTTCCTGGGACAGCTCTCAGCGTTACGGATTTCCATTCTCGTTTCTCGTGGCAGAGACGTCAGCTCACTTATCCCGCTACTCGAAGAGGCTAATGGACGGGTGCAAGTCTGTCTCGTCTCAGTCGTGGTGTGCTCGTGGTGCGCAGATTAGCCACTGCGTAAATATTGTAAAAGACGGATTCCACACTGCTCTCAGCAAGGATCCCACAGCACGGAGAAAGAACGATCCACAGGTAGGTTTTTTTAAACCAGTAAAGTGAATTTATTTAGTACATCGTGCAAGCATGGACGGTCTACGCGTTTCGGCTCCTGCCTTCAACTGGACCATAGAGTCGCGTCGTCCAGAACATCTATTTAAAGTGACAAAGTGCATTTTTTATCCCTTGTTTGTTTCTAAAAATGTGCTAGACTATTAACCCTCGTTTTACCACAGTCTTAATGGGATTTGATGGCTACCATTTATATAGTTTACTTTATAACATTTCAGTAAAGTACTGATGTAAATGCAGTATAAAGGCAGAGGCAAAGCATTAATCTTACAGTTTAAAATTGTTTCTTTTCAATAGGAGAGTAAAACTGGATTCCCAAAATTTAAATTTTTTAATTTAAAAAAAGAAGAGATTTATACCAGTTAAATTCATATATGTGAAACTGGATTCTATCATACATAAAATTCAAATTTAAAAGAAGTTTATCCCAGTTAAGTTCATATATGTGAAAGAATATATATATATAAATATAAAAACATGAAAATAATTCTATCCAAGCGGCCGGAATTAACAGAAGATGATTTCTCTTATGTAAAGTACATAAGTCAGACATCATTTAGTCCATACAATTTATCACTTTAAAGTGCTATGTGCAATATCTTTGTGCAAAAGTGCAACTTTGGTTAAATCAGTAGGTCAACATTTCATTTTGATAGAGGATCCACAAGAATTAATAACATTTTGTCCAAACGATCTTAAAATTTAAAGTGCATAGTGCAGAATATTTGTGCAAATTTGCATATTTTCAATTGGACTTCTTCCGTGTCAATTCATGTGAGATCATTACATGTATTACAAGGTCCATATAGCTGCCATAAAAAATGAGGATACTAACTTTAACACATTCTACTCATTTTGTCTAAAGTAGACTATTGATTAAACGTATTGTATCCATAGATGTTTTATCAGCTAAAAGAAGAGAGGACCTCTAAAAACAAGTTTCAATAAAAAATGTGATAGTGTCTGTTATAGCACAAATTTAATTCCAGTCCTCTTATCTTTTAATTCATGTTTTTTCGTTCTTCTTTCTTCCTCTCATCCCATTTTTTCCTTTATCTATTCCTTTTTCTTCATTTGAGCCGATTTATTGGATCTGTTGTGTTACTTCAATCAATATCTCAGAGATGTACGTGTAATTCAGCATCCAAGTTATGACCAAAGGGTTTCTCTGTCCCGATGGCTAATATGCATCTTGATTCTGCCTTCCTCTATATATATATATTTCCCGGTTTATTGAAATGTCAAAACACGACTCGGGCACAGACTCCTGATTGCGTGAAGTAGATTTATTAAAGCGACATGGTCCATATGACACGTTTCAGCCGCTGACCTGCGGCCTTGCTCACATAACGCGCTACGTGACACTGACGTTCTTTAAGTAAGTTACAGTTTTTTTACAATTCCTCGAAAAAAATCGTCGTTTTTACTCAAGTGAGTGAATTTTTACTTACCCTAGGCAGTAAACCACATGGTGATGACCAGTAAGTCATAGATAGAAAGGAAAGACTCACGAGATGGCCACATGAATAGATATAGAAGCAGTAATCACATGACTGAAATAGATGCAGTTGCTGTTCGTTATAGTTACAGTCAATAATGAAGACCATATGTTCTGTGTTTCTAAATAACCAATAACTGCATAGTGCGATACATTGAAAAATCACAATGGTTAAAGCAGGTAACAATGTATTAGTGGCATAAACAAGATCAATGCTCACAGTCTAATAAAGCTGCCTGATAACTGACTCAGAACATAGGGATGTAATTCAGCAGATTTGAAATGCACAACAGGAATAGTACAGTCCACCAGATATGTTCCACACATACATGTGACTAGATGTTCAAAAGGACATGCAACATACGTACCGATCAATCAATCTGATAACGCTATTTGTGCATCATGTGATGTTTGGCAGCTAAATGTGCCTGTAGTTCTGAAAGCTGATGAGTAAAAGTAAACAGGTCAGCCAATGTTATGTGATTGCCCAAGGTAAGTTGAGGTGCTGGGTGTGTCTAGTGCTGATTTAAAAGCGCAAGTGCTCCTGAAGAGACTACTAAAGCCTGTGAATTAATAGAACAGTGTAAATCTGAAGTGTAGGGTAAAAAAAGGCTGAATATAAATGTAAATAATATAGCGCGAAGTGCAGATGCAAAAAGTGCAAAAATCGTAGTCCAAATGGACAGAATGTAGAAAAAGCCAGAGCCCACAGTTCCCACAGTTCCCACAAGTATGTGGAAAACAATGGCGACGTTCTTAAATAGACAGTAAACGGTAAAGCCAAAAGGCTATCGTAAAGTCACTATTAGTGGTCAAACACACATTCAACCATGCAATCACCCCGACTTATAAACTCAAAGAGTGTAGGGTAGAACTGCTCAAATGCGTGAACACAGGTGTATGATTGTAACATTCTTGCAACATGATGATTCGGTGAGACAAAAGTGCCCGGATGAGGCGAATCTGTACAGCGTAACTATGAAAACATGGAGACAGGTAGGTAGGTAACAACTGGGAAACTTAGGCACCTTGAGTCATCATAGTGAGTAAAGTACAAAAGTGGGATGGACATAGACATACAAGTACAGCAACAGATCATTTATAAGTAATTTATAAGTAATTATACAAATCCTCACCCATGTTGAGGCCCCATGGTGTTTTAGTATTTAAATCTAATATGTAGCATGTCTCTAGCTGAGTGCTTTTTCACGGTTACAACCTCTTGATATAGGTACACTGTCAATGACAAAATACTTAAGATGTTCAAGGTTGTTGTTGTGCACTTCTTTAAAGTGCCGTGCCACTGGGTATGTGTTGTGATTGTTAACAATGGCCCTGAGGTGTTGTAGGGTCCTCATATGTACTTGAAGTTTGGTGCTACCCACATATTTCAAGCCACATGTACACTGAAGTACATACACCGCAAACTCAGTTCTGCATGTGTATTTCCTATTGGTGACAATAGCCTCAGAACGAAACGTGGTGGTAACCTGGGTGGTATTGATCCCAAAACGACAAGCCCTACAAGTGCTACATTTGAAAAAGCCTTTGATGTTGGTGAGCCAATTGGTTGGAACTGTCACCTCCAGGCTGCTTCTCACTAGCGCATCTCTCATAGAGTATGCTCGACGGTAGGTGATAGTTGGTCGTTTAGGAACAATGAGCCCTAAGATGGGATCAGTCAGAATGATACGCCATTGTCTGTTGATAATGGATCTGATTGCTCTCTCTTCCTTGCTATATGTGATGATCAAGCGAGAGTCAACTGTACCACTTTCACTGGTGTCCGGGGTAGCAGTAGCAGTCCCCTGTTCGTGGTCAGTATTCCCATCAAGTAATCGCTCTCGAGGGTTGCATTGGCTCTTCTGATGGCATTGGACATAGTCAGATCAGTGTAACCACGCGCTTTGAATCTCATGTATGCCTCAGTCTGACATTTGGTGAGATCACTATCACGGCTGCAAATTCTGCGGAGCCTTAACATTTCACCGTAAGGGATGCTAGCTATGAGGTGTCTAGGGTGAAAGCTAGAAGCGTGTAGTGTGGAGTTACCTGCAGTGGTTTTGCAGTGTAACTTAGACTGGAGTGAATTGTTATCAACAAATACAGTGACGTCAAGAAATTCAATGCCCGTATTGCTAATGGAGATGTTGAATTCAAGATTAAGATCATTGTTGTTGATAGCAGACACAAATGATAAGGCACTTTCTCTACTGCCATTCCAAACAACAAAAACATCGTCGATATAACGAAGCCAAGTAATGATATTGGCATCCCAAACAGCATGATGGTGCAGCCTAAGAACCCGCTCCTCCCACCATCCCACATGTAAACATGCGTAGCTGGGGGAGAAGCAGGCTCCCATAGCTACACCCCTCAGCTGCTGATAGATATCCTTATCAAACATAAAGAAGTTGTTATTGAGACACCACTTAATCAAAAACAGTATCAAGTCATTATGTTTGTAGCAGTGAATTGGTCGGTCCTTTAAGAAATGTTCACAAGCCCTTATACCGTCACAGGTTTTTATGCTCGTATATAGGGAAGTGATATCCATCGACATCAGGATGTAATCATTAGACCATGGTATATTCTTTATTTTTTGTAGAAAGTCACCAGTGTCTCTTAAATATGAAGGCAGCTGGGACACAAAGTCTTGCAGAAAGTAATCCACATATTTGGAAATATTCTCACACAGGCTGTTACGAGCTGAGATGATTGGGTGCCCAGGGATAGGTGATGTTCCCTTATGTACTTTCGGTAGGAAGTATAGTACAGGCATGACAGGTGTTTCATTGTTGAGGAATTGAAATTCATCCATGGTCAACAGACCCTCAAGTTTGAATTTGTTGAGTTTGGATTTCAGCTCTTTCTTGATTTTCACAATTTCTTGTAGGTTAGATTTTCTGTAGCATGTGTGATCATTAAGGTGTTTGTAGGCTTCTTCGAGGTATTGTGTCCTGGGCCATAAAACAATGTTGCCACCCTTGTCTGATTTATTGATCACCACTTGGTTGTTATTTTGAAGTTTTTTGATGAGGGTGAAGTATTGGCGGTTGCGTTGTTGAAATTTGTGTTGTCGCTTAGCAGTTTTATGGTGAAGATCCTTAAGTTCATCAATGACCACATCATTGAACGTGTCGATAGAGTTTCTAGGCATCATAGGTGTAAACGTGGAACGAGGCTTGAATGGACTTTTGATGGTCTTTGAAGCATTGATACCTTCTTCAAGCAGGATTTGTTGTGTAGAGAGAGGTTGGGAAGTAGATTGGAGCTCATGCATGATGCGGATGGTAGGGATGTCAGATACCACAAGGTTAGTGTCACCTGGTGCTGGCACAGCCACGGGCGCAACGACTGAGTTACTGCTGTGTTTGAGTTTGAAAAATGTGATTAATTTTAATTTCCTAATGAATTTGAAGATATCCACACGGGTACGGCTGTAGTTAAAGCTACTCTCTGGGCAAAAAGTTAGGCCAAGTGCAAGGAGTTGCGTTTCGGCCTTATTGAGAGTCATATCCGTGAGATTGACGACAGTATTGGCGTTCAGGTTTGCTTCCACTGCCAATTGTTCACTCTTTTGTTGTTTCTGTTTGAGTTTCCTGCATTTTCTCCTTTGTCCTCTTTTTTTGTTGCGTCTGTTCCTTGTTTCTTCGACGGACGTGGGCGCAGGGTCTGTCTTTGGTCTAAACATAAAAATCTAGTTCTTCAGCTAGGGTGAAGTTATATTTGGCTGCCTCATTGTGGCCTAATTGACCTCTGCCATCATCTGAACTGTGCTACGCAAACAAATGATGGACGGAATGCTGAATAAATCATACATTCACCCCCAGTCAAGAGATCAGTGAGCAAGGGACCCACGTCTGGGCATACCCATCCCACTTAGGGTGAAAAGTGCTACGCAAACAAATGATGGACGGAATGCTGAATAAATCATACATTCACCCCCAGTCAAGAGATGGGTTAAATCCATCGTTCTTTTGCTCACCATGCCACCCCAGTTTAGACCCAGCCATATGCAAATCAGTCTTGACCCTGTGCCTCATGGGAACAGTCCAGACCGAACTGCCAAGCCAGGTCCTCCCTGGACCGGAAACAAGCATCCTGAGACCGGTTTCTGGGTATTACCCTTCATCAGCCAGACTAGCTTGATTCCAGTGGCACAGTGAGCAAGGGACCCACGTCTGGGCATACCCATCCTACTTAGGGTGAAAGTGCTACACAAACAAATGATGGACGGAATGCTGAATAAATCATACATTCACCCCCAGTCAAGAGATCTGGGTTAAATCCATCGTTCTTTTGCTCACCATGCCACCCCAGTTTAGACCCAGCCATATGCAAATCAGTCTTGACCCTGTGCCTCATGGGAACAGTCCAGACCGAACTGCCAAGCCAGGTCCTCCCTGGACCGGAAACAAACATCCTGAGACCGGTTTCTGGGTATTACCCTTCATCAGCCAGACTAGCTTGATTCCAGTGGCACCGTGAGCAAGGGACCCACGTCTGGGCATACCCATCCCACTTAGGGTGAAAAGTGCTACGCAAACAAATGATGGACGGAATGCTGAATAAATCATACATTCACCCCCAGTCAAGAGATCTGGGTTAAATCCATCGTTCTTTTGCTCACCATGCCACCCCAGTTTAGACCCAGCCATATGCAAATCAGTATTGACCCTGTGCCTCATGGGAAAAGTCCATACCAAACTGCCAAGCCAGGTCCTCCCTGGACCGGAAACAAGCTTTTTATTTGCATATGGCTGGGTCCAAACTGAGGTGGCGTAGTGGGCAAAAGAACGATGGATTTAACCCAGATCTTTTGACTGGGGGAGAATGTTTGCATTGTCAGCATTCCGTCCATCATTTGTTTGCTGTAACACTTTTTGCCCTAAGTGGGATGGGTATGCCCAGACGTGGGTCTCTTGCTCACTGTGCCACTGGATTCAAGCTAGCCTGGCTGAAGAAGTGTGACATACCCTGAAACCGGTCCCAGGATGCTTGTTTCCGGTCCAGGGAGGACCTGGCTTGGCAGTTCGGTCTGGACTGTTCCCATGAGGCACAGGGTCAAGACTGATTTGCATATGGCTGGGTCCAAACTGGGGTGGCGTAGTGGGCAAAAGAACGATGGATTTAACCCAGATCTTTTGACTGGGGGAGAATGTTTGCATTGTCAGCATTCCGTCCATCATTTGTTTGCTGTAGCACTTTTTGCCCTAAGAGGGATGGGTATGCCCAGACGTGGGTCCCTTGCTCACTGTGCCACTGGATTCAAGCTAGCCTGGCTGAAGAAGGGTGACATACCCTGAAACCGGTCCCAGGATGCTTGTTTCCGGTCCAGGGAGGACCTGGCCTGGCAGTTCGGTCTGGACTGTTCCCATGAGGCACAGGGTCAAGACTGATTTGCATATGGCTGGGTCCAAACTGGGGTGGCGTAGTGGGCAAAAGAACAATGGATTTAACCCAGATCTTTTGACTGGTGGAGAATGTTTGCATTGTCAGCATTCCGTCCATCATTTGTTTGCTGTAACACTTTTCGCCCTAAGTGGGATGGGTATGGCCAGACGTGGGTCCCTTGCTCACTGTGCCACTGGATTCAAGCTAGCCTGGCTGAAGAAGGGTGACATACCCTGAAACGGGTCCCAGGATGCTTGTTTCCGGTCCAGGGAGGACCTGGCCTGGCAGTTCGGTCTGGACTGTTCCCATGAGGCACAGGGTCAAGACTGATTTGCATATGGCTGGGTCCAAACTGGGGTGGCGTAGTGGGCAAAAGAACGATGGATTTAACCCAGATCTTTTGACTGGGGGAGAATGTTTGCATTGTCAGCATTCCGTCCATCATTTGTTTGCTGTAACAGTTTTCGCCCTAAGAGGGATGGGTATGCCCAGACGTGGGTCCCTTGCTCACTGTGCCACTGGATTCAAGCTAGCCTGGCTGAAGAAGGGTGACATACCCTGAAACCAGTCCCAGGATGCTTGTTTCCGGTCCAGGGAGGACCTGGCCTGGCAGTTCGGTCTGGACTGTTCACATGAGGCACAGGGTCAAGACTGATTTGCATATGGCTGGGTCCAAACTGGGGTGGCGTAGTGGGCAAAAGAACGATGGATTTAACCCAGATCTTTTGACTGGGGGAGAATGTTTGCATTGTCAGCATTCCGTCCATCATTTGTTTGCTGTAACACTTTTTGCCCTAAGTGGGATGGGTTTGCCCAGACTTGGGTCCCTTGCTCACTGTGCCACTGGATTCAAGCTAGCCTGGCTGAAGAAGTGTGACATACCCTGAAGCCGGTCCCAGGATGCTTGTTTCCGGTCCAGGGAGGACCTGGCTTGGCAGTTCGGTCTGGACTGTTCCCATGAGGCACAGGGTCAAGACTGATTTGCATATGGCTGGGTCCAAACTGGGGTGGCGTAGTGGGCAAAAGAACAATGGATTTAACCCAGATCTTTTGACTGGTGGAGAATGTTTGCATTGTCAGCATTCCGTCCATCATTTGTTTGCTGTAACACTTTTCGCCCTAAGTGGGATGGGTATGGCCAGACGTGGTTCCCTTGCTCACTGTGCCACTGGATTCAAGCTAGCCTGGCTGAAGAAGGGTGACATACCCTGAAACCGGTCCCAGGATGCTTGTTTCCGGTCCAGGGAGGACCTGGCCTGGCAGTTCGGTCTGGACTGTTCCCATGAGGCACAGGGTCAAGACTGATTTGCATATGGCTGGGTCCAAACTGGGGTGGCGTAGTGGGCAAAAGAACGATGGATTTAACCCAGATCTTTTGACTGGGGGAGAATGTTTGCATTGTCAGCATTCCGTCCATCATTTGTTTGCTGTAACACTTTTCGCCCTAAGTGGGATGGGTATGCCCAGACGTGGGTCCCTTGCTCACTGTGCCACTGGATTCAAGCTAGCCTGGCTGAAGAAGGGTGACATACCCTGAAACCGGTCACAGGATGCTTGTTTCCGGTCCAGGGAGGACCTGGCCTGGCAGTTCGGTCTGGACTGTTCCCATGAGGCACAGGGTCAAGACTGATTTGCATATGGCTGGGTCCAAACTGGGGTGGCGTAGTGGGCAAAAGAACGATGGATTTAACCCAGATCTTTTGACTGGGGGAGAATGTTTGCATTGTCAGCATTCCGTCCATCATTTGTTTGCTGTAACACTTTTCGCCCTAAGTGGGATGGGTATGCCCAGACGTGGGTCCCTTGCTCACTGTGCCACTGGATTCAAGCTAGCCTGGCTGAAGAAGGGTGACATACCCTGAAACCGGTCCCAGGATGCTTGTTTCCCGTCCAGGGAGGAGCTGGCCTGGCAGTTCGGTCTGGACTGTTCCCATGAGGCACAGGGTCAAGACTGATTTGCATATGGCTGGGTCCAAACTGGGGTGGCGTAGTGGGCAAAAGAACGATGGATTTAACCCAGATCTTTTGACTGGGGGAGAATGTTTGCATTGTCAGCATTCCATCCATCATTTGTTTGCTGTAGCACTTTTTGTCCTAAGAGGGATGGGTATGCCCAGACATGGGTCCCTTGCTCACTGTGCCACTGGATTCAAGCTAGCCTGTCTGAAGAAGGGTGACATACCCTGAAACCGGTCCCAGGATGCTTGTTTCCGGTCCAGGGAGGACCTGGCCTGGCAGTTCGGTCTGGACTGTTCCCATGAGGCACAGGGTCAAGACTGATTTGCATATGGCTGGGTCCAAACTGGGGTGGCGTAGTGGGCAAAAGAACAATGGATTTAACCCAGATCTTTTGACTGGGGGAGAATGTTTGCATTGTCAGCATTCCGTCTATCATTTGTTTGCTGTAACACTATTCGCCCTAAGTGGGATGGGTATGGCCAGACGTGGGTCCCTTGCTCACTGTGCCACTGGATTCAAGCTAGCCTGGCTGAAGAAGGGTGACATACCCTGAAACCGTTCCCAGGATGCTTGTTTCCGGTCCAGGGAGGACCTGGCCTGGCAGTTCGGTCTGGACTGTTCCCATGAGGCACCGGGTCAAGACTGATTTGCATATGGCTGGGTCCAAACTGGGGTGGCGAAGTGGGCAAAAGAACGATGGATTTAACCCAGATCTTTTGACTGGGGGAGAATGTTTGCATTGTCAGCAATCCGTCTATCATTTGTTTGCTGTAACACTTTTCGCCCTAAGTGGGATGGGTATGGCCAGACGTGGGTCCCTTGCTCACTGTGCCCCTGGATTCAAGCTAGCCTGGCTGAAGAAGGGTGACATACCCTGAAACCGTTCCCAGGATGCTGGTTTCCGGTCCAGGGAGGACCTGGCCTGGCAGTTCGGTCTGGACTGTTCCCATGAGGCACAGGGTCAAGACTGATTTGCATATGGCTGGGTCCAATCTGGGGTGGCGTAGTGGCCAAAAGAACGATGGATTTAACCCAGATCTTTTGACTGGGGGAGAATGTTTGCATTGTCAGCATTCCGTCCATCATTTGTTTGCTGTAACACTTTTCGCCCTAAGTGGGATGGGTATGCCCAGACGTGGGTCCCTTGCTCACTGTGCCACTGATTCAAGCTAGCCTGGCTGAAGAAGGGTGACATACCATGAAACCGGTCCCAGGATGCTTGTTTCCGGTCCAGGGAGGACTTGGCCTGGCAGTTCGGTCTGGACTGTTCCCATGAGGCACAGGGTCAAGACTGATTTGCATATGGCTGGGTCCAAACTGGGGTGGCGTAGTGGCAAAAGAACGATGGATTTAACCCAGATCTTTTGACTGGGGGAGAATGTTTGCATTGTCAGCATTCCGTCCATCATTTGTTTGCTGTAACAATCATCTAAACTGGTCTCGCTGTCAAGGGCTGAACTGGTGTCAGATGTTGAGGCTGTGTTGTCTTCCTGAATATTGGCTCTGTCATCTTGGTTGGATACCATGGGTTTGGTGAATCTGTGCCTTTTTACGGAATCATATTTCCTGGAGAACGTGAATATTTGTCCAGATTCATAGTCATCCTTGTCGCATGCAAACTTAAAGGCTTTCCTAGTTTTGATTGTCTCTTCCTGCTTTTTAAGTCTTGCTGCGATATCCTCATGTCCCTTCGTGATCAGGTCCTTCTGATCAAGTTTGTCAAGTTCAGAATTGACTCATCAATTTCTTTCATCGTGGTGATGCGATCAATTTCAGCGTACTTCATAAGTATAACAATAAGTCGCATAGAAGCCTCCAAATTGCTTTCCGGCCATTCTTTGCGCAATAATGGGTTGGGATTCTCAAAACTGGGAGCCAACATAATTCTCAGTCCTCGTGGCACCCGACCTGCTTCACGGTATTTTTGGAGAGATTTGCCCTCCCACCATTTGGTCAATTCTGTTTTCATTAATTTTTCCAATGTTTTCAGTAATCCTTTGCAGTCATTATTCATCGTGCTTTGATTAAGACCACCCGGTCTTGACTGGCTATGAACATTTGGCAGATTGTCAAACAATGCATCTGCAGCCGCCTCGCGCTCACGTAGCGCGTCCATGAACATGATGTCAAACAATACACTGAAATATCAAAGTCCAGCGTCACAGGGTATAAGCAGACTTGCTCTAACACCCGCGTAGCTGTCACAGCTTTTTCAACCTGCCCCTAATTCCTCTGGAAGCAGACTTACCGCCCAGCTATGAAAATGTTGCACGCGTACTCCTACTCGCGCTGCACCTCCGCCACAGCAGCTGTCCCGGAGACCTGGTTTCTGGCAGGGGGCGAAGACTTTTCCTTGCTCCTTACAGGAAACTCCACTCGACCGGCTGAAGAAAGTCAGGATCGCCCAGGCATGAAGTTGAAGAGGGGGTCTGTGATGCGGAAGCAGCCAGTCCTCCGCTGAAACAACCAAGGAATTCCCGGTTTATTGAAATGTCAAAACACGACTCGGGCACAGACTCCTGATTGCGTGAAGTAGATTTATTTAAGCGACATGGTCCATATGACGCGTTTCGGCCGCTGACCTGTGGCCTTGCTCACATAACGCGCTACGTGACACTGAAGTTCTTTAAGTAAGTTACATGTTTTTTTACAATTCATTGAAAAAAATCATCGTTTTTACACAAGTGAGTGAATTGTGACATACCCTAGGCAGTAAACCACATGGTGATGACCAGCAAGTCATAGATAGCATGGAAAGACTCACGAGATGGCCACATGAATAGATATAGAAGCTGTAATCACATGACTGAAATAGAGGCAATTGCTGTTCGTTATAGTTACAGGATATAATGAAGACCATATGTTCTGTGTTTCTAAATAACCAATAACTAAATAATATATATATATTATTATTTTTTTTCCCTGAAAAAACAAAGGTTACAGGGACGTTATAGTTAGATTCATATTTCACTGGGTCAAACCCATTGAAATTCAGCAGTTATAGTTACCTGAGCTAACTATAATTTACGCCCCCGCAATGCACTGCTTATGACCTCACATATTACCTCACTCATGACATGGTCAGTGACAGATGCCATCTCAAATGGCATCACTGATGACATCACTAATGACACAATTCAGTGAGTGTATGTGTTTCATAAATGTTTTTGAGACTTAGAGATATATACTAAGCTTGTGCATAAGTTAAATTACTATTCTTGTTCTACTACTAATAAGTGTTACTGTTTCTAATATATCAAAACCAAAGGGGATGATGGACGGAGTGTTGAACATTGCAAGCACTCACCCCCAGTCAACTGATCTGGGTTTAATCCATCATCATTCTTTAGCTCACTCCGCCACCCCAGTTCAGACATGGCCATATGCAAATCAGTCTGACCCTGTGCCTCATGGGAACAGTCCAGCCCGAACTGCCAAGCCATGTCTTCCCTGGAACGGAAACAAGCATCCTGGGACCGGTTTCTGGCTTCCAGCCGTCATCAGCCAGGCTATCTTGAATCCAGTGGCAAAGTGAGCAAGGGACCCACGTCTGGGCATACCCTGCCAACTTAGGGCGAACATAGCAAAACCAAAGGGGATGATGGACGGAGTGTTGAACATTGCAAGCACTCACCCCCAGTCAACTGATCTGGGTTTAATCCATCATCATTCTTTAGCTCACTCCGCCACCCCAGTTCAGACATGGCCATATGCAAATCAGTCTGACCCTGTGCCTCATGGGAACAGTCCAGCCCGAACTGCCAAGCCATGTCTTCCCTGGAACGGAAACAAGCATCCTGGGACCGGTTTCTGGCTTCCAGCCGTCATCAGCCAGGCTATCTTGAATCCAGTGGCAAAGTGAGCAAGGGACCCACGTCTGGGCATACCCTGCCAACTTAGGGCGAACATAGCAAAACCAAAGGGGATGATGGACGGAGTGTTGAACATTGCAAGCACTCACCCCCAGTCAACTGATCTGGGTTTAATCCATCATCATTCTTTAGCTCACTCCGCCACCCCAGTTCAGACATGGCCATATGCAAATCAGTCTGACCCTGTGCCTCATGGGAACAGTCCAGCCCGAACTGCCAAGCCATGTCTTCCCTGGAACGGAAACAAGCATCCTGGGACCGGTTTCTGGCTTCCAGCCGTCATCAGCCAGGCTATCTTGAATCCAGTGGCAAAGTGAGCAAGGGACCCACGTCTGGGCATACCCTGCCAACTTAGGGCGAACATAGCAAAACCAAAGGGGATGATGGACGGAGTGTTGAACATTGCAAGCACTCACCCCCAGTCAACTGATCTGGGTTTAATCCATCATCATTCTTTAGCTCACTCCGCCACCCCAGTTCAGACATGGCCATATGCAAATCAGTCTGACCCTGTGCCTCATGGGAACAGTCCAGCCCGAACTGCCAAGCCATGTCTTCCCTGGAACGGAAACAAGCATCCTGGGACCGGTTTCTGGCTTCCAGCCGTCATCAGCCAGGCTATCTTGAATCCAGTGGCAAAGTGAGCAAGGGACCCACGTCTGGGCATACCCTGCCAACTTAGGGCGAACATAGCAAAACCAAAGGGGATGATGGACGGAGTGTTGAACATTGCAAGCACTCACCCCCAGTCAACTGATCTGGGTTTAATCCATCATCATTCTTTAGCTCACTCCGCCACCCCAGTTCAGACATGGCCATATGCAAATCAGTCTGACCCTGTGCCTCATGGGAACAGTCCAGCCCGAACTGCCAAGCCATGTCTTCCCTGGAACGGAAACAAGCATCCTGGGACCGGTTTCTGGCTTCCAGCCGTCATCAGCCAGGCTATCTTGAATCCAGTGGCAAAGTGAGCAAGGGACCCACGTCTGGGCATACCCTGCCAACTTAGGGCGAACATAGCAAAACCAAAGGGGATGATGGACGGAGTGTTGAACATTGCAAGCACTCACCCCCAGTCAACTGATCTGGGTTTAATCCATCATCATTCTTTAGCTCACTCCGCCACCCCAGTTCAGACATGGCCATATGCAAATCAGTCTGACCCTGTGCCTCATGGGAACAGTCCAGCCCGAACTGCCAAGCCATGTCTTCCCTGGAACGGAAACAAGCATCCTGGGACCGGTTTCTGGCTTCCAGCCGTCATCAGCCAGGCTATCTTGAATCCAGTGGCAAAGTGAGCAAGGGACCCACGTCTGGGCATACCCTGCCAACTTAGGGCGAACATAGCAAAACCAAAGGGGATGATGGACGGAGTGTTGAACATTGCAAGCACTCACCCCCAGTCAACTGATCTGGGTTTAATCCATCATCATTCTTTAGCTCACTCCGCCACCCCAGTTCAGACATGGCCATATGCAAATCAGTCTGACCCTGTGCCTCATGGGAACAGTCCAGCCCGAACTGCCAAGCCATGTCTTCCCTGGAACGGAAACAAGCATCCTGGGACCGGTTTCTGGCTTCCAGCCGTCATCAGCCAGGCTATCTTGAATCCAGTGGCAAAGTGAGCAAGGGACCCACGTCTGGGCATACCCTGCCAACTTAGGGCGAACATAGCAAAACCAAAGGGGATGATGGACGGAGTGTTGAACATTGCAAGCACTCACCCCCAGTCAACTGATCTGGGTTTAATCCATCATCATTCTTTAGCTCACTCCGCCACCCCAGGTCAGACATGGCCATATGCAAATCAGTCTGACCCTGTGCCTCATGGGAACAGTCCAGCCCGAACTGCCAAGCCATGTCTTCCCTGGAACGGAAACAAGCATCCTGGGACCGGTTTCTGGCTTCCAGCCGTCATCAGCCAGGCTATCTTGAATCCAGTGGCAAAGTGAGCAAGGGACCCACGTCTGGGCATACCCTGCCAACTTAGGGCGAACATAGCAAAACCAAAGGGGATGATGGACGGAGTGTTGAACATTGCAAGCACTCACCCCCAGTCAACTGATCTGGGTTTAATCCATCATCATTCTTTAGCTCACTCCGCCACCCCAGTTCAGACATGGCCATATGCAAATCAGTCTGACCCTGTGCCTCATGGGAACAGTCCAGCCCGAACTGCCAAGCCATGTCTTCCCTGGAACGGAAACAAGCATCCTGGGACCGGTTTCTGGCTTCCAGCCGTCATCAGCCTGGCTATCTTGAATCCAGTGGCAAAGTGAGCAAGGGACCCACGTCTGGGCATACCCTGCCAACTTAGGGCGAACATAGCAAAACCAAAGGGGATGATGGACGGAGTGTTGAACATTGCAAGCACTCACCCCCAGTCAACTGATCTGGGTTTAATCCATCATCATTCTTTAGCTCACTCCGCCACCCCAGTTCAGACCTGGCCTGGCAGTTCGGGCTGGACTGTTCCCATTGGGCGCAGGGTCAAGACTGATTTGCATATGGCTGGGTCCAAACTGGAATGGCATGGTGAGCAAAAAAAAACGATGGATTTAGGCCCAGATCTCTGTACTGGGGTGAATGTATGACATTGTTCTGCATTCTGTCCATCAATTGTTCTTTTTGCATTTGTCACCCCGAGTGGGACGGGTATGCCCAGACGTGGGTCCCGTGCTCTCCATGCCACTGGAGTCAAGCTATCCTGGCTGATGAGGGCTGAAAGCCCGAAACCGGTCCTAGGATGCTTGTTTCCAGTCCAGTGAGGACCTGGCAGTTCGGGCTGGACTGTTCCCATTGGGCGCAGGGTCAAGACTGATTTGCATATGGCTGGGTCCAAACTGGAATGGCTTGGTGAGCAAAAAAACGATGGATTTAGGCCCAGATCTCTGTACTGGGGTGAATGTATGACATTGTTCTGCATTCTGTCCATCAATTGTTCTTTTTGCATTTGTCACCCCGAGTGGGACGGGTATGCCCAGACGTGGGTCCCGTGCTCTCCATGCCACTGGAGTCAAGCTATCCTGGCTGATGAGGGCTGAAAGCCCGAAACCGGTCCTAGGATGCTTGTTTCCAGTCCAGTGAGGACCTGGCCTGGCAGTTCGGGCTGGACTGTTCCCATTGGGCGCAGGGTCAAGACTGATTTGCATATGGCTGCGTCCAAACTGGAATGGCATGGTGAGCAAAAAAAAACGATGGATTTAGGCCCAGATCTCTGTACTGGGGTGAATGTATGACATTGTTCTGCATTCTGTCCATCAATTGTTCTTTTTACATTTGTCACCCCGAGTGGGACGGGTATGCCCAGACGTGGGTCCCGTGCTCTCCATGCCACTGGAGTCAAGCTATCCTGGCTGATGAGGGCTGAAAGCCCGAAACCGGTCCTAGGATGCTTGTTTCCAGTCCAGTGAGGACCTGGCCTGGCAGTTCGGGCTGGACTGTTCCCATTGGGCGCAGGGTCAAGACTGATTTGCATATGGCTGGGTCCAAACTGGAATGGCATGGTGAGCAAAAAAAACCGATGGATTTAGGCCCAGATCTCTGTATTGGGGTGAATATATGACATTGTTCTGCATTCTGTCCATCAATTGTTCTTTTTGCATTTGTCACCCCGAGTGGGACGGGTATGCCCAGACGTGGGTCCCGTGCTCTCCATGCCACTGGAGTCAAGCTATCCTGGCTGATGAGGGCTGAAAGCCCGAAACCGGTCCTAGGATGCTTGTTTCCAGTCCAGTGAGGACCTGGCCTGGCAGTTCGGGCTGGACTGTTCCCATTGGGCGCAGGGTCAAGACTGATTTGCATATGGCTGGGTCCAAACTGGAATGGCTTGGTGAGCAAAAAACGATGGATTTAGGCCCAGATCTCTGTACTGGGGTGAATGTATGACATTGTTCTGCATTCTGTCCATCAATTGTTCTTTTTGCATTTGTCACCCCGAGTGGGACGGGTATGCCCAGACGTGGGTCCCGTGCTCTCCATGCCACTGGAGTCAAGCTATCCTGGCTGATGAGGGCTGAAAGCCCGAAACCGGTCCTAGGATGCTTGTTTCCAGTCCAGTGAGGACCTGGCCTGGCAGTTCGGGCTGGACTGTTCCCATTGGGCGCAGGGTCAAGACTGATTTGCATATAGCTGGGTCCAAACTGGAATGGCATGGTGAGCAAAAAAAAACGATGGATTTAGGCCCAGATCTCTGTACTGGGGTGAATGTATGACATTGTTCTGCATTCTGTCCATCAATTGTTCTTTTTGCATTTGTCACCCCGAGTGGGACGGGTATGCCCAGACGTGGGTCCCGTGCTCTCCATGCCACTGGAGTCAAGCTATCCTGGCTGATGAGGGCTGAAAGCCCGAAACCGGTCCTAGGATGCTTGTTTCCAGTCCAGTGAGGACCTGGCCTGGCAGTTCGGGCTGGACTGTTCCCATTGGGCGCAGGGTCAAGACTGATTTGCATATGGCTGGGTCCAAACTGGAATGGCATGGTGAGCAAAAAAAACGATGGATTTAGGCCCAGATCTCTGTACTGGGGTGAATGTATGACATTGTTCTGCATTCTGTCCATCAATTGTTCTTTTTGCATTTGTCACCCCGAGTGGGACGGGTATGCCCAGACGTGGGTCCCGTGCTCTCCATGCCACTGGAGTCAAGCTATCCTGGCTGATGAGGGCTGAAAGCCCGAAACCGGTCCTAGGATGCTTGTTTCCAGTCCAGTGAGGACCTGGCCTGGCAGTTCGGGCTGGACTGTTCCCATTGGGCGCAGGGTCAAGACTGATTTGCATATGGCTGGGTCCAAACTGGAATGGCATGGTGAGCAAAAAACCGATGGATTTAGGCCCAGATCTCTGTACTGGGGTGAATGTATGACATTGTTCTGCATTCTGTCCATCAATTGTTCTTTTTGCATTTGTCACCCCGAGTGGGACGGGTATGCCCAGACGTGGGTCCCGTGCTCTCCATGCCACTGGAGTCAAGCTATCCTGGCTGATGAGGGCTGAAAGCCCGAAACCGGTCCTAGGATGCTTGTTTCCAGTCCAGTGAGGACCTGGCCTGGCAGTTCGGGCTGGACTGTTCCCATTGGGCGCAGGGTCAAGACTGATTTGCATATGGCTGGGTCCAAACTGGAATGGCATGGTGAGCAAATAAAACGATGGATTTAGGCCCAGATCTCTGTACTGGGGTGAATGTATGACATTGTTCTGCATTCTGTCCATCAATTGTTCTTTTTGCATTTGTCACCCCGAGTGGGACGGGTATGCCCAGACGTGGGTCCCGTGCTCTCCATGCCACTGGAGTCAAGCTATCCTGGCTGATGAGGGGTGAAACCCCGAAACCGGTCCAAGGATGCTTCTTTCCAGTCCAGTGAGGACCTGGCCTGGCAGTTCGGGCTGGACTGTTCCCATTGGGCGCAGGGTCAAGACTGATTTGCATATGGCTGGGTCCAAACTGGAATGGCATGGTGAGCAAAAAAACAATGGATTTAGGCCCAGATCTCTGTACTGGGGTGAATGTATGACATTGTTCTGCATTCTGTCCATCAATTGTTCTTTTTGCATTTGTCACCCCGAGTGGGACGGGTATGCCCAGACGTGGGTCCCGTGCTCTCCATGCCACTGGAGTCAAGCTATCCTGGCTGATGAGGGCTGAAAGCCCGAAACCGGTCCTAGGATGCTTGTTTCCAGTCCAGTGAGGACCTGGCCTGGCAGTTCGGGCTGGACTGTTCCCATTGGGCGCAGGGTCAAGACTGATTTGCATATGGCTGGGTCCAAACTGGAATGGCATGGTGAGCAAAAAAACGATGGATTTAGGCCCAGATCTCTGTACTGGGGTGAATGTATGACATTGTTCTGCATTCTGTCCATCAATTGTTCTTTTTGCATTTGTCACCCCGAGTGGGACGGGTATGCCCAGACGTGGGTCCCGTGCTCTCCATGCCACTGGAGTCAAGCTATCCTGGCTGATGAGGGCTGAAAGCCCGAAACCGGTCCTAGGATGCTTGTTTCCAGTCCAGTGAGGACCTGGCCTGGCAGTTCGGGCTGGACTGTTCCCATTGGGCGCAGGGTCAAGACTGATTTGCATATGGCTGGGTCCAAACTGGAATGGCATGGTGAGCAAAAAACGATGGATTTAGACCCAGATCTCTGTACTGGGGTGAATGTATGACATTGTTCTGCATTCTGTCCATCAATTGTTCTTTTTGCATTTGTCACCCCGAGTGGGACGGGTATGCCCAGACGTGGGTCCCGTGCTCTCCATGCCACTGGAGTCAAGCTATCCTGGCTGATGAGGGCTGAAAGCCCGAAACCGGTCCTAGGATGCTTGTTTCCAGTCCAGTGAGGACCTGGCCTGGCAGTTCGGGCTGGACTTTTCCCATTGGGCGCAGGGTCAAGACTGATTTGCATATGGCTGGGTCCAAACTGGAATGGCATGGTGAGCAAAAAACCGATGGATTTAGGCCCAGATCTCTGTACTGGGGTGAATGTATGACATTGTTCTGCATTCTGTCCATCAATTGTTCTTTTGCATTTGTCACCCCGAGTGGGACGGGTATGCCCAGACGTGGGTCCCGTGCTCTCCATGCCACTGGAGTCAAGCTATCCTGGCTGATGAGGGCTGAAAGCCCGAAACCGGTCCTAGGATGCTTGTTTCCAGTCCAGTGAGGACCTGGCCTGGCAGTTCGGGCTGGACTGTTCCCATTGGGCGCAGGGTCAAGACTGATTTGCATATGGCTGGGTCCAAACTGGAATGGCATGGTGAGCAAAAAAAAAAAAACGATGGATTTAGGCCCAGATCTCTGTACTGGGGTGAATGTATGACATTGTTCTGCATTCTGTCCATCAATTGTTCTTTTTGCATTTGTCACCCCGAGTGGGACGGGTATGCCCAGACGTGGGTCCCGTGCTCTCCATGCCACTGGAGTCAAGCTATCCTGGCTGATGAGGGCTGAAAGCCCGAAACCGGTCCTAGGATGCTTGTTTCCAGTCCAGTGAGGACCTGGCCTGGCAGTTCGGGCTGGACTGTTCCCATTGGGCGCAGGGTCAAGACTGATTTGCATATGGCTGGGTCCAAACTGGAATGGCATGGTGAGCAAAAAAACGATGGATTTAGGCCCAGATCTCTGTACTGGGGTGAATGTATGACATTGTTCTGCATTCTGTCCATCAATTGTTCTTTTTGCATTTGTCACCCCGAGTGGGACGGGTATGCCCAGACGTGGGTCCCGTGCTCTCCATGCCACTGGAGTCAAGCTATCCTGGCTGATGAGGGCTGAAAGCCCGAAACCGGTCCTAGGATGCTTGTTTCCAGTCCAGTGAGGACCTGGCCTGGCAGTTCGGGCTGGACTGTTCCCATTGGGCGCAGGGTCAAGACTGATTTGCATATGGCTGGGTCCAAACTGGAATGGCATGGTGAGCAAATAAAACGATGGATTTAGGCCCAGATCTCTGTACTGGGGTGAATGTATGACATTGTTCTGCATTCTGTCCATCAATTGTTCTTTTTGCATTTGTCACCCCGAGTGGGACGGGTATGCCCAGACGTGGGTCCCGTGCTCTCCATGCCACTGGAGTCAAGCTATCCTGGCTGATGAGGGCTGAAAGCCCGAAACCGGTCCTAGGATGCTTGTTTCCAGTCCAGTGAGGACCTGGCCTGGCAGTTCGGGCTGGATTGTTCCCATTGGGCGCAGGGTCAAGACTGATTTGCATATGGCTGGGTCCAAACTGGAATGGCATGGTGAGCAAAAAACGATGGATTTAGGCCCAGATCTCTGTACTGGGGTGAATGTATGACATTGTTCTGCATTCTGTCCATCAATTGTTCTTTTTGCATTTGTCACCCCGAGTGGGACGGGTATACCCAGACGTGGGTCCCGTGCTCTCCATGCCACTGGAGTCAAGCTATCCTGGCTGATGAGAGCTGAAAGCCCGAAACCGGTCCTAGGATGCTTGTTTCAAGTCCAGTGAGGACCTGGCCTGGCAGTTCGGGCTGGACTGTTCCCATTGGGCGCAGGGTCAAGACTGATTTGCATATGGCTGGGTCCAAACTGGAATGGCATGGTGAGCAAAAAACGATGGATTTAGGCCCAGATCTCTGTACTGGGGTGAATGTATGACATTGTTCTGCATTCTGTCCATCAATTGTTCTTTTTGCATTTGTCACCCCGAGTGGGACGGGTATGCCCAGACGTGGGTCCCGTGCTCTCCATGCCACTGGAGTCAAGCTATCCTGGCTGATGAGGGCTGAAAGCCCGAAACCGGTCCTAGGATGCTTGTTTCCAGTCCAGTGAGGACCTGGCCTGGCAGTTCGGGCTGGACTGTTCCCATTGGGCGCAGGGTCAAGACTGATTTGCATATGGCTGGGTCCAAACTGGAATGGCATGGTGAGCAAATAAAACGATGGATTTAGGCCCAGATCTCTGTACTGGGGTGAATGTATGACATTGTTCTGCATTCTGTCCATCAATTGTTCTTTTTGCATTTGTCACCCCGAGTGGGACGGGTATGCCCAGACGTGGGTCCCGTGCTCTCCATGCCACTGGAGTCAAGCTATCCTGGCTGATGAGGGCTGAAAGCCCGAAACCGGTCCTAGGATGCTTGTTTCCAGTCCAGTGAGGACCTGGCCTGGCAGTTCGGGCTGGACTGTTCCCATTGGGCGCAGGGTCAAGACTGATTTGCATATGGCTGGGTCCAAACTGGAATGGCATGGTGAGCAAAAAACGATGGATTTAGGCCCAGATCTCTGTACTGGGGTGAATGTATGACATTGTTCTGCATTCTGTCCATCAATTGTTCTTTTTGCATTTGTCACCCCGAGTGGGACGGGTATGCCCAGACGTGGGTCCCGTGCTCTCCATGCCACTGGAGTCAAGCTATCCTGGCTGATGAGGGCTGAAAGCCCAAAACCGGTCCTAGGATGCTTGTTTCCAGTCCAGTGAGGACCTGGCCTGGCAGTTCGGGCTGGACTGTTCCCATTGGGCGCAGGGTCAAGACTGATTTGCATATGGCTGGGTCCAAACTGGAATGGCATGGTGAGCAAAAAAACGATGGATTTAGGCCCAGATCTCTGTACTGGGGTGAATGTATGACATTGTTCTGCATTCTGTCCATCAATTGTTCTTTTTGCATGTTTCTAATATATGTCATCTGAGTGGCTGTGTGATTGTCTGTATCAGTGTGGGAGTGGATGTCTGAGTGCTGTATGTGTGTGAGTGGGTGTGTGAGTGGATGTTTAGGTGAATAAGGGTCTGTGTAAGTAGCTGTATGGGTGTGTGAGTGACTGTGTGAGTGGTTGTATTGGTGATTGAGTGTAATTGGCTTTATGGGTGAGTGGCTGCCTTAGTGGCTGTTTGGGTGGGGGAGTGTGTGAGTGGCTGTTTTGGCGACTGAGTGGCTGTGTGAGTGACTCTATGGGCAGGTATGTTAGTGGCTGTATGGGTAAGATAGTGGCAGTTTGAATGGATGTATGGGTAAATGAGTGTGTGTGAGTGGCTGTTTTGCACAGTAAGACTGGCTATATAGGTGAGTGAGTGGGTGTGTGGTTGCTTGTATAGATGTGTGAATGGGTATGAAAGTTGTTAACTGAATTAGTGAATGGGTGTGTGAGTAGCTGTATGGTTAAGTGATTGGCTCTGTGAGTAGCTGTATGGGTGAGTGAGTGCTAGTGTGAGTGGCTGTGTGGGTGAGTGAGTGGTTGGATGAGTGAGTGAGTGGCTCTGTGGCACTATGGGTGAGTGAATGCTGGTGTGAGTAGTTGTATGGGTGAATGGGCGTGTGAGTGGCTGTATGGGTGAGTGGGTGGTTGTGTAAGTGGTTGTATGTGTGGGTGATTTGGCTGTTACTGGCTGTATGAGTGAGTGGGTGTGTGTAAGTCATTGAGTGGATTTGTGAATGGGTATGTGAGTGGGTGTGTGAGTGGACATATGAGAGGTTGTATGGGGGTGTGAGTGGGTATGTGAGTGGTTCTGTGGATGATGTGATCAGTGATGTCATTTGAGATGTCATCAGTGATGTCACTGACCATGTCATGAGTGATGTAATATGTGAGGTTATAAGTGGTGCATTGTTGTGGCATAAGTTATAGTTAGCTCAGGTAACTATAACTGCTGAATTTCAATGGTTTTGTTCGTGTAAAATCTGAGCCTAACTATAACATCCCTGTAAGCTTTGTTTTTTTCAGTGAATTTCTAAGTTTTTTTAAAATTCAATTTCCTAACTATAATGTCCCTGTAACCATTGTTTTTTTCAGTGAATTTCTACAGTTTCTTAACTTTTTAATCCTAACTGTAACCTGTCACCTTTGAGAGTGGATGTGTGAGTGGCTGTGTAGGTCTGTGAGTGGGTCTGTTAGTGCCTGTGTGAGTGTATGAATGGGTATGTGAGTGTCTGTGTGGGTCTGTGAGGGTCTGTGAGTGGGTGTGTGAGTACCTGTGTGAGTGGGTATGTGTAGGAAAGTGCCCTTTTCTTTGCATGGTTACCCCCCACTTTTTTCCTGGCATCTGATGCAACCTAACTTGATGTGCCCTGAGTCCGTGCCAATCAGGTTCCCAGGGCCTGTGTGCTTTCCCAAGACTGTACCTTTGTACCTACAATTGGCACATCTCTGGCCACAGGTAAGCCCCTTGTAAAAGGTACCCTGGGTACCAAGGCCATTGTGACCGGGGAAGGCCTCTAAGGGCTGCAGCACCTATTGTGCCACCCTTAGAGGCCCTGTACCTTAACACCCACACAGTGCCATTGCAAGCTGCGTGATTTGGTGCAGAGAAAAGTGAAGAGTCAACATGGCACCCATCCCTGTGTGCCATGCCTGCAAACCACTGCCTGGGGCCTAGGTAAGTCACCCCTCTAGTCGGGTACCCTAGCCGTCAGATGAGTGTACAGTGGCATGAGCCCTGTACCCCTACAGTGTCTAAGTCCATTCTTAGATATTGTAAGTGTAGTAAAGCCATAAGGAGTATATGGTCTGGGAGTTGGTCATTATGAACTCCAGAGCTCCATAATGATATTACTAAAAACTGGGAAGTTTGGCAGCAAACCTCTGAGCACATTAAACCCACACTGATGCCAGTGTGGGATTTAATGTAAAATGCACTCAGAGGGCCTCTTAGAGACGCCCCCTGAAAGATGATCAGCCCTGGTGAGGTTCCCGAATGGCTGTCCGCCATTTACCACCACCAAACAGGTTTCTGGACCCCTTGGTCGAGAGCCTCCGCTCTCTGGGTCCAGAAACAAAGTCCATCCTGGGCAGAGGTGTCATGCCTCCTCCGCCAGGATGGGCTAGGTCCACGAAGGGGAAGCGTCAAAGGCCTGCTGCCTTTGGGAGCTGTCCCTGCCTTTTGCTGCCTCCAGCAACTGGCTCCCACCGGTTCTGCCCCCCACTGTAGGCGAGAAAATCTGCAGGAAAACCAAGCTAGGAAGAGAGGTGTGCCTACTTTTCCCAACCCCACCCCTCAGGTGGGGGTGGCGAGGTGAAGCACACATCTCAGTCCCCTCCATCTTGGAGATGAGGGTACTCAGCCAGTTAGGGAGAGGCTCATGCCCCCTCCCACTGGAGGGTGGCATAATAAGGGGGTACCCACCCCAAGGAAGGGATCCATTGGTCCCAACCTGCACACCCCTTTAAACGCCTCTAAATTTAGTATTTAGAGGCAACCCTGAACCTTGCCTCCTCAGATTCGAGGAAGAAAGCAGAAGGACCGAAGAGCTGTGCTGATCCAGGAAGGACACTAACTGCTTTGGCCCCAGCCCTACTGACCTGTCCCATCGACGACCTGCCTACAGCAAGAATCCTGGTGAGTCCAGCAGCCAGCATCCCCCAGAGCCCGGAGGACCTGCCTGCACTCAACTAACTGACTCTGTCTCCTGTGAGCACCGGATTTGCTGAAGCCAAGACACCCACAGAATCCGGATTCCAGCGACTCCACGATTCTGCATCACTCTGCACCTGATGCCCACGGCCCGAGTTCGAGTGGCCCAACACCACGAGGAGGTCTCCCCAGCGATCCCCTGGGATCTGGTGATCCCCAACCTCCCTCAAGCTTCAAGACGACGCCTGCAGCCTCAACCTGAAGGGTCCCCTCGAGTGCGACCGGAGCTGGTAAAGAAACCAGATGCCAAAAGACACCCCTGCACCTGACGCCCCACAGCCTTGCGTGGCCCAACCAACGGTGTCCAGGCATCCCCCAAGAACCCTACTTACCTCTCCAGCCAGTGGTTGCCTTCAGGAAGTCTCCCTGCCCGAGCCTGCAGCAACTTTGCCGAACCGAAGGTCCCCATTCAGAATCACAGGGTCCCCGACGTCTTCTTGGCACCCTGCACCCAGCCGCCCCAGAGCCGCTGGTGGTTCAGCTCTTGTGCTGATTGTTAGGCTCTGCAGAACTGACCTTAACCTCAGGAGCTTTGCTCCCACACCCAAGTGGCCTGCTCATAAGCAGTCCCTAACCGAAGGTCCCCTTAGCCCATTGACTAACACTGGGCCCCTGCACTCTGCACCCGGCCTCCCCAGTTCCGCTGGCAGCGCAATTTGAGTGCCTACCTAGACCTTGGGAAACCTTGATTCTAACCCCCAAAACTCCCACTCGTGAGACGTTTACTTACCTGTGAAACCGATTTTTTTCCCATAGCAACCCATGTTATGAGTTTTTGGGCCTAAAATGTTCGAAGTGTTGAACTGTTGTTTTGTATGGAGAAAAAAGTCATTATAACTTAAACGAAGAAAAGTCTTACTTACCTTGTGTTGTGAGATCCCTCGGTGTGGTATCTAGCATACCACCCACAGTAATCAAAGTAATCTAAAAGTATTCAAAAGTAATTACTGTATAATGAAAACTGCTTTTTGAACCAATACCAACCTGTAACGATTGCAAATTCAACCACAACTGCATTTCCTTGTGAAGTCTTGCATTTGAAAGTATATTTTACTTACCTGTGCCAAGTCCTGCTTGGTTCTAAAAATAAAACATAAGTATACCTTTTTAATACTTACCTAATTGGTCTGGATTCAGTCTCTGAGTGTGTGCCATCAGTCTTGATTGAGTGAATACAATAAATGCTTAACACATCCTCTGCATAAGCCTAACTCCTCGCCCACACTACCACAAAGAGAGCTGTTAGTACTTATCTAATTTGCCTCTGCTATACCTCTGGGGACTCCCTGGACTCTGTGCACATTATACCTCACTTTGGTATAGTATATACAGAGCCATCTTCCTAAAGTATATGAGTGCCTGTGTGTGTCTGTGACTGTGTGAGTGTCTGAGTGGGTATGTGAGTGCCTATGTATGTCTGTGAGTGGGTCTGTGAGTGCCTGTGTGGGTCTGTGAGTGGGTGTGTGAGTGCCTGTGTATGTCTATGAGTGGGATTGTGAGTGGTGCTATGCATTTTGGGCATTTGCATACTTAGGGTATTTAAAAGGGAGAACCATGGACTCTGCTCTCATCAGGAGACGACAAAAAAGAAACCACTCATTGCAGTCACTGCACATCAGATTGTGCTCCAGTAGATCAACGATGAAGTCACCTCCATTAAGGATCTCATATTGTATTTCAATGTGGAATATAAGAGGAAACACACTTGCTTTGCCTTTGCCAAGCCCAAGAAGTTAAGATCATTTGTGCTTTACTGAAGTGGAGTTTCAGCTGGGGCACCTGCTATGTTTATATTTGTAAGTGCTTTCTGTTAAAGTTTAATTCTGAGAAATCAGCACCAGGGCCAGAATCGAACCTCATTTTTTCCAAGAAGAGTCCCCAGTTTTGCCAAAAACGTCTACCCAACTGGAGTACTTTAATTTAGTTAAGTGGGTGTTCCTCATTGGGTAAATGTCTGTGCATGTTCTACACCACAGCTGCGTAAAGGACTATGAGGTGTGCATATAATTTCGGCAATTTGATTGTTCCTCGAGAGTCTTCATCCACAAATCTGTGATAACATGAATCCTCTGGAAGAGAAGATGACGAGACTACAAAGAGTTGAAACTCCACCAAACAGGGGTACTTCCCTTTAACTAAATGAAGTAAGTGCTTCTTTGTTCGGTGGAGATGTCCTCGTATTCCTCTGCATCAATAACGCATCACCAAAATCGGCTGGAAACGCACTAAAGGGCCTTTTGTTAAGCTGTCCTTCAACGTGGGAAAAGGCGGGAAGACCTTTGCATTCTACTAAGGAAAACGGTGCGTGGCCAAACAGGCTGAACTTGGAGATGATTTTGAGCATTTATGTACTCAGGGTATTTAAAAGGGAGAATTATGGACTCTGCTTTCACCAGGAAATGACAAGAAAGAAATGACTCATCACAGTCACCCCGGATCAGATTGCACTTCAATAGATCAATGATGCATTCACCTCCATTAAGGATTTCACATTATTTTTCAACGTGGAATACGAGAGGAAACACACTTGCTTTGCCTTCCCCAAGCTTAAGAAGTTAGGATCCTTTTCTTATACACAAAGAGAAGGGCCATGTGATCCCCCTCCCACGTTCAAATTCGGCTCCGGGGGCCTATGAGGATGTAAGGAGAGGCTAGATACTGTTTCAAATAGATTTTCTCGAGGATTTCCTCTTTGGTGGCCGTTATCGGCTTCAGCCACCTGTCCATCATATACTTTACTCTCTATTAAAGCGCCCTGGAGGTCTCCTGTGCCCCTTCCTTAATTTTGCATAAGCGTACCCAATAGGTCTCGTCATCCACCCCAGTCTTTCTAGGATGCTTCTTTTTATATCAGCGTAAGAGGTGGTTCCTTGTGGGTTTGCTGCCTGTTAAGCTGTCTGCAAGTCCCCCGTTAGTAAAGGACCCAAATATTTGCCCCATCAAACTGCTGGCCAAATTGCCGCTTGGGCCAGGCGCTCGAAATAATAAAAAAAATCAGGGTCCTCACCCCCTACGTATTTTTGAAGAACTACTGATGGTAGAGTGTCTGCTGGCCCAATACATCAGCCAGTTTTCCTATGGCTGTATCTTGGGATTGAGTTTGGGTGGTCAGGGCCTTGGGTAAGTTTTCTCTATCTTCTGCAGCTGCAGTAAGGAATTTCTCCATGACAGTCTCCAGTTTCTGTTGGCTTTCCGCCATACCGATTACCGCAGCCTCCATATCACCAGACCCCACTGATGGCACTCCATATAGGAGGGATAGGAAGATATATGGATGAGGAGACTGTTGATTTACTAATTGTGAGACTTTTATTTAAGTTCTCAGCGTTAAACAATATGAGTGACTGCTGTCGCACGTTGTTCTTCCTGTATGGTCAATGGGTATCGTGTCTCTCAGTTGTAAAAAATACATTAATTCTGCTCCAGTGAGCTTACATTCCTATTAAGACGATAATCAATCTGTTCACCCACTTGTGTCCGTAATTCAGATTGTCTGTCCAAGATACCACATTATTACCTGAAAATAAATACAAATACAAGCGGGTCAGAAGGGGGACAACTATGTTTTTTGAATTGCATAAAAACATTTAAAAACACTTGAGGCAAGTACTGTATTGAAAAGTCTATAAACATTTACAGATGGGTATAAATCTCTTACAGAGATGGTCTCCACATATAGTGTTATGGGTAAGATACATTGATGACCTCTTTATACTGTGGAAGGGTGGCAGGGAAACAGCTGATGACTTTGTTAGGCAGATTAACATCAATAAACTCAATCTATCATTTACTAGTCAAATCAGTGACATCAGCATCGATTTCCTAGATGTAAGGTTGGAAGTAGTAGACTCATGCATCACCTCCACAGTCTATAGGAAGGAAACAGCTGGGAATACCACCCTACACGCAATGAGTACCCATCACGCAGCGTTAGAAAACAGCATACCATATGAAGAACTACTGAGAGTGAAACAAATACGTAGCTTAAGTGAAGCTTTTGAGTGTACCCAGAATAATATGGTTATCAGATTGAGAGCCAGAGGCTATGGTGAGGACACACTCAATACAGCAAAAACCAGAGTGGCAACACAAGAAAGAGTGGCACTCTTATTCAAACATCAGAAACAAAAAACAGAGTGTAGAATATGAGTGCAGATTCATCACTACGTACATTGAGCAACATAACAAAGTCTGGAGAGCATTACAAAAACACTGGCACATTATCCAGAAAGACCCAGTGGTAGGCCAAGAAATTAGCAAGAAACCATTGGCCTTCTACAGAAAGCCCTGCTCTATGAAAGACCTTTTGGTACAGAACTATGTATGCACAAGCAAGTCAAAATGGTTGAAACCCACTCAGAGTTTAAAAATGTGGGAAGTGTAAAGCCTGCCTACATGTCAAAAACACCACAAAAATAACAACGGATTTAGGAGAGAAAATCCAGATTAGGCACACTCTAAACTGCAGAACAGAATATGCAATATATTTACTGGAGTGTCCTTGCTCTAAGAAATATATTGGCAGCATTAAGTTACCAGTATATAAAACAATCTTGCCGAATTTGCCAGCGGTAAAGAATCAGGATGACACTTCCCCGGTAGCAAGGCACTTTAAAACCTTTCACAGTAATGACCCTGACCTTATGACATCTAGGGCCAGATATACGACCAAGCAAATTGTGACTCGCAAATTGCGTCGCAATAGCGACTCGCAATTTGCGAGCCACAATTTGGGATGTACAACAGTGTCTGAGACACTGTTAGCGATTCCCAATGAGGTCGCAAAACGCGAGGCTCATGCCTATTAATGAGCCACTCGCAATTTGCGAGCTCATTGGGAATGGCTGGCCCTCCCAGGGATGGTGGCCTGCTGGCCTCCATGTCTGGGACTGCTTTTCAATAAAGCAGTTTTTTAAAAAATGCAGCCCGTTTTCCTTAAAGGAAAATGGGATGCATTTAAAAAAGAAAAAATGAAACGTTTTCGTTTCATTTTTCAAGGGCAGGTAGTGGTCCCTGGGACCACTGCCTGCCCTTGAAAAATATTTTCAGAGCCAGTCACAAAGGGGAAGGGGTCCTCTGGGGACCCCTTCCCATTTGCGACTGCAGCACCACCCTCTTGAAGAGGGCGGTAATTTGCAAGTGTTTTGCGACCGCAATTGTGGTCGCAAAACATTGGTACATGGCTTTGCGGTCGCTATTAGGAAGGGAACACCCCTTCCTAATAGCGAGTCGCAAAACACTATTTTGCGACTCACAATTTTTTGCGAGTCGCAAAATAGTGTTTGTACATGGCCCACAGTGATTTTGCATGCGCAAACGGGTCGCAAACCCGTTTGCGCATGCAAAATCACATCGTACATCTGGTCCCTAGTGTTATAGACTGTATCACCAAATCTCTGCAGGTATGTGATAGAGAAAAAACGCTGTGTCCGCTAGAATGCAAATATATTCTGAGAATGGACACTATGGAGCTCAATGGACCTAATACAGATGAAGAGATTTATACCCATCTGTAAATGTTTATAGACTTTTCAATACAGTGTTTCCCTCAAGTGTTTTCATATGTTTTTATGCCATTCAGAACACACAGTTGTCCCCCTTCTGACCTGCTTGTATGTGTGTTTATTTTCAGGTGAACACGTGGTATCTTGGACAGACAAAATGCCACTGGCAGCCAAAAATGCAAAAGAGCTACTATTTTTTCAATTTTGCATAAGGATAGTGACCTTTTTTTCATTTTTAATTACATTTGTTCTCTTTGATATGGTGGTTACCTGCTTAAACAAAGGGCCACTGGGGCATGATTTATGCGTAGCCTACCGTGCTGGATACAAGCGGGTGAACAGACGTATTATCGTCTTAATAGAAATGTAAGCTCACTTGAGCGAAATTAATGTATTTTTTACAATTGAGAGACACCATCTGATCGTGCTGTTTCCTGAGCAATGATAATGGACAATAATCCTGAGTCCGCTATGAATACCTGTTTGTGAAATGAAAATACGCAAAATGGCTAGCAGGTGCAATGGTTGATATTTGTGTATAAAGCTGATATACAGATTTTGTAACAGGTCACCAATGTGATCATGGGTGCTCATGTATATGCATATGTTTGAAATTTAAAGATGGTGGTTGATTTTTAAGTGGGTGAGTAGCCCATCATTTATGTTTGGGGTGATAAGGGGCGTTGAAATAGGATGTGTTTTGTTAGTGCAGACGTCGTGACAAAGGCAGAGAATGCCGAAATGTGTCTGATGTCTTGATCTGCCATAACACCGAACTACAAATAAATTAATGATTGCACACACTACCTGGAGTGCTGTTCTGTGTGTGAAGTACAGCGGAAACTATTGCCCATACACCCATATGAAAGTTTTTATGGCTTTATTTGTATTGCTTTTGTAGCTGTCAGTCCACATATCATGTCCAAGAGAAAACAAACTTACAACATTCACAACCCTCTAGTTATGGAGTGACATTATGGCCAGAACAGGCTTGGAAGAAGTCAAAAGGGAAAGGGGCAAAGGAGTGCACTCTCGTGCATGGCATGTTGGGAATTGAAGAGGATTGAGAATGGAGTAGAGGAGAGACATAGAGGAGCGAGAGAAGAAGAGAGAGAGGTGTGGGAGTGAAGGAAAGATGACGAGTAGCAGAGGAGAGGCAAAAAGAAGCAGAAGAGAAGGAAAAATATATTTGAACAAGGGTCCAAAGTGGATCTAGACTTGTCTTGACTTCACAGATTACTTTTGTAGTGTTGATTACTGAGAGATGCATGAATTCATTAAGAGTGGTGACAGAGGTTGAACACACACACTAAGAATAGACCTGCTGATTAGAGAAAAATGAAGCTAAAATCCATAAAGTTGTGAGCTATGAAACATCTTTTACTATTTAAAAAATATATATCTGGCAGAATTGCCTGCAGATTACGTTTGTGAAAAAAATAATCAGAGCAGTGTAAGGTTGAATTCTGCTTCTGATATAGCTGGGTCCTGAAGCAAATAAGGCTCGGTCCACTAGGCATGGTGATTTGAAGACACAGGGCTTGGACAATGGGAGCCAGTCAAGATGAACAAAGAAAGGTTAAACAGATTCCCTTCACGGCAGATTAAGAACAAATTGAGCATTTTGAACAATCTGAAAGTGCTGCATAAGGCAGACTGGCAGGCTAAGATAGAGCAAGTTGCTGTCTCCAGCCATGATTTAACAAGGGCGTGAGTAACTGTTTTCTGAGCAGAAGTCAGAAGAAAAGAGAGAATGTTTCTGGCGATCCTGAGCATGGTAAATCAGGTAGTAGCGAAATGGGACATCTGTCAGGCAAAGGAAAGGTCACAAGGCGACCAAACTTGTGGTGCAAGAAAAGGCATCGGTGTGGAGCCTAGCTCAGATCACCACCATGCAGAAGACAGATGGAAAATTGGTAGCCGAACATTCAAATCTCAGTTTTGTCACTGCTTAATTTTAGCCAGTTGTTATTTATCCAGGCTGCAAATGCCAACATGTAAGTTTGGAAACAGTCTTGGTTGGCAGAGATATTGTCCAAAGTAGACACTACATTTTGCTTACCATCAGCGTCTGACATTATATAGAAGCCAAAAGATCTAATCAGCTTGGAGAGTGGGGTGATAAAAGCATGGGAATGAGAAGACCCTTAAGGTACTCTGAAGCACACCTTAAAGGCCGTAGATTGATAAGGATGGATTGAGCTCTGTTATAGAGGAAAGATTGGAGCCAATCCAATGCTGACTTTCTTATGCCAAGCTCATTGAGGCGTTGGATGGAAATTTGGTGGGAGTCCATATCAAAGACTACAGAGAGGTCCAAGAGGACCAAATCTGCAAAGCCGACCTGGGCTAAGATGTATCTTAGATCTTCTACTGTGGTTAGGAGCGCAGTGTCTGTGCTATAGTGAGCATGGAACACAGATTGGGTTTAGTGGATAAGGTTATTCCCTTGTAGATAATTTGATACTTGAGAGTTAACAGCCTTTTCTAAAATCTTGGTGTGGAATAGTAATGATGAAATGGGATTGTAGTTTGCAAGAGCCTTAGGATCAATAGAAGATTTTTTTCATAGGGGAAGCACCATAGCGTTCTTCCAATAAGGAGATTAAAGAGACAAACTGCAAAGGTCTGTAATTGAAGGCGCAACGGTATCCAAGATCAGGTGAGTACCAAGAGTTATTAGGCTGTGAGTGGCATACAGTAATAGTTTTGACTGCACGCTATAAACAGAACATTTTACATATATCTGATAGAGCATAGGTATGCCATATAATTGGGTAGCAAAATGCTCACAACATACATTGTGAATCACACGCTACATGCATTACATTAACAGTAGACAGAACACATGCTATATAGTTGGGTAACACCGTGCTTGCTTTCAACATCACTGCACATCACCACACCACACCATCCTACAACAGCACGCTTCAAGATAAATCTCTGAGCACACAACTAGCACATTCGGAATATGCAATTAACCAGTAATTAAGGCATGCAACTGCACTTGATACACAAAATTCTTTTGGGCAATGGACACACTTGCCAACTGAAGTAATACATACGCAATTTGCCATCCAGCCTCATCCATCAAAACTCACAAGTCATTAAAACTGATATACTCACTCAACTGACCACAAACTTCACACAACCAAATCAGACTCCACAGTGCAATGGACAGATTTGGAAAGTCATACCACAGAATACCGAAGGGAGCTGCCATGCCATATTACTGGATGATGGTGCGAAATACAAGTGCTAATTAACAACAGCAATAGGAAATTTAGTCTCATCTTCTGAAAGATCTATGTTGCACTGTTACAGATCCTGCCTTCTTCCTATTTCAACATCTGACTAGGTCTGCCTGTGTCTCTCTACTTTTCGTCTATGGTCACTTACTCTGTATTTTGTCATTATCTAACTTCGTACAGTATTGGGTTTTTTTCTGTAATGTTTAATGTAAGGTGGTATACCCTGTTTAATGCTTTGTTAACATTCATCAAATACATCTAAACTGATCACACCCAGTTCTATTCTCACTTCTAGTAAAGGTGTGGAAAAAGTAAACTATCAAATGGAACACAAGCCATTCCCAGGATGAAAGGCCAATGGTACCTAAAGAAGAAACAGTCAGGCACTTAACATGGTGCAACTCAGAGACCCTTTTGAAATTCCACCATTTGCCATCTATGTTTTGACAGCATTCTTCCCGAACTGAATGACTTTAAAAGTCCTATTAGATTTCATTTCCCCCTTGAGTGAATGTTTGGGATGCTTTATTCTAACAAAATCACACATGTAGATCTTGGGTTCAGCAAGGCTTAAACTGCATCATGATACAGCTTATTCTTCCTTTGACTATCCTCAATGGTAGAACTGATCTTTATCTTTAACTCGGCCAGTTTTCCAAATTTTGTTGGTTCTTGTATCACATGCATATAAAAGCCAGGCACAAATACGGAGAAGGCTTGTCTACCCTCTTGCAGAAAGAAAGGAGTCTTGTGTCTCGCTGAATGTGGTATAGCTTTTTGCGCCCATGCCATGGATTTCAAGGCTTCAAGTATGTCTTTCTTGCTAATCAGCGCCCACTGTATATTATTCTTCAGACTGTGATTAGTTCTCTCAGCTTGCCCACTGGTTTGAGGATGAAACAAGGAGGTTTCGTTATGCTGCATGCCAGCAGCGCTTTTAAAAGCTCCTCATTGTAGTGAAGTTAAATTGAACACCGTTGTCAGTGATCAGTTTTGCAGGAAAACCCTTGCTTATGAAAACATCCTTCAGAAAGTTAATGATGTCCTCTTTGGTGTTATGTTCCATATAGGTACCCCAATATAGGCTCAGGTAGTCACCTAACCTTTCACCCATATTCTCCCCTACCATTACACTGCATAACGGTTCTTATTACTGACCTTTTACCTAGTTACGGTAATGTCCAAAGATGACATGGGGTTTTCTCCGAAAAGCTTAAGCCTTATTCATTATGCATGAGGATTCTTGGAATCACAGCAAGACAGCAGGCCTACCATCTCCTGCATAATAACTATGTATAAGGGTCATTACTTCTGTCATCCTAGTCTGACATGACACAGCAAGGTATATCCCCAGGGGGTACCACTTTGTGTATATATATATACACTATATCTTGCTAAGAGAGTCAGAGGAGAAAAGGACTTCCATGCCGACACACTGACGCGAGACGCTGAGGCTCCTGCACGCAGACATTCCAGCTCGCAGTGGTCTGACATCCCTTGCGGGGTGTCCATCTCAAGACCAAGACGTGGTCCCACAGTCTCTCACTTCAGGTAATGGGGTTGACTTTATCCTAGAGGGATTCTTGGCTTTTACACCCATACACATGCTGGGTACACTTAGGTACATATAGTTAGGGTTGCATCATAGAAGTACGCACTTTACTGTCATGTATTTTATATACTTGCCTGTATTCATTGTTTTAACACGATGTTAGAAATCTACTATCCTTTTACTCTGTTAGTGCTTATAATCATTTATATCTGTTACTGTCTAGTGGTTGTTTCAGCACACCTATTTTACACTAGAATGACGCTGGTTCAATAAATGCTTATTGAAAAACATCCCCAACGTTTATTCTGTGTATCTCTCTGAGATGAAGTGAGCATGAGTAACTGAGCGAAAAGTAGTACACTGTTTCCATGATCCTGAGGGACCAGGGTTGTCATGTTCGATAGTTGCCAAGAACTATTCTCTCCTTGGTAAGAGGAGTTTCTAGTGGCGCTGTGAGCTAGCTGGTGTACAGGCTGACATATTCTTTAGGGATGTCCAAAATCAGTCTGACTCCAATCCTACAGTATATGCTGTCAAAACGCGCAGATCCTATATAGGGTTATAGGAACTACACGACATGGCGCCGCCAACGTTGGTTTGGTACTTATTTAACAGTCAAATCTGAGTAGTTCGGTCGTGCTATTATCAGAGTCCCCTACTCACATTTACCCAGAGACGTCTGGAGTGGGAGGGAATAATCCGCCACAGCTGAGGAGGAAAAAAATCCTATTTATTGGCTGTTGGTCTATCAAGCTTGAAGGACAAACAGTTCCTATTGTTCATAAGACCTTATCTCAGTTTCCTTGAAACTCTTCCTTGAAAATCGCTTTCAACAATGACTGAAGACGCCGCTGCGCCAGCACAACGTGCACCCGCAGTGAGCGAGGAGGAAGAAGGTGAAATTAACATTTCAGAAAATGTCAGAAATGCCCTTATTCAAAAGCTAACAGACTAAGGAGTCACATCTAGGAGTGGGACAGTAACTTTCGTGATTGAGGCTCATGAATAATATAGAACAGAGGTATTCTATTCATGGGTTAAATTCCCACAAGCAGATGCACAGTCAAATACATTTCATTCTTACACTGAAGATGAACCGCCAAATGAATACAGTCCATATGAGGACATTGAAATTCCGCTCACCTACCAGGAGCATATAAACTGGTTTAAAGGCGCCCTCCCCCATGCAAGAAACAAAGTAAGACTAGGTCCGCTCGGAAGAGACGGGGCCACTTGGCCTGTCCTTGCGGCTTACACAACGCATCCAGACATTGACACAATGCCAGTAGCAGACTTACGTCCACTTCATAAAGAAATAATACAACTTTACAGAAACTTGACACAATTTGTGATGAGAACACTCACACTTCAGCCAACAAGAGCTACACAAACAAATCAAGCTCAGAGTTCTACAACTAAAATTACACCACAAACGGTATACGGAGTTACGGGTAAAATATCCACTAAACGTGAGCAAATGCCATTCTGGAGTGCTCAAAAAATAACACAGCTAGAGGCAGTATTTCCACACACAAGCCCTCAAGAAAAACACAGAATGCTAACAATCTGCTTGCCAATGGGGATAGCTCCCAGATAGAGGATTGTACCACTTGGGGTACAGTTATCGCTGCTATATATACCAGAACTCATGGTATCCCGTCATTAGCAGTAATACCAGACGTATTACGACAGATTCAAACTGAGTATGGAGCAGAACCTGCTCTGAACTTAGGGATGGAATTATTAGGTAATTTTGCCCAAGTATCAGCTATAATATTAGCCAATATAAAAGAGGAGGCTGCAGCAGTGGCAATACGCCAACAACTGAGGGATTTCTCTCCTTTACAACAGGAACGTGAATTACCTAAAATTATCACAGACACCTATGCTGAACTAGGTAGAGATAGTTTGGGAGCTAGAGCAACAAAACTTCAACTCATGGGTGGTCCTGAAAAGGATAACACCAAGCAAGCACCTGATTCTTCAAAGAATAATAACAATAAAAACCAAAAGATTAGGGAAAATAGATCTCTATCTAGGAGTGGGTCTCTTCAACAAGAGCCCTCCGAAAGGAGATACAATCTCAGGAATAGAGATAACTTTAAAAAACCTGACAGGTATCAGGATACTGGTACATGTTCCTCTCGTTCCTTTCAGGGTTCACCAAGAATCTCCAAGAGAGAAGGACGGTCAGAACACAGACAAGAAGAGCGTACAAAGTCCAGAGACACGCCACGCGCTTCAAGCTACCCTTCTAAAAAAGAAGACAAGCCACAATCTAAACCTCAATTTAAAAAGAAGAAAGTAGCAGGTCTCAAAGTTAGACATGCCCAGAATTCTGAGGACTCAACTACTGAACGGGGAATGGGCTCTGACGATGCTAGACAGCGCAGCAGAAGTAACAATAGCTCGCCAGAACCTGATGGAATTTCTGGTGACAGCGGAGTTCAATGAGCATATCACGGTGGAAACACCTGATACGAGGGTAAGTGTCCCACAAAGGTTACAAGAAATAACACTCCAAATGGAGGGGGACAAACCCAGAAAAGTTAAAGGTCTCTTTTGGGAGAACTTGACTTATGGCTATGACATACTTTTAGCTGAAAAAGATTAGCCGCGTGAAATTGTTATTGATTGCCCAAAGGGAGAAACGGTAATTTTACCATCCTTTTCCGACCATGTTCCAATTTACTTAAAACACACATACGCACGTGAGTGGGCAGTACTTTATCGCAACCATGTTGGGTGGGATGCTGAGTCACCACACCATGTAATCCCAGTAAAAACTACTCCAACTCCACAGAGACAGTACCCAATAAAACAAGAAGTGAAAAAACAGGTCAGGGAGATCTTAGATCAACTTGAATACCAGGGTGTAATAGAAACATGCACCTCTCCAATGAATAATCCTTTGCTCCCGTAATGAAACCCGACAATTCATATCGTCTAGTTTTAGACTACAGACATCTGAACACATGTACAAAAACATTTGCAGTACAGAATGCACACAGTGCCGCATTAATAAATAACATTGTGCGGAAAAAATACAAAATAACATTAGACATCTCAAATGGATTCTTCTGCCAAAATATAGCATTCTCAGTCCTAGGTTCCCAGCGTCAATTTTGTCGACTCCCCCAAGGGTATAAGATTAGCCCCGGGTTCTTCAGGGCTAGGGTAACAGAATTACTTCAGAATTTGGATGAAGAGGCATTGTCATATGTAGGTGATATTTATCTGACGGATGATGATTTACAGGATCACTTGACCAGGGTGAGCACCATAATTTTGGGATTTGCCTCTGAGGGCTACAAATTCAACTTTAAAAAATCAAAAACAGCCCACCTCAATGTCCTATTTTCAGGATATGAGTTATCAAGTGAAGAAAAAAGCCTGGCAGCTAACTTTTTAGAAATGTGTGTGCTGCTCCAACCTCCTAAATCTTTGAAGAACTTACAATCCATATTGGGATTTTAAAATTTTGGCAGAACATACATTTTGGATTACGGAGAAAGAGTAAAACCTTTCTATGACTTAATCAGACCTGATTTTTCAGTTAGGCATTGGTCACAGGAACACACAGATATCCTTCATTCCCAACAAGCTGACATGATAGCTTCAAAACACTTACAGACACGCGTAAACGTACGCAATCTAGTGATCTGCGTTGTAGCAGGTCAATCTGGGTATACTTACCTAACCTTCAATGAAGGCGAAACGGTACCCATAGCATACAAATCACATTTGAACACAAACACTGAAATGCGCTTTGCTTCTACAGAAAAGATACTGACAGCAGTACAGACCACTGTAGTAAGAGAAAGAGCACTGGCTCAGGGGAAACGAATAATTGTCGTAACTCCGGTACCAGCCTTAGAGGCTGCTACAAAGGCTAGCGTTCCTAATGCTAAAGCTTTACATCCAAGATGGATACAATGGGCTAATTCTCTCACTGCAACAGATGTAGAATAGAGATATGACCCAAGGTTGAAAACACAAGCATTTCTGCAATATGAACAAGAATATCCTCTCCCAAATGAAATAATGCCTCTAGATCAGTATGAATACATTATTTACACTGACAGATCTGCCCAGCCGGCCATAGGAAGTAAACAGCAATACAGCGCCGCTTGTGCGATTGTAACAGGTCGTATGCGGGAAGGCAAGTTCCATGCCAGCGACACGAAGACACAGTCTCTAGGAGACTGCATGGCTCAGCTGGCAGAACTGAAAGCCCTACTGCTGGCACTAATAAATACGGATCGGGAATTCCCCACACTGATTGTGTGCAATTCCTTTTATTGTGTCCAGTCATACAACGAATATCTTCACTACTGGGGTCAGAACGGGTTTAGAGACTCTGAAGGTTGCACAATTAAGCATAAATTGCTATGGGAACAGGTAGCTGAGTTGAAAAACAAACTACCAAGAGCTCACGTGATACACACGCTGAGTCATCAACGTGATGGCATTCACGTTGAAGGGAATTAATTGGCTGATGAAGCCACGAAGGGGGAAGCATGTACTGCTTCCGTAGCTGCAATCACTCATTCAAAAACGTGTATAGACGGACAGATAATGGTAGCTGTCATTGCTTCACGCAAAAACAGCACAGCCTTACCAAAAGGTTTTCCACTCAAATACTCCTACAAGTTAGATGCAAACAATATTCCGTATGCTCAGATTCCAGGAGTGGGGAACAGAGTAATACCAAACATGGATCGCAGATTGGGTTTAATACTAGCTGCACACGAGGGTCTAGGTTCTGCACATGCAGGGATTACCGCGACAGTTTCATTATTGAAACAGCGCTATTGGTGGCCTGGTTTAACAAAACAGACGAAGAATTTTGTCTTAAAATGCGACATCCGTCAGCAGATGAAGGGTTCCACCGTAGCTCATCCAGCGCAGACACCTTTAAATCCAATAGACCACTGGCTTGTGTCTATCTGGACCACTGCGGCCCCCTACACTCGGATGGGGCTTACAAATATATCTTGGTGGCAGTGGATTCATGCTCAAGATTGGCCTCAACGTTCGGCTGAAGCTCGAACTGTTATAAAAGATTTGCGAGTCTTTATAGGGACATACGCAGTAGGCACATTACATTCTGAACGTGGCCCCGCGTTTAGCTCTCGGGCTTACAAGGAAGCCATGGAAGGTTTGGGTGTAGCATTTCAGTACTCCTCTCTGTACCATCCCGAGGGAAATTCAGTCGTGGAGAGGAAAAACCAGGACTTAAAGCAGTCTTTAACAGCAAGAGTATTAGGTTCGGGTGGTAGTTGGGTCAATCACCTATATGGGGAACAGCATACCCTCAACAATATGCCAAGAAGTTCTCTAGGGGGTGTCACTCCGTATGAGGTCGTATTTGGGACGAGAATGTGGGTACCTGATCTCGATAATGAAAGCACAGTGGCGGATGACAAACCTTTTGACATCAATAAACGCTTGGCTGTTTTATAGGATCTGAATGAATCCAGAGCACTACTAAGCAACGTGCAGGTAAAACGCACCGCCACTGGGGAAGTCAATTCAGTCACTGCAAGACCTGTCTGGATCCCACAAGTCGGGGATCTGGTCAGAGAAAAGATCGAATACAAAAAAGAATTTAAGCCATCATACAGAAAGCCTGTACCTGTCCTGGCTGTTGAAGGAACAAGAACAGTACTTCTTCCGCCCCTTGCCGGAAAAAAAGTAAAGAGATTCGTCTCCATTGATCTGATCAAACCACACTATGTGGCCGATACTGAATAGTAAGCCTCGTGGGCCCCTGGGTAGTCGATGCTCTCCTCTCGCTACCATTCAGGAAGTTCAGACAGAAAGACTCATAACATTTGAAGAGTCACCAATACGAAAATATGGAATTTCCAACAATGATATGGAACTCGTTCCTCTGAAAACAGAACTTCAAACATCAAATGAAAGACAAATATCAATTCGGCCAAACACCGACGTCTACATCAATATGACTCAACAAGAGACACCTACCGGTTCAACACCTCCTGCCGAGCTACCAAAAATTGATCGAACTGCATCTGGCTATTTCATCGATTTTGATGCCTTCTCTCTTGATCCCAGTGAATCCGAGACATCGGCAGTTCCAGTTTCCCATAAGTAACAAATGCGTGAATTTTACACTTTTCTAAAAAAGACTTACTTGGTATCACCTTGGCTCCAGCTCTGGATAATATCTGCAATATTGTTTTTTCTGTTCTGGATTGGCCTGGTAACTTTTTTTTGCTTACTCATAAATGGAAAATATCTCCTAGAACGCTCTGCAGTATCTAAAGTGAACTTGGTCCTGAAACCTCATACATCATCTGATCGTGAACAAAGAGACTTGTTTTCCGTGAACATTACAGCTGTTCCAATTCCTGATGGTATAGTTTGGGACAAAGTTGATTATGATGTATTTGGCCTCACGGAACTTTTGAAGATTCCACATTTATTTAAAATTTCTCTAAATGATATCATTACCTCCAGTACATTTTCTGATAATTGGGATTTTGAAGCGGTTAATAATATATTGTCTGATTTAGAAAAATCTGCTGTATTTTCAAACAATGAAATGTTCGAAGACTCATCTGATTTTGATACTATGTACTGTTACCATCATTATGGTCATCACTTTTTACACAAATCGAGTATCCCTCGTAATGTTTTCACATACCACCAATGGGAACATTACCCGACACCACCGAAAGGTAGTTCGAAAACGTTTGCACAGAAATTCTCATTTTTCAGGGTTTAACACTTCTGACCCGACCTCATATTACTATAAGGTTGCACCTACACCTGCACAGAAAAATATGCTGACTAAAACCAAACAGATTTATTCTGCATCCTTTATTTCCCAACTGTCTGAACAGGGTTTTGACTTATGGAAGGACACTATAGACACAAAATCAGTCTGGGGTTCTAAAGAATGGCAAGTTCAGGGAACGGAAGCAGTATTTAGCGCGTGCCTCATTCCACAACAAATGATATTTCTGAATGAAACTGTGCAACAGACTTCCTGTCTTGGACTAGCCAAGAATAAGGACTTGAACACACCACGGTTTCCCACACCTTCACACATCAATTTTACATCAAATAAAGGGGATACAATAGATGACATCATGCAGTACAATACATCAAACCCCAATTGGAAGAGATGGTTAGTTTGGCCCACTAACACAAACAGATGTCAGTCAAGATTCAAGGGTACAACCGACGGGTTGAGTAGCCATAGTCAAGACCCACGATATGTACAGAGAGAACATCCGGGGGTAGTGACATCATATAGTGTTGGGAAGTTGTGCCTCGATTGGCTAAAAACCTCGACACTGTCCTAGGTGAAACAGCACTTATCCTTACTCTCAGATGAGGTGGATTTAAGGGATTTTTTACTAGGTCCCCGAAAGCCACGTCAGAAACGTTTCTATTATTCTGTCTATAATGAAATCTGGAAAATCTCTCAACAAGAAGCTGTGGATAGACTTCGTGAAATAGATAAGATTAACCTAGATAAGGCGTTAGCTGTAGTTGACAACTGTCTAACTACATTAACATCCAGAATTTATTCACTGGGTAACATTGTATCTTCTGCGCCACCGGACGTTGATGCTTTACTGGACCCGATAACGGCCCATGTTCTGGAGTGTCCTCAGCGTATTCCATTGTTTAAAAAAAAAAAAAATGTTTATTGATTGCACGACTTGAATAACATCATCTTACAAACAACTGAGTATAGTTATATGGAAATTGAGGTTCCCATGTCATTGCTTCTCCCCCAACGACCACACACTGTTCCAGAGACCCCGCCACCGCAGGCTCCTACCCCTGTCTAGCACAATATATCATTCGCTATCTGCAGTTTCGAATCTGTCCGTGGGCAGAGTACAGATATTTCCTCTGAATTTATTCCACCCTCCCCACACCTGCTCCCACTTCTTGGGACAGCCTCTGTTTAAATACACTGCTTTTTTGGCCACCATAGCCCAGTCCATGTCATTGTGCCATTCTGCATACGTTGATATCTCCTGCGCTCCCCAATGTTTGGCAACATTGCGTTTTGCTATTGTTATACCCAATGTCGCCCAGTCTTGGGCCTTATGGCCAAGATCGGTAGCTTCCCATATGTTTAGTAGACATCTCTTAGGCTCCGGTAGTACTGGCGCCCCACTGACCCGTGTTATCGTATCCATAACAGTTTCCCAATATGTTTTAATATGTGGGCATTCCCATATGGTATGGAAGAATGTACCTATGTCTCCACATTGCCGCACACAGAATGGAGTGTCTGCCCTCCCCATCTTAGCCAGCACCTCCCTGGTAAAGTATGTCCTGTGGAGTACCTTGAGTTGCACCAGCCGCAATCTTGAGGGCAGGGCCACCTCCCGCGGGGACTCTAGCGCTTCCTGCCAATTCATATAATCTAGGTCTCCGATATTTGCTTGCCATTTCTCACAGAGACTTTGTGTAGGGTCTATTTGATTGTTAATTATTTTTCGGTAAGTTAATGATATAGCTTTCTTGTCGATCCGTTCCGTAAGCAGCCTATCCTCTAACGGCGAGGCCTCTGGGAGGGTGGCACCCTGTGGGATGGCGCCCATGAGTGCATGTTTGATCTGAAGGTAGTGAAACAATTCTGTAGCAGCCATTTGATATTTGTCCTGAAGTTGTACGAATGTAATGACATTCCCATTAGCCCATAAATCGCCCACCCTCGAGACACCTATCAAGTCCCATTGTCTAAACCCTTTACAACTACCCAGCCTGCCCAGTTTTCCGGTGTCCCAAAGCGGGGTGTGTTGTGTAATTTTGTTAGACCATCCCAGTTTGTTAAGGACTACGTACCATATTCGAATTGTGTGTGCGGCGGGTCCTGTAAGGTACTTGTTAGAGGTTTTGTTGTAGAGTGCCCTCATGAGTTCCCACTCCCCCAGTATGTGTCTATCCATGCGAAAAGCAGGTTCAGTCTGGGGTGAGTGAAGCCACCGATTGAGCACTATAAGCTGGGAGGCCCAATAATATACCTGTAGATTCGGGAGTGCTATACCACCGTCATACCATCCTTTAACCAACTTAGTCATAGCTATTCGGGACGGTTTTCCGTCCCATAAGAGGCTGCGTACTTCTGCTTCTATTGCCCTAAAATACGATTGGGGAACCGGGAATGGGGTGTTTTGCAGGGCATAAAGAAATCTGGGCAGCGCCATCATTTTGAAGAGCGCAGCCCTACCTAGCAGAGTCAGTGGGAGGGATTGCCAATGCTTGGTATCCCGACGCAGCAGTTTCAGGGGCTCCTGGAGGTTTGCAACCATAAATTCTTCCGGGTCCACTGTGATGTATAGCGTATTCCATTGTTGATGTCTGCATTCTTAGAGCCACCACGGGATGCTTCAGCTCCTGTTGGGCAGGATACCGGCTCCTCAACGAATACTCTGGCTTCGGATGACACTAGTACATCCCCAGCAACGGCAGTGGTGAATACGGAGGAACATCTGTGCTCGATTGACCTGATCTGCGAGGTATTGCAGGGACCGTCGTCTGCGATTGCAGGCAACAGTGATGTTGCGTCTCCCAGCCAGGACACATAAACATTTGGCTCATTGTGTGCTGGGAAAATTCGGCCTTTTTCAAAAACAACTAAATTTGGAATTTTAAACAAGACACTTTGTCTAAACTGTATGACTTTCAGTCTCTCATTGTTCGGACTATATATATATACGAGGACTTATGTGCCAGCTGCTGGCAACAGTTCAAGATCAGAATCATGAACTGGAACTACAAAAATTATTTCAGAATTATTCACATCTGTGGGCTGTGATACATTGGGATCATGGGCCATTAAACTGTATCTCAAAACAAAAAGTGAGATTGAGGCCGTACGTAGAATTTTTAGTATGTCATTCAGTTGGATGAGGAGTGGGTGTTATGTTCCATATAGGTACCCCAATATAGGCTCAGATAGTCACCTAACCTTTCACCCATATTCTCCCCTACCATTACAATGCATAACGGTTCTTAGTACTGACCTTTTACCTAGTTACGGTAATGCCCAAAGATGACATGGAGTTGTCTCCGAAAAGCTTAAGCCTCATTTATTATGCATGAGGATTCTTGGAATCACAGCAAGACAGCAGGCCTACCATCTGCTGCATAAAAACTATGTATAAGGGTCATTCCTTCCGTCATCCTAGTCCGACATGACACAGCAAGGTATATCCCCAGGGGGTACCACTTTGGGTATATATACATCATATCTTCCTGAGAGAGTCAGAGGAGAAAAGGACTTCCATGTCGACAGACTGGCGCGAGACGCTGAGGCTCCTGCACGCAGACACTCCAGCTCGCAGTGGTCTGACATCCCTTGCGGGGTGTCCATCTCGAGACCAAGACGTGGTCCCACAGTCTCTCACTTCAGGTAATGGGGTTGACTTTATCCTAGAGGGGTTCTTGGCTTTTACACCCATACACATGCTAGGTACACTTAGGTACATCTAGTTAGGGTTGCATCGTAGGAGTACACACTTTACTGTCATGTATTTTATATACTTGTCTGTATTCATTGTTTTAACACGATGGTAGAAATCTACCATCCTTTTACTCTGTTAGTGCTTATATTCATTTATATCTGTTACTGTCTATTGGTTGTTTCAGCACACCTATTTTACACTAGAATGACACTGGTTCAATAAATGCTTATTGAAAAACTTCCCCAATGTTTATTTACTGTGTATCTCTCTGAGACGAAGTGAGCACGGGTGACTGAGCGAAAAGTAGTACACTGTTTCCACGATCCTGAGGGATCAGGGCTGTCATGTACGATAGTTGCCAAGAACTATTCTTTCCTTGGTAAGAGGAGTTTCTAGTGGCACTGTGAGCTAGCTGGTGTACATGCTGACATATTCGGTAGGGGTGTCCAGAATCAGTCTGACTCCAATCCTACAGTATATGTTGTCTAAACGCGCAGATCCTATATAGGGTTATAGGAACTACATGACATTGGTGAGATTCTCTACAAACTGCTATTCAAAACTTTTGGTATAGTATTCTGTAATAGCAATTGAATAATGACAATCTATTCGGAGACACTGGAAAAGCCCCATGAAATCCACACCTAAAGTGTGCCATGCTGACATAGGATCCTCAATGTGGTCCATTTGTGCTTCAAGCATGCGTAAGATCTTATTCACAGCACTACAAACACAGCAAGCCTGAATATACAAATCTAAATCTGTATCGGTGCCAGGCCACCAAAATTTCTGGCTGAGCCTTCTTTATTTAAAGTATGCCACAAGTGGCCTGCGTGTATCAACACTACCAATCTGTGGCTTAACGTGGTTTTTGGAATCAATTTAAATTCCCTACACCAGTGGTTCCCAAACTGTGTGCGGTGGCTCCATAGGGAGCCGCCAAACCAAGCCAGGGGAACCGCGCACCGCGCACTCTAATGCATTTAATGTTGAAGGGTCTGTTGGCTTCAGTTAAACTAATTAGACTTAAACGCATGATGTCGATGATTTGTAAGTGACATGCCTAAAGCTGTAAACGTAGTGCTCAATTGATGGCATGTTGAGGGAGATGACCTCCATATTTCACTGGATTCCCACGTTCCAACACTTCCAAAGTAGTCGGAAGATGCTTGATTTATTTTGTTAGATTCGTTAATAGTTTCATTTTATTCCAAATGCATTTTACACCAATGCAAGTTATCAGGAAAGTACAGTTGTCCTGTCTATTAAACACACTAAGTATTATTAAGTATTGACATTTGTACTTGAATCATAGGTACTTCCAGTACACATTTCTTTCAGTACACACACCTTTCTAGACAGGCCTGCTCTCTCCTTGAGCACAGGGAAGTAAAACACTATATACGGCATAATGCCAACATTTGAAAGCAAGAAAGAAGGTAATTTAAAAAAAAAAATCTGAGGAATTCATTTGACTTGCATTGATTTGGAGGCAATTTTAGGGAGGAGACAGCAAAAATAAAGGTGTATGTGGTTTACAAAATCATGAGTCACCCTGCTGAGACAGGTGTGTTGGCACGTATGACATGGGTAGAAATGGAAGTGCATGCAAATATTCTTCAAGCGCAGAAACACTTTGGCAATGGGGCCTACATTCATAGGGGTGCTATCTAGCACTGTAAGTGGGATAAAAAAGTTTGAGAGGGTATTCTAAAAAAGGCATGGGCAAAGAATTGCAACTATGAATATTTTATTAGATGCACCGCCTTAGTAATACGAAACACCCTGCGTATATGATTATAATACCTTCATCAGCTTCATCCCAATTATTTTCTGGGAGAAAAATGCAAGTACTCCCGAGGCCGGGCTTATATTGCCCCCCCCCCTCCCAAAAAAATAACAGTGAGGAGCCACGGGCAATGTCCAATGGGTCAAGGGAGCCGCAGGTCGAAACGTTGGGGAACCACTGCCCTACACAACAACCTGTCTTCTAAGGAAATTTCATCATTCACTTTCTAAAAAGGCTGTAGTGTAACAATCAAAGAGAGCTCACCTAGCCACCAACCATTGTTAAGTAAACAGAAAGCCTGACACAAAACGGGATCTGCAGCCAACTTTTCCACTACTCTTCGTTCATACAACTGTCAGTTTCCCCTTCAATCTAATTTTTGGCCATAATACAAGCCCACCATCCATCCTGTTCTAAACCTTCAACTTCTTGTACGGACAACCTGGAGAAGGAATTACTACAAGCATTTTATGCCCTAGATTGTAGCAGGCATCAAACTGCTATTCACTAATGTGTGAAAACAACCTGGTTAGCCTAGCAGCCATGTTTAACTGTTTGCCACCAGAATGAATATGGACTAATTGTTTGTGATCTGTTTGTATTAGGAATCTATTACCCCACACAAACAGATGGAATTTCTCTATTGCTCATGAGCATGCTAGTGTGTCCTTTTCCATAACAGAATAATTGTGTTTTGCTGGTTTTTACTTGAAAGACACAAACACCACTGTACTCTCATCAGTTACCTCCACCTGTGATAAAACTACCACTGTATCATATTGACTGGTATCTACAGTAATGACATAACACAAAAGAAGATCAAAGCACTGTAGTGCCCTTGCCGAAGCAATATTCTCCTTACTCTCTTCAAAACACTTCTGCTGATGGCATCCCACTGAAAAACAATATTTTAACAACTGTTTCAAGGGTTGTTTGATTGGCAAAATTCAGAATAAACTTGGCATAGTATTCACACATGCCTAAGAAGGGCATTAGATGCTCTTTGTAAACCGGAGCGGGAACTTTGGTTATCAAATCCTGCAGGGGCTGGTCAGAGTATATTCTTTCATCGGAAATGATTTGTTCAAGATATTCAATCTGCTTTCTCGTAAAAATGCGCTTGTCCTTCCTCAACAACCAGCGCTGTATCCCTTAGGATTCTCAAGGTCTTAGACAGAGCCGCATCATGTTCTTTCTCATTAGACCCTAAGATGACATCTTGGAATGCCATAATTCCTTTGACATTTCGCAAAAATACAGCTGGAGCCGACACTAACTGAAAAGGCATCCATTTAAAACAGAACACAACTTCAGATGTTATAAAGTCTTTAAACTCCTAGATCTTTCATCAAGCTCAATCTGATGATATGCACTTTTGAGACCTAAATGCTATACATGCAAGCCCCATGTAAGGTTGCCACTAGCTCATTAATTTTGGGTAAAGGGTAACAATCAATCTAAATGTTCATATTCAAGATGCGCAGATCGACATACAAACTTACCCCACCAGACATTTTCCTTGCCACAACCACAGAAGATACTCATAGAGAGACTCTATGGGTTCAGTAACACAGGCCTGACACTTATTATGGAAGATAAGACTAACCTCTTTTCTAGCTGATAAAGGGATATCCCTGACCTTGTGTTTGACAGGTACATTGTTTGGCTTTAATTTTATACCATGTTGGAACCCCTTAAACTGGTTTATGTTTGCCCCAAACACCGCCTTGTAACTATCCAAAATGATGGGCATAGAGCTTTCCATCCCTATAGTAGATATTCAGGGAGATGCACAAGGATCAAACTCCATGCATAGTGCCTTAAGGCCTTTTCCAATAATGTTGTCCCCATCTTTTGCTACATATACCTAGCCATAAGTAACACGTGCCTTAAAAGCTATTCTAGCCCAAAAATAACCATTGGGTATGATACAATTGTTTCTGTTATACCCCTGGCTTAATGTTTGATTCCCTGATCTGAGTGCTGGATCATTCTTTATCAAACACAGTTCTGTCAATAACAGAAATTGGCGAACGAGATTCTACCATACATTCATTGCTTCTGTTTTGTATGCTCATCATGCACATTGGTTTATCCCCATCATTACACTTAACCATTAAAACTTAGTCATCAAGATTGTCTTCAGTTCCCTCAGAGCCATCCACCATGTTTTTGTCTGTGTTTGTTTCTACATACACTTGCAAATTGGACTTTGCCCCCACATGTATTACAGTCTTTATCCCAAGCTAGACCTAACTTCATTCTCAGTTCTTGGTGATGAAAATCACACTTGTTGTGCATTTCTCTCAACTTCGTACCCCAGCTCCTTAGTTTAGTGTTAGCTGTTCGACTCATTATGTTTCTTTCCCTTGCTTAGTATATGAACTGTAGCAGAGGAATGGGAACTTCCTTTTTGTCGATTGAGTCCTCTTAAGAACTGCATCAACTGCTCACTAGCCTTGGCTACAGCAGTGGTTTATACTAATGTAGGGTTCGAACATGCCAACAGCCTCTCCAGAACTTTTTTTAGTATAAAATTGGCACACCACATGGTCCCTAATCATCTGGTCAACAAAGTTTTCACTGACCAGATAAACAGTTGTGTTGTAAACACTGTGCCTTTTCCTTTCAGGTGCCTTTAATTCCTGCATGAAATGCATGTTACTAGATCATTAGGAACTATACAGAAAAGCTGGCATCAAGTGTATATGTTTTTCAGGTTTGTTTAATATGATAAAAGTATTAGACAAACAAAATAATCAAGCTGACACGTTCACATCCATGTTATTTATCCTATACCAGCCATATTGTACCATCCGCTTCAGTTGCAGGTGATAGTGATAAAAAAGGCTTTTTCTAGTCACTGTTTCCTTAAAAGGGTGTACCCAACACGGGTGTAGTACCATTTGTTGTGAATGCACATGATGCTTATGCCTTTAAAATCCTTTACTCATGGATGGAGTTTGATGCAGTAGATTCCAATATTGGGAACTTTCATACATATAGGCCTGCCCCAGTGCTACAAAATTATCAGGCTTATAGTGACTTGGAAGTCCCTTTGACTTACCAAGAACACCCAACTGATTCAGTAGTCATTTACAGAATGGACCAAAGAATATTAGAATGGGTCCCCTAAATAATAATGGGGTCACCTGGCCACGGGCAACCTGAGTACACACCATATCCTGATGCAGGAAAACTTCCAGCTGCAGGAGTAGTACGACTATTAAATCAAATAGTAAGTATTTATAGGTCACTTAGGCAGTGCGTACTATAAATGACAGTCACTAGAGCAGCTCCTATATGACCTGCACAGGTTTCCATACAGGCAATCAATCCACAAACTATAAATGCTTTTATGGGTAAGTTGCCCGTAAAACAAGAAGAAATTTCATTCTGGATTGCTTGTAAGACAAACCAACTGGAAGTGGTCTATCCTCACACAACACCCCAAGACAAACATAGAATTTTGACTAAGGGCCTGATTTAGAATTCGGCGGACAGGTTACTCTGCCACAACAGTGACGGATATCCAGTCCGCCAAAATATACATCTAATTACATCCTATGGGATTTTTATTTCAGCGGACGGGATATCTATCACTGTTGTGATGTAATAACCTGTCCTCGGATTTCTAAATCAGGCCCTTTGTGTCTTCCCTTTGGGATGGTGCCACCTGTAGCAGAATGCAACAACTGGGGAAGTGTGTTTGCGATTATCTACACTATTACACACCCTCATTAGCAGTGTTACCAGACATGTTGGGACAAAATGAGCATGGAGTTGCACCTGCTCTTGATTTAAGTATGAAATTAATGGGTAACTTTTAAACCATTTTCTCAATTATTTTAAACAACATCCACAGAGAAGCCGCAGCTTTGGCAGTGTGCCAGCTGCTGGCAACAGTTCAAGATCAGAATCATGAACTGGAACTACAAAAAATTATTTCAGAATTATTCACATCTGTGGGCTGTGATACATTGGGATCATGGGCCATTAAACTGTATCTCAAAACAAAAAAGTGAGATTGAGGGGTCTGACCAGGGGCAGTTCCTCCGTTGGAGTAGAGGAGCGTCACCCCACTTAAATGCCCCCCAAAGCCCCAGAGATGAAAAATAAAATGGTAAATTATTAACATTTTATTTTACATCATCCCAGCCTGAACCGAGTGTCAGGACAGGTTGGGGGCCTGCTGAGTGGCAGCAGGGAGGAATGGTAGGCAGAGGGCTGCCTGTGCACAGGGCCGGACTGGCCATAGCGGGCACCGGGCGTTTCCCCGGTAGGCCGCTAGGGAGGGGGCCGGTTTTGGGCCCCTGGGGGGCCGTTTTTGTTACCGGGGGTCGGCAATATCGGCCCCCGGTAACAAAATCGGCCGAAACCGGCCCTCGCAAACTGCTCGGCTGCACTCCCCCTCACCCCAGGGGGGGGCCGGCCGAGCAGTTTGCCAGGGCCGGTTTCTGCTCCCAGTCCGGCCCTGCCTGTGCACTGTTTAAAATGTGCATGTCTCTTTGGCCGGCCATCTTGCGACGGCCAGCCAGACATGCACACTTTGAATCTCTCAACCCAGCTGTCTCAAGACAGCTGGGTTGAGAGCAAGTGCAGGCCTCCAGCGCAATGGGGAGCAGAAAGAGAGGCCGCTCCGTCCAATCAGGGCACTGCTCTAGTAGCGCCAGGATTGGGCCAGGGAGTTTGCTGGTGCCCGCACTGAAGTCGAGGAAAGAAGAGGTCTGGAGTGGGGGACATGTCTGGTAAGTGTTTTGATTTCATTTATTTTTTTATTTAATTTGTGCGCCCTGCCTACCCCCTCCATGGATGCCAGCCCCCACTGGTTCTGATAAGGAAAAAGCTGTGCCAGAAAGGAAAAGGAAACAGAGAGTAAAACAAAAATCAAGGACTGGATCTCTATCAACTCAGGAGTTCAGCTCAGTTCAGGTGGTTATAATTTGAGGGGCCTTGATAAAATTTAAAAGCCAGATCGGTATCCGTATTCTGATAGCCGATCTTCCCGTTCTTTTCAGGACTCTGAGAGTAAAGGGGCTCACAGATGTGAACTGACCAAGTGCTGCAAAAAAGACAGGCATGTCAAGCAGAAAGGTGAATCAGGATGTGAAGCTGAAGTTAGTGTAAAGAAAGAAGAGAAAGGTCCTAACTCTCAGACTAACTTCTAAAAGAAAGAAAAAGGTGGCCGACTGACTAAAAAACTCACCCTGTCAACTATAGATACTTCCGGCGAACGGGACTTGGGCAATATCACTTTTTAGACAGCGCAGTAGAAGTGACAATAGTTTGCCAGACTGTCCAAGAGCATCTGGTGGTGACTCCAACTGAGGTGTATATAAAGGTTGAGACACTGGATGGACATGTAAGCTTTCCAGACAGGGTTTCTAATGTAGAGTAACAAATTGAGGTGGACATACAACACAAAATAAAAGCAATATTCTGGTCACATTTATCTGATATTCATGATATAATTCTTGCAGAGGATGACTGGCCTCCAGTGATGCACCTCGAGGTGAGGAGGTAATAAGGTAAGTGTTTTCCTCCTTATTACCCGAAAACTTAGGGAAACATATGCAAGCAAATGGGCTTTGAAACAGGCTCCAGCCTTGTACAAAAACCAAGCGTGGTGGGACAAAGGCAAGTTCCACATGTCATTCATTTAGGGAGTGATCCCCAAGTGCAGGCTCAATATCCTCTGATAGGCTATTTTAGATTAGCTACAATATCAACACATTATAGTGCCTTTTAGCTCTACAATGAACATCCCTCTTTTTCTGGTTTTAAAATCTGGCGGGTCATATAGAATAGTTTTAGAATACAGGAATTTGAACTCACATATACATACTTATGTTGTACAAAATGCTCAAAGCACTGGACTGGTGATAAACCTAGTATGGAAAAAATACAAAACAACGGTGACTATTTCCAATGGGGTTTTCAGCCAAAATATAGCCCCTAAAAGTCAGTATTTACCCGCTTTCTCATTCAGTGGGTCTCAATACTGCTATATAAGATTGTCCATGGGTAATAAGAATAGCTCTGGTTTGTTTGCAGCAAGAATGGTGGAGCTCTTACAGAAAGATCCTGAGGCACTATCTTACATTAATAATATTTACGTCATGAATGATGACTTGAATGAGCCTCTGACGAGGGTGGCCAGGATAGTAACATTATAAGCTGCACACTGATTCAAAATTAACTTTGAAAAATCCAAAATTGCATACTTAAATGTGATTTTACTTGGATATGAGTTATCCATGGAGGGTAAGGGTTTGGTACCTGACTGCTTGCAGAAGTGTGCTACATTGAGAAAATTACAAGTCCTGATGGGATTTCTGAAATTCGGGAGCGCTTACTTGCCACATTATGCTAAGCGAGTGAAGCTCTTGTATGATCTAGTTCCTCCCATGTTTTCTGACAAACATTGGAAGGAAAAAACACACAGCTATCTTACGGTGACTGCAAGCAGACATGCTAGAGACTAAATATTTACATACTGGGGATAACAAAACTAACCTAGCAATCAGAATCATTCTCAGTTCCTCAGGCTAGAAAATACGTCGTTTTCAATGAAGGACAGACAACTCCGATAGCATACAAACCACATTTTTATTCTATAGCTGAAGCATGCTTCACTTCCATATAAAAAATTCTTACTTCAGTGCAGGTGGCCATATTAAAGGAGCCCCCTTGGGCAATGGATTATTATAGTATCTCCTATTCCTACACTAGACACGATGACAAAAGCATTGCTTTTGTTATACTTTTTTTTATACCTAATGCCCGTCTACACCTGCGTTGGGTGCAGTGGGTCGCTTCATAAAGTGCAGTTGATGTGAAGATTCAATATGAACCTACACTCAGCATGCAAGAATTTCTACATGCATACAATAATTGAAAAATGTTCTAAAAACTCCGAACAAATTACCCATATATGTATACAAGAGCATGTTCTATGCAGGTGGCTCTACACAGCCTGTGATTGTATCTAAACAAAAATACTCCACGGCTTGCGCAGCAGTACAGGGAGTTTTTGAAGATGGTTACTTCAAGCTGCAACACACACACACTCAAATATTAGGAGATTGCACTGCACAGCTCGTAGAAATACATGCCCTGTTACTTGCATAGCCTTTTTTTGTCCAAGTATACAATGTAGATTTACCACATTGACTCTTAAATGGATTCAGAGATTCAAAAGAGAAATCACACACAAAAATAAAAAATATAAGCAGGTCTTAGGAAAGGTGGCTATCTTTCAGTATAAGCCTCTTTTGTTCCATGTACAGCACACCATGGCCCATAAAAGTGAAGGATTTCATACTAAAGGAAACTGACCAGTAGATGTGGCTGCAAAAAAACGGGCACACTTTTAAGGTAGCTGTGGTAACCAGATTTCAAATCAAGATCGTAACTGATATTTTGGCAGCGATACAAGCAAGACTAAAAAGAAAAATTCTCCTGATGGCTTTGCCTATAAATACTCCTACCCCCTAATTGAGGAGTATTTGTGGTGTTTATACCTAGAGTTGGAGGTAGACACGCTCCTAATAAGTAAGCTAGATTAGACCTAATTAAGGCAGCACATGAGGGGATAGCATCTGCCCAGACTGGCATTAGTGCTACAGCAATGATACTGGGGGCTATATCTACTAAAACAAAGTAAAACCTATGTACGGCAATGTAATATTTCAAAACAGATAAAACACTCTATTGATCTAAGACTTGCGTAAACTCCCCTTACTATCTCTGCATGCCCATGTAAGGTAATTTTTCTCAATCATATAGTGCCAATCATCAGCATGAACCGATTAAAATTTATATTGATTGTTGTTGATTCATGCTCCTGATTCCTCTGGGTTTGGCCACAAAACAATGCAAGTGCTCGAGGGGTGATAAAGGACTTGCACTGCCTAATAGCAATGGGAGCAGTCTAAATCTTTAATTTAGACAATTGATATTGATATTGATTAAACTTCCATAGCGCTTGAATGCCAATGGCGTCTTGGTGCTTATGTCAAAGCACTGTCTAATGAATAGTTCTGAACTAAAGGCCTGCTGAATAGACTTATCATAATGGGTCAGAAAATAACCAAGTGTTAAGCTCCTTCCTAAATCTAATCAGATTAGGCTGCCTTCTCAGACATTCAAGGAGATTGTTCCAAAATTGAGCTGTAGTATGGAGGAAACTCCTGCTGCCCCACTTCTCTCTTTTGATTTTATGTGTGATTATTGTCCTGGAGTTAGTTGATCATAGTGTCCTGTTCGGTCTATACCAGGAAAGATTCTTTTTCAGCTATGCTGGGGCATTTACATACAGGGAAATATGAGCTAAGCATAGTGTCTTGAACTTGAATCTCTTCTTCACTGGAAGCCAGTGGAGTTCTCAAAGAGACTCAGCCACTGACTCGAATTTCAGGATTTTTTTGTAAAGTCTTGCTGCAGCATTTTGTAAAACTTGAAGCTTTGTCAGTGAGGGCTGATGAATGCTCAAGTAGAGGGCACTGCAGTAATCCAGCCTTAATAGCACTAAGGCTGTGACCAGTCATTTTTGAAATTCAAAGGGAATAAAAGGAAGAATCTTCTTAAACTTGTGTAGAAGAAAGAAACCGGAAGAAGTGAGCTTGTTAATCTGAACCTTGAAGGACAGATCAGAGTAAAAAATTATGCTAAGATTTTTGACAATGAAAGCCGGGGGGTAGGGGTGAGTGTCTGAGGCCACCAGGGTTCCTCCCAAGTTACCAGATTCTTACCAAGTAGAAGGAGTTCAGTTTTGGCTAAATTAAGCATCAGGCTGTTGTCGTCCATCCATTGCTCAATGGCTAACATACAGCCCTTGAAGCTGTGTGCTGTCTTATCGATATCATTTGTGATAGCCACTACAATTTGTGTGTCGTCTGCATAGGCGACTGGAGCAAAGCCAAAGAACCAGATTAGTTTTGTGAGGGGGGCTACATATATGTTAAACAGCGTAGGACTCAAAGAGGACCCCAGGGGAACCCCAAATGGCAATGACAAAGGCTTGGAAACCAGGTCCCCCAAAGCGGCTGATTGCACTCTGTGGATAAGGCATGATCAAAGCAGCTCCAGGGCTGACCCTTCAATTCCTATTTCTACCAGGCGATCTATCAGAACCTCGTGGTTGACAGTATTGAAGGCTGCCGATAGATCAAGCATGATCATTGCAGCCTTCCCTACACTGTTTAAAACAGTTCTCAGCTCCTCTGAAGCCACAACTAGCGCTAACTCCATACTATGATTCGGCCTAAAGCCGAATTGTGCTGAGTCTAGGATCTCTTTCTCCTCTATAAATTTGGACAATGCCAGGTGCATGTATTTTCAAGGACCTTAGCTGGGAATGGTAACCTGGAAATAGGGCGATAATTCTTCGCCTCTTTAGGGTCCAATGACGGTATCTTCAGTAGTGGGAGAATAGAGGCTTCTTCCCACTCTGTGGGGAAAAAAACAGATTTCAGAATGGAGTTGATAGCAAAGTGACGGGAGGCGTGTCTACCCCATATATCTCATGGAGTATTTTGGGGGGACAAAGATCAGAAGGAGCCCCCGATTTAATTTGACCTATGCGCTTGGCTACTCTGTCCTCCGTAAGCAAGGGAAACTTGTTCAGAGTCAATTTGTCTAAAACCGAGCTATTTGTTACCTTAGGTGGAGGTAGGGATCTAACATTGGTATTTAATTTCCCATGGATTTCCTCCATCTTATTTTTAAAGAAATCCGCCAGTGGTCCGCTAAGGCTTTTAGAGATGCTATGCCTGCTCTGAGAGTATGTCTGCTATACTGGCACCTGTTCCACACAGAAAGTAGCGGGGTCATGGAAAGCACCAATGATATGCTTAAACAAGCTGTGACCGCTAGGGTATTGAGTAAAGGACTGAGTGGGTTGCATAATCCATATGGGGGGCAGAGAGCCTTAAATAATCTGTCTAGAAGAGTATTAGGTGGTTACACTCCTCACAAGATGTTCTTCTGAATATATATGTATGTGCCTGATCTTGATATCCCTGGAAAGGTGGCTGAAGCAAAAATGTCTGACCCAGGAACTTGCCTGAAACTCTTGCAGAACGTCCACATTCTTAGGGTAGAAGGCACACAGACAATAATCCAGCCTCCCTTGCCTGGTTCAAAGAAAAACAGTAAGGTGTCCATCAATCACATTAAAAAGCACTATGTGGTCAATTCTGTTCAGCATACCTTCCCTGGCACCAAGAGCCTTCGGAGTAGAACTACACACCCTCTCCCTATTTCGCAAGAACTACTCCTAAAAGAGTACAGCCCCACTTAAATCCTGAGTCCCATGCCAGGGAAATCAGAGCCTGCTGTGTCTCCAGCTTTACGCCAAATACCAGCTGCAACTTCAATGATTCCAACAATAAAAAGCTACTGCTGTGGTTTACTATGAACCACTAACTGGACCTACATCATCAAAGATGGTTCCACTTCAAGAAATTGTACTGTATGAGAATTATTCTGATGCAGTATTTGAATTAATTAAAATACTCCACAATTGTTTAACATCACTGATAGCTTCTTGTTTGCTGCTGGTTTTGTGGCAAGTACTTTAAACCACTGTGGTCCTATTTCTGTATTGCTACTGGAGAATTTTATTCTTTTGATGTGGATTATCATTCTAATTACAGTTTTGCTGCTAATAAATGGGAACAATATTCCTAATAAATCTGTGCCATTTTCTGTGGTTTAGGAATTGCAACCCTATTCTTCTTCTCACAAGCACGTCAAAATCATTATGCTATGTACTTTACTCCGTATCCTGTGCTGGAAGACGTGGTTTGGGAAAAAGCCCCCCATCAAGTTATGGGGCCCACTGAACTTATTCAGGTTCCATATATTTTTATATGTCATTAGACTATATAATAATTCCTGGTTCCTTCTCAGATCAATGGATCATTGATGCTGTTAAACAAATGAATAAACAATGTAAGTGCTTATACTACACTTGACAATGAAGATTCCTTTTTAAATGTTGACAATCATAAAGAAATGCAATGTTTTCATGATGATGGTCATGACTACATTGACAGAAACAGTAGTCCCCGATAGCTATATAATTATACCCCATGGGAACACTGTAGGACCAAGACCACACAGTCTTTTGAGAGAGATTTCCTTATTTCAAGGGTGCTGAGAAGTCAGACCGATCAGCATTTTATTACTCTCCACAAACATATATTCTACACATTTCATTGAACATTTTGCTATACAAAGCTATGGTTATTAGAAACACAACATTAATTAAAATAAAGTATTTGGGGAACAAAATGTTGCTAAATTCAGTGTACAGAGGCTTTATTTAGAGCATGTGTAATACCCAGAGAAATGATTTTCCTAAATAAAGCGGTCCTTGGGATTTGTGTCCATCAGAGATCTGAAGACACCCTCTATTTCAAACACAATTTTCGAATTGGCAGTGGAGGAGATATATTGCAGATACTGAATTGAATGAAAAGATCCAAAATGGTACTTGTAATTTAATTACCGCAGCGATAATTTCGCCGCGGTGCGGGGCGTTCCATTATGTGGGCGGGGCCGCGTCGGCCAACGGACGTGCGCAGCACTACCAAGGTAGTGCTCACGACGGCCGTTGGCCGACGGGCACACTTAAAGGGTTAACTGTGTTTCAATCTGAAAGGGTAGCCCTTTGGCCAAGTGATTGTAAAGTATGTATGAATGAATTTCTTTCCAAGACTCCTGCTCCTTTAGCTAATCGCCCAGATCGCAAGTATAATAAATATGCACCTTTGACTGTTACCACATACAGCATGGGCAAGCTATGCCACAGATGGCTAACACATTTCAACCTAGCTGCTGTGAAGGAGCACCTGTCCACAATTAGTGATGAAATGGATATTAATTATTTTCTCCTAGGTCAACATCCTGTTAAAAATAAAAATGTTGTGCCCCTGTTAATACATGCCACTTATAAAAATGTGTAGACTTACCAGAGAAGCTGCAGAAAAAATTGAGATACTGACAGAGAAATAATGCAAATAATATTTAAAGTTATTGACAATGGTTTCCAAACACTCTCAAAAGGAGTGTACACAATAAGTACTATAATGTCATCAGCCCTTATTCTCCTAAAGACTAAAATCTTGTACAACGTGGACAAGCTCAGATGCAAGCTATCACAAAGCTAAAGTGGGCATTCAAAACACTAAAATCAGGTGAAGTGCCATGACAACTCATAAATGAGAGTACCGTGTTAAATGAGAATGTTGTGTTTGAACCTTATAATTTGACTACAGCTCAAAAAACCATGCCTAAAAAAGAAGTCACAAACACCCTTTTAAATACAGAGAAGTTAGAAACTTCCCCATTTTCGTGGCAGAATGTCCACATATTATGTGACTCCTAGATGTAGTAATCTTCTTACCCATTAATGCTTTTCATTTCTATGAGTGTCAAAAACACTGGCCCTTGAGCTGGTATGAAAACAACACAGTGCTTTCCTTTATCATGTATGGGAGCTCCCGTTGTATTCCACTGTTACCCTAAAGAAAATCCAGCATTCATGTGTACAGCTGGATCTACTGGATCTACTAATCCTCTAGTCACTCAGTCCTCTGCAATTCCATCACTCTGAGCAGAGGTTGTAACCCTTTGCGACCAGGTTTAAATTGTAAGTTATTGGAGACACGTGTTTCATGAATCACCTCCTATCATACACTTCTAGGTAACAATTCTTATCTTTTGAGCACAAATGAAACATGCTGCAGCACGACAGCAGGATTCTCCTACATGTTAACTGTACAAAGAACTGTAGTGTTGTGGTATCACTTTGTATCCCCCTCCATAGAGATTATTTGAAAATGCTCCTTGGGCCACAATAGATATGGTGAATATGCGCTTTGATAAATTAAACAGATTTGTTGGAATATTAATGCAGAAAGAGATGTCCTGAACCTCAGTGGCAGAAAGCCTTACAAATAGCCCACTCTGTGTCAAAGATTCAAAAACTCATTTTCTGACTCACTTTGCTGTTCTCCTAAATAACATCTTCCATTCATCAAACACAACAGGCATAACATGGTTTTTAGGAATATTGGACCTGACTTATTGACTGTTTTTAAGACTGTGTTTGGGCTTATTCCCTTGGTTCTTGAGCTCACTGTTCTCAAGTTTGTTTGGCTGCTTTTCGAGGACTCTTCTGATCATTGGCTGTGGATTTGACCTCTCAAATTGCACCAAGCCTATTGACACGTGCTGCAATTGCCAGTACTGAAATATGCTGACTAGATTGGGCCATCAATGACACCAATGCCGGATTCAACTCTGGTGTTAACACCTGGATCACCTGTCCTGACAAGAAACAGGCCACAAGATATGTCTCTTTCATTGTATACCATGGATATCAGTGACATGTTTCAATGCCTTTGTCCTTCCACTTCATCACTGGTCTCTGGATCAAATGCGACCAGTCAAGCTGCAGCCATATCTCCAAGTGCTTCGTTCCCCCTGGCTTCAACTTCTGAGTTCTGCTGAGGCTACATGACACCATTTCCAATTTGATAACAGTGAAAATGGTTGAAGTGAATTCGAGTGTGAAAGGAAAGGCGACTCTTCTTAATTTTCGGAGACTAACTGAAGAAAATTCTATCTTTTCGCAACCAGCCGCAATAGTGAAAAGCAAAATGAATCATATGGTTCTCTTTTATTTATTGCTGCACATATAGTCACTAATGTATTTGCTCAGATCATATTGCATATAATCACATTAATGTTTTCAGTTCATGTATCTTATTATCTTTCAGGGGTTGTCGTAAGCACTGTGGCTTTTCCGTCCAGGTGCCTTTAATTCCTGCTTGAAAAGCTTGCATGCATCGAGTGTATCTGTTTTTAAGGATTGTTTAATATGATAAAATTATCAGAAACATATGATAATGAAGCTGACACATTCACATCCATGTTATTTATCCTAAATGTCGAGTTTATTGTAACATCTTGTTATTTTCAAACATCGTGTCTATGATATCCATCATTGTTTACTATTATGAGAATTAACATAATAACTGTGCCCTTTGATGTTTATTGTTTAATCTGGAGACATTTCAGCTATATCACTTTGTGTTTATTGTTTGAATTAAAGGCTTTTCAAAAGATCTCTAACTAGCTCCTATAAAAACTCCAGTGTTAGGTATAATTTAGAGAGTACTTTGCGCGAGGGCTATGGCAGACAAGGGCATACCAGCCAGATTGAAACTTTAGTTCAAGATGAAAGTGAGAAAAGTGGACTCCACAGTTTCTGTTATTGTTCAAGTGCAGCACAACTGCGATAGGAAATAGCAAGCTTGCTATTGTAACCTGATACAGCAGTTTCTGCTGACCTGTAAACAGATATCCTGTGCGCAGTATCTCTGAATCTAGGCTTATTAATTACTGATTAAGCTTAAGCTAGCATTAGCAGAATGTGGGTGTCAGGGCTACAGAACTCAACAACAATGCCAGAATGTTTCTTGTTGTTTTCATAATCAATAACCTGCTTCACTGCATTGCTATTCATAGTCACTGTGGATTACAAATTGTAAATAAACATTTCTAAATATATATCCTGTTTCTCGGTGCTATTTAAGTGTGTTATTCCATAATGAAAGAGGGTTTAGAGTTCCACTGTGTCCCGTAACTCATCTCATGGAACTGATCCTTACCAGGAAGCATTCCCTACGCAGTATTGCTCAGTGGGTTGTGCATGGGTTGATGTCCAACTGGATTTCCAATTCACCTTGGCACATTGACTAAGGGCCCGATTTAGAGTTTGGCGGAGAGGGTAATCCATCGCAACAGTGACGGAGTACCCTCTCCACCAAACTGAAGGTGTGTCCACCTCATTTAGAGTTTGGCGGATCTTCATTATGTCAAGGACAGAGACTAATCTGTCTCTGCCACCGACATACACCTCTGACAACTTGAAAGAGTAACGACCGTTGGAGGTTTGCCATTTCTTCACGCACCCTATTTAGAGTGGGCGGACAAATGGCAAGCTTTCATTGTCCGCCATTGGCAGGTAAAACCTGATCCCCATGCCATGTGAGATAACTCCCATGGCAAAGGGGTCATTTATTTTTTTTCAAAACATAATCCTGCTTTGGGATATTGTTTTGAAAATAAAATAAAATTGAATGTTTGACAGACGGCTCCGTCATGTTAATGGAGTCGTCTGTTAAACTTTCAATGCATTTTACAGGACTGCCATGATGGCGGTTCCTGTAAATGCAAGAGATGTCCACTGGACACCTCTAACTTTGGCGGGTGGAGTACCTTGGGCAGGAGTAAAGTACTCTGCCATGATGATGGTACCTAATCTGTCCGACAAAGTTAAAATCAGGCCCTAAGTCCTGTGCCAGGAGCGTTAGAAATCTGACCCCTGCGACTCTAGGAGTACCTTAGAGTACATATAATATGGCTGCAAGAATTCACAAGGCTGACACAAATTGTTCAATGGGCTCATGTGCTTGCTAGCAGGGCATGAGAGATTTCCTTCTCTTCATAACTACGCTCGGTTGAGTCCTTAAGTAGTTTTTGAATAACAGCCTACTCGTAAATTTCTAAAACAGTCTCCTCGTTTGCTGGTACATATATAAGTAAGTGATCGAAAATATTCTGCCCTTTTTTCCCCAGGCAATGAAACAATATAGCCAACTTCCCTTATGCCGTAAATCTTTCACCTTCAATGGCTGTAAGGTAATTGCTAAACATAAAAAAAAAAACATTTCCAGTGGCGGCCGGCACGGATCGGGGGGGGCGGGGGAGAGAGGGTTGTAATAAATAATGAAAAAAATAACTTACCTCTTTGCCGCATCTCTCCTCCGTCATCGCCGTGTCTCTCCTCCGTCTTCTTGCTGCGTCTCTTCCAGCCAGGAACAGGAAGCACATCCAGGTTCCCCATACCAATCACACAATGCAGCGTTGTGATTGGTATAAGCGGCGTGGTTCGGCGCTCAGCCAGGGAATGGGATTCTGGGCATGTTCTCCACCCAGGCTGTAATGCAGCTTGGAAGGAAAACATGCAAAGTACGCATGACTGTTTGGCTGGCCCTAGAGGGCCAGCCAATCAGTCATTGCATACTTACAGTGTGCCCACCACTCCTGCCCCCTGCTCTGAGAGCAGAGCAGCCCCGCCCCTCCCCGCAAAAACGTCTGCAGCAGGAACAAATAAAATGATAATAACAAGGAGTTATTATCATTTTATTTCTCCTTTATTTCCACTGCGGAAAGCAGTGGGGCGATGCTCCTCCACCTTAGCGGAGGAGCCGCCTCTGAACATTTCTACTTTTTTGGGGGTTCGCCAGGGGTCTCAGGAAACACGGTTGAGTAGACAGACCTTGAATATTTTAATGACTCATGGTTTCACATTCAGTTGTTTAAAAAGCTGGTAATAAATTGCACTGAATAATTGTTTTAAAAAAAGTGCTACATAGACAGTTATGTTCCGCAAGGATAAGATAGCATACGTTTGAAATTAAACCATTAGGGTGTTCATGCAGTCAACTCATCCAAACAAACATGTTTAGTCACGCTGAATATATGCTCAATTTTCAATACCCAATCCACCAGAGTCATGCCCCAACATAAGGATATAAACAGCAATCCAAAATAAACATCAATATGAGCACAACGTAGATGAATTGGCATGTGTGAGGTTTTTGTTAATGTGATTGCATCGCTGAGTGCACATTTAAAACCAATACAAGTACAAGGGTGAAAGAAATGGCATGAGTGCAGTGCTTGGTAACGTGTGTGCAGAGTGCGTCTTCCATGCCACATAGATATTTTTTTATTTTATTTATTTATAGTGTTTTATAAAGCGCGAACATGACCATAATGGTATCAGAGCGCTGTACAAAGAGAGATCTGAAGAAATAGTTGTGGTACAGTAAAAGCACCTTTTGCATATGATCCGCTGTACATAATATTCGGAGAGCAGGTTCTACAACAATAGAATACAATATACAACAGGGTGAGTTACAGTTTCCAAGGAGTTCTCTTAAGACACATGTTTTTAGTAGTAAGGCTTTAACTTCTTTCTTGAAGATCCTGAGAGATGTAATTTTTCTCATTGAGGGTGGTAGGGAGTTCCAAATTTTTGGAGCCGAACCTGAGAAAGGGCGGCCGTGTGTTTTCCTTTTTTAAATCTGGGTGATTCTAGTATGAGGGATTTTTCACCTCTAGAGATCCTTTCACCTCCTAATACCTTGATTCTATTCACGAGGTATTTTGGACCAGAATTATGGAGAGCTTTGTGTGTTATGCAAGCAACCTTCAGTTGGATCCTAGCTTCAACTGGGAGCCAGTTGAGTACTCTGAGTGATGGGGAAATGCGATCATAGCGACGTGTGCCTATTAAGAGTCTTGCTGCTGCATTTATTGTCACTTTCATTGGGATTAGGCTTGCTTTAGGTAGACCTATGAGTGTGGAATTCCCATAGTCCATTCTTGAGAACACTAGAGATGAACTAACGTTTTGAGAACTACTGGCGGTATAAATGGTTTTAGTTTTCTTAGAAGGTGCAGATGTAGGTTAGTGCTTCTGGTTGCAGTTGTATGTGTGCTTGCATGTTTAGATTTGAGTCTATTGTAATGCCTAGGGATTTTCTGGAGTCGCAGATGGTTGGGTCTAGTTTAGCGATTTGATGTTAAGGGACCATGATTGAGGTTGTTCGGGTCTACCAGGTGGGGAGAAGAGAATGAGTTTGGTTTTCAGCGGGTTTAGTTTTAGATGGTTGTGTGCCAGCCAGTCCTGTGTTTTTCTCAGTGTATCATCCAGTCTCGGGATATCCTCTTGAGAGGACAGTTTGATGTAGAGTTGTGTGTCATCCGCATACATCTGGTATGAGATTTTTGATTGTTTAAGGATTTCAGTGAGGGGTTCCATGTATAGATTGAAGAGCGTTGGTAAAATTTAAGATCTTTGCTGAACGCCCCTGTTGATGTCTGCTACATCAGATAGAGAGTTGCCGATTTTGACTCTCTGTTGTCGGTTCTGCAAGAAGGAATTGAACCAGTTAAGGACGGCTCCTAATAGTCCCATTCTGACTTCAAGAGTTTCTCTGAGTCATTTGTGGCTGACCGTGTCGAATGCTGCTTATAAATCCAGAAGTATTAGGAGACAGGATACCTTTTGGTCTAGTGAAGTTAGTATATCCTCTTGGATGTTTAGAATGGTGACTTCAGTATTGTGACCTGGTCTGAAGCCTGACTGGTGGTTGTCTAATAGGTCAAAATTCTTGATGTGTTCACCTACCTGATCATGGGTACATTTTTCTATTAATTTAGCTAGGAAAGGCAGGCTGGATTCCGATCTGAAGGTATTTAAGTCTTCCTGTTTCAAGTTTTTTTTATTTTGCACAACTAATTAAAGCCATTGCAAATTAATAGAACGTATAAAACAGCACAATTAAGAGTAATTCCAAATCAAACCATTAAAAATATAATTTGATAAGATTTTTAAAATATTGTTATGAATCCATATCACATGTAAAAAAGTGGTTACTAATAATAAAAGCACTGACCAATGATATTGTACAATAGTAATAAAAGAATAGCGGTCTTGTGAATAGATTAATAGTGATACATTACCAATCAAAACCACTAACATTGATAGTGCACTCATTATAACAAAGATAAAAGTGACTGTGCATCAATAAAAATGTGCTCATTAGCAGTGAGCAAATTGTTTTTACAAGTTCTGCATAGGCTCACAATGTTATGTATGCATTCAGGTTTTTGAATATCAATCTTATACGGTGCACCTGGTCTTAAAACCTATAAGCACTCAGGGTGCAGATTATATTCAACCAGTATTCGGTAGAGTAGCAGTTTTTAGCAACTTGTCTGTTTTATTTAAGAATTTGACTAAGCCGCAAATAGCTTGAGGATGTGGGCCGTTGAGCAAAAAATCTACTGCTGCCTGAATTGTTCGTGAGCCTTGTTTAATCCATATTTGACTAAGAAGTTTCCTGCGAATGTCAATTAGGACTGGGCAGATGCAGAGAAGGCGAGATATGTTCTCTGAGTTTTTCCACATAGCCGACATTCGGTTGATACTGGACGCGTTGACCATGGTGATGAAAAATCGAATGATGTAAAGTTTCCAATTCTTATAAGGCAGTACTGAATTTTGTAGTGCACCGCAAAAGTATCTTTAAGGTATTTTTGAACTTTTCTTTCGTTAAAGCTTTTTAGTATGAGATAAGCAGGCTTTCGGGTCTTAAGAGTCCTGCGGTCTTGTGCAAATGATGCGATTTGAGTTATACGGTTTATAGCTTTTTTAAAGATCTGATGTGGGAGATTTTGATTCCACAGAGTTGCAACTTCTTTAAGGGCCAGAGCTTCATACAAAGCAATAGTCCATGAATTTTGGATGGTTGTGTGATTTGTTGAGATTATTTCCTTCTAAATACATTTTTTCAGAGTCCCTTCATTCGCAGCACGAGTAGCTTGTAAATATTTGAGGGTGCAAGATTTTTGAGCCCAAATTTGAGCGCATAGTGTGAATTCCAATCTAATTTGAGCTGCTACAGAATGATTCGGAAGTTTGAATAAAGTTCTGAACACTTGACTCTGTGATTTATTCAGGAAAGAACCCAGTTTCACGGGAAAAGCTTCAGAACCATATGCCAACATAGGAATTAATTTGGCTTTTACTATTTTCAGCAGAGGTTCTAGGGTGGGATTCTTGGTATGCTTAAAAATAGATTTGAATGTGAAGAGTAGTGATGCATGCTTTGATTTAAGAGAGTGCTCATGGGTTAAGTAACCGCCCTATAGTCCAGCCAGCATTTGAGGTACTTATATCTAGAAGCAATAGATAGACGGTGTTTGAAGTTATTTAAGTCTTTCTGGTCTGTGCCTGTTTTGTTTAGTAGGGGAGATACTTGCCCCATCTTGATGCATTCTGATAGGGCTCCTTGTTGGAGAGATGTGTTTGCTATTTTTGTCCATAGAGGGGTGACGGATTGTAGGATCTCTTTCAGTACGTGGGAGGGAATGGAATCGTCAAAATGTGTGGTAGGTTTCATAGACTGTATGGTTTTCATGATTTCTACCTTGGATAGATATCTGAAACAGTTCCAGAAGGCTCCATTTTTCCTTGAGACAGTTGGCATGTGTTGGTCAGTATTCATTTTGTGTGTTGTGAGAGTGTGGTTGGTGGATTCCCTAGGTTGTGCTCTAGTTTGGCTGGGAATAGAGTTGCTTATGGTTGCGATTTTTTCTTTGAAGAAAGCTGAGAAGGCAAAATGAATTTCGTTGCGCGCGCTGCATCGCCAAATGAGATGCAGCGCGCGTAACGGAATTCGTTTTATTTATTTATATGTTTACTTACCTCTATTTGGCCGTATTCCGTAGTTTACTACCCCCCACCCTGCCCCTCCCCTGCCCCACGTCACCGCCCGGCAGCACTCCCACCACGGGCCGCTACTGCATGGCTTACCATCAGCAATTGGTGCAAATTCAACCTTTTCTGCAAAATCCAGGGAAACCACCTGTACAATGGAAACAATGGCTATGCACCTTTGAAAATTATTTAGTGGCTATTGACGCCACAGAATTTGAAGCACCAAGAAAGGCAGCATTACTTTTCAGTTACCTGGGTTTGGAAGGGCAACAAATGTTAGACAATCTTCCAGTAGGGAAAGCTCTAGGAGGTGAAGGTGACTCTTGGAATGAGTATACGGAAGCAATCGCTAGACTCACTAACAAGTTTTCCGAACAACCCAGTGTATTATTAGAAAGATTTAACTTTTTCAAAAGAAAGCAGTCCCCTGATGAAAGTATTGAAGAGTTCATTTAAGTTTTCAAGTTTTTATCCTCCACTTGCAATTTTGGGAATGCTCTTGATACGTATATCAGAGATCAATTTATATACAGTTGTTACTCTAAAAAATTCAAGAGTGACTTTTAAGCTCCAGAGATCCTACCTTAGCAGAAGTGATTGACATGGCTAAGGTCATTGAATGTTCTTTAGTTTCTAGTAAATTTATTGCCTCGGAACAGCATTTTAGTTCCCAAGTTGATATTAATGCTTCTTCAGTTGTTCAGGCCATAAACTCTGTATCAGTCAAAAACAAAAATTTATCAGGAACATTCACAAGAAAGGGCAAGTGACTTATTTTAGATGTGGTTACAAATCCCACCTTTGAAAGAATCCTAATTGTTCTGCCTCTAGTAAACGTTACAATAAGTGCAGGAACATTGGCCACTTCCAAAGTGTACACAGAGGGGGAAATCCACCAGTTAAAGTAAGTAGTGTAGAATGTGACATGGAGGAATGTTCCAGTGATTTGTCTAAGGTTGTTCTCAGTATTCATACGGATACTTGTCCCACCGAAAACATAGATGTTTTGATGCCTGTAATTAAGGTTAAAGGTCCTTGGTGTGATGTGATTTTTGGTGATGTTATCCTTAATATGATGGCAGATTCAGGTGCTCCCATGACCATTTCATCTGATCTTGTCTTTTATCAGTATTGGGGAAAGAATTTTACTCTCAACCAACCTGACATACATCATAAAGCCTTTGGAGAAAAAGATATTGATTTACTTGGATAATTTCTTGAGACTATATCTTGTCTTGGTAGGTTTGCTATCAGCAAATTGTATGTTTCTGTCAAGGGGACGAACTTGGTGGGCTGGCAAAATTTGTCCAAAATGGGTTTAATGCTTGTCCCGGATCCGACACACTAGTGGTGGTGGCTGATATTTTTATTTCTCGGATGGAGTCTGCTTCAGTTAGTAGCACCACCATGATCCTTGAGAAGTTTCCAGAGGTGTTTAAAGACAGCATTGGCTCCATCAGAGATTTTGAACACAAAATCAAGCTTAAATCCAATGCTGTTCCAATCATACATAAGGTCAAGCCCATTCCTTTGAGCGTAAGAGATGACCTTAAGAGTTTACTGCTGAGGTTAGTTTCTGAGGACATTATACAAAGTACCAATTACTTTGAATGCGTTAGTCCCATAGTCATTGTCTGAAAAAAATCTGGTGCGATTCGATTATGTGCTGACTTTCGCACCCTCAATGAGAACATTGTTGTGGACTGTCATCCCCTCCCTAAGGTGTAGATTTGGCAAACTTGGGTAAAGCTAGATTGTTTTCGCTCATTGAGTTACGATCTGTGTACCATTATATCCCTTTGGCAAAAGAATCGCAAGATCTTACCACCTTTGTCACACTATTTGGAGCATTTAAATTCTTAAGCTTACCTTTTGTACTAGCCTCAGCGTCTAGTGTATTTCAAACGTTCATGGACAATATTTTGGCTGACATCCCTGGGGTGCAGGCATTCCAGGATAATGAATTGATTTGTCTGAGAGCACCGAGAAACATGATTGGATTTTAGAAATGGTGTTCACCATTTTTAAGGATGTAGATATCACACTCAGACAGGACAAGTGCAAATTTTCAGTTCAAGAACTTGATTATTTGGGTCATAGCATCTCTGTGGAAGGGATCAAACCTAAGTTCTTTCTGGTTCAAGCTATCAGCTATGCTAATCCACCAATGGAAAAAGACACACTTCATTCATTTTTGGGTCTCAGTGAATACTATTCAAGATGTATTGATGGGTATGCCTAAATTGTTCAACCTTTGCGTGACTTAGTGAAAAAAGAACAAAGTTTAATTGGTCAGATGATGTCAATGAAGCTTTTACTAAAATCAAAAATTTGATCACTTCGGCTCCTGCTCTGTCCTCATTTAACGCTGTTAAAACAAGCATTGGAAATGCAATAGGTCTCGCACTTGTTTGAGTTAGAGCCTTTGGCATTGTAAATGGCGATGTATTTTACTTATGTGTTATGGAGTGTATGTTTGCGGTGTGTAGTGGAATTATGTGGATTGGATCGTAATAGTTGTGGAGCAGCATGAAGCATAAGAAGAGTTAGGAGGAGAAGAGCAGTGTGAAGCAAAAGGAAGGAGAGTGAGGAGCAGAAGAGTAGGGCAAGGGACAAGGAAGGAGAGTGAGGAGGAGAGCAGCGTGAGGCACAAGTACGGAGAGTGAGAAGAGCAGCGTGAGGCACAAGGAAGGAGTGTGAAAAGAGCAGCGTGAGGCTCAAGGACGGAGAGTGAGGAGAAGAGCAGCTTGAGGCACAAGGATGGAAAGTGAGGAGGAGAAGAAAACGTCTCAAACAGTCACGCGCCATTGAGTCACAGTTTGTATTCCTGCGGTAACGTCAAACATTGCATTTATACGGTAACATCAAACATTGTGTTTATGCAGTGACATCAAACTTAAGCCTCACTTCTATAATAAAATCTGCCGGGTCCTGTTTCTTTGCAGAATCCCTGTGCCGCCGACAGGAGTGTAATCATACCTCAGTTTCTCCTGCACGTTCAACACTTAATTACACGTGTACACACAAGGAGAGGGGGAGTTCACAAGAAATGCTAATGCACGTGGGTTTTCCCCCTCGGTGAATGCATTTATCACCCCCCTGGGTATTAGCAGCGCTGGCTTCCGGGCTGGAGAAGGGGACTCGGGCCCGGGTCGTGTAATCCGCACAAGGGATAGATTATTAGGCCTCCCTGGCGACTAATTGACTAATGTTGGTGTAAGAAGCCGAGAGAAAGTGCAACCATTAATGTTACTTTCCTATAACAATACTTTAAAAAACGCGGAGTCCGTCAGATTGCTGCCCTCGCATCATAGGATCTCCGTAACCTAGAAAGTATATACAATCTTTCGTGTTTACATTTATTAAATCGGTACGAGATCGGGGAACTGAACCGAAAGCGTTTGGATCTAGAGAGGAGGGAGCACGAGGCTCGGGGATCAGGTAAACACTGCCAGTGTGACACTTCAGGGTAACTCCAAGGGCGCAGCTACCATTGGTGCAGCAGGTGCAGTGCCACTGGAGCAGTGGAAACCCTGATTAATGCTGCATTTTTCTACCCCTTCAGCAGTCAAAGGGGACACTTTCCTTCCTTGCAGGGCCCAGGACATCTTTGCGACGCTACTGGTAACCTCTGGCATTTATTAACACCAGACGTGTAATGCACCGGCGGTAACTCGCTAAACACCGCTGCATGCTGCGGTAATGCTGGCGGTAATGGTACCACCGCTGCCGCCAGAAGCGCTTAAGGAGGAGTAAAGTTCCTATGGGCCCTTACTACCACGGACAGCGCTTTGTTTCTGTCCAGTGAGGTGCGCCTTAAAGAGCAGAGCAAGGAATACACTCACAAGAGGTGCGCATCTCAGCAGTGCAGCGCCGAGAAGCAGGACAGGTAGCACAAGGTTAACTGTTGCAGTGCTGCTGGGCACCGCAGCAGTATACATCTATAACCATCAAAGGGTAAACAACACAGCAGTGCAGTGCTGAGAAGCACGACTGGTGGCGCAAAATTAATCGGTGCAGTGCTGCAGTGTAGTGCTGTAGTATAACTGTGTAACCATTAAAGAGTAAACATCACATCACAGCAGCGCATGAGAAGCCCGACTCGTAGCACAAGGGTAGCTACTGCAGTGCTGCACTGCAGCAGTATAACTGTGTAACCATCAAAGGGTTAAATATCATCAGTGCAGCGCCGAGAAACACGACTGGTAGCGCAAGGTGCAGTGCTGCGGTGCGTAACCATCAAAGGGTTAAATATCAGCAGTGCAGCGCCGAGAAACACAACTAGTAGCACAAGGTTAACCGCTGCAGTGCAGTAGTATAACTGTTTTCCTGAAAGAGTTAAATATCAGCTGTGCAGAGCAGAGAAGCACGACTGGTAGGACAAGGTTAGCCACTGCAGCGCTCCAGTGCAGTGCAGAAGTATAACTATGTCTTCCTGAAAGAGTTAAATATCAGCTGTGCAGCGCAGAGAAGCTCGACTGGTAGGACACGGTTAGCCACCGACCGCAGCCCTGCAGTGCAGTGCAGTGCAGAAGTATAACTGTGTAACCATCAAAGGGTAAACAACACAGCAGTACAGCGCAGAGAAGCGCGACTGGTAGCACAAGGTGCAGTGCAGCAGTATAACTGTGTAACCATCAAAGGGTTAAATATCATCAGTTCAGCGCCGAGAAGCACGACTAGTACCGCAAGGTTAACTGCTGCAGTGCAGCAGTGTTATCCTGAAAGAGTTAAATATCAGCTGTGCAGCGCAGAGAAGCACGACTGGTAGCACACGGTTAACCACTAAAGCGCTACAGTGCAGTGCAGCAATATGACTGTGCAATCATCAAAAGGTTAAATATAGTAGTGCAGTAAAGTGTACTAATACGTAATGGCATACAAGTGTAGTGCCGTCTTATGCTGCGGCGTACATTGGTAAATAATCACACAATGAGAGAGTTAGTAGCAGTCCAGTGTAGCGCAACGACGCAGAGACACTTAATTACCTACAGACGAAGCCTCACGAAGTTGCCTAATCGGAACAAGCTGTCGCCACGCCATTGCACAAATGAACAAAAAAAAGTGCTCACCCAGGAATTAAAAGACACCGTCGAACGCCGTGAGTAAACGATCCAGTCCGGGTGGGCAGGGGCAAAAGGAGACAGGGCGGTAACAAGGAGGGACTAAGAAGCCTCCTTTACAATAGAAACACAGCGTTTAGCATGCACAATGACGCCAGCCAATAAAATTGATGGGCGGGGCTTCAAGTCCCCTTCCGAAATCATCTCGATCACAATAAGCCGCGAGGAGCGCATGTGCGCTCCAGCGCTGGGTCTGCGAGACCTAAAAATGTTGTGTGACAGTGGACGCCAGTCAAATTGAATTGGGTGCTACTCTTTCTCAGTAGGTTGATGATAAAGAACAGAAAGTAGCATTCACCTCAAGATATTTAAAGCCACCTGAATCCAACTATAGTTCTATAAAAAGAGAGGCTGTTGGGCCTTTGAATAGTTCAGACCTTTTCTATGGGGCACACATTTTGAGATTAATACCAATCATAAATCATTAATTTATATGTTGAATTGCAACAGCATGAGAAAAGCATCTTCCAGATTTGTAAGGCTTTTGTCTCGTCTTCAGGAGTATTTATATGTGATTAAGTACATTCCCGGTGGTAAAAATGGTAGGGCGGATTGTTTGCCCAGAATGCCTCTTATTTATGATGAGGTTCTTGAAGATCAGGATGAAGTTGAGTGTGTGGTTGCCCTAGTGGATGATGTATTGGAGGGCAAGGGAGTGTTTTCCAGGTCTGATTGGTTAAAGGCTATGCAGTCAAATGATGTGTTGCAGAAAGTGGTTGAATTTGTTTTGAATGGATGACCGAGTGAAAGGGATCCTTACACTGGTGTAAAACCGTTTGCCAAAGTCTCTGGAGAATTGGCAATTCTCGATGGCATTCTTATGCGTCATGACATGCATTCCTCCAGGGACTCTATGTGGGACATTAATAAAGTTTGAACATGAAGGACATGTAGGTATTGGCAGTACCTGCAAGAATCGTAAACAGCATTATTGGTGACCTTCTATAGATGCACAGGAAGTCAATTTGGTAAATTCTTGCAGAACATGTCCCCTTTCAGACAAGCATTGGAGAACAGCTGAATTACCTTTGCATGTTGTCCCTTTACCTGAGGATTTGTGGGTTAAGATTGCATTGGATTTTGCTGGGCCATTTGATGTCTTACCCAATGAAAAGAAATATTTATTGGTGTGAATTGATTATTACTCCAAGTGGGTATATTTTGATTTTGCACCATCCCCTAACACCATTTCTGTCCAGTGGCGTAGAAAGGGGGGGCGGAGGGGGGCGGTCCAGCCGGGGCAGCATGAGCTCTTACCTGCAGCCGTCGTGGGGCGGCCGCCTAGGAAATCGCCAGAACCCCCCACCCCACCCTTATACACGGCCGCGGGGCGGAAAATGGAGGGGCTGGCGCGGGAGGCCATAGGTCTAGCTACACCACTGGTTCTGTCATAAAATGTTTGAGAAGAGTGTTTCAAACTGAGGGGCCGGCAAGAGATCTGGTGACAGACAATGGAACACATTTCACTTTGAATCAGATGTTGATCAACATCAGATGTTGATCAAACATCAGATGTTGATCAAACATCAGATGTTGATCAAACATCTTCAGGTTGCCCTTGATTCCCCCACATCAAATGGTTTAGTGGAGAGAATGAACAAATTCTTAAAAGAAGGAGTTCAAGCAGCTGCAGTGGTTGGTGCCAGTGTTGAGGGCTTTCTTAGGGTAAAGCTATGGGCATATTCCATTACTCCCCAAGGTACAACTGGGGTATCTTCTTTTAAATTGTTGTGGAGGAAATCACCCAGAGTATGCCTTTGTCCTGATTGGTTGAGTAATGCATCTACCAACACTTCCATTGAAGTCTCCAGAGAGGTGGTTAAAGGAAAAGTAGCATTTCAGCAGCTGTTATCCGAATAATTCTTTGACAGGAGACATAACGTCAAAGATTCTAATCTGATAGTTGGTGACTGGGTTCTCACTAAAAAGCCCATAAAGTGAATAAAGGTGAATCCACTTATACGTCTACTTGCAAAGAAGGCAAAGTGTCTAAAGGGACGCTGTTGCTGGATGGTAAAGGATGGTGGAGCAGAAGGTGCTTAGTGAGTCTGGTTGGAGAAAGGGGTTGGGAATGCACCTGGTCATATGGATGGTTCTTGGTGGCTACTACCTGCTGGAAAAGATGGTTTACTATTGGTTTCTTTCAAAGTTTCTGTCAAATAATTAACATGCGGATTGTGAGGAGCGCATTGAAAGGGCGGGGTATCTCCAAACTGTACAATCTGCAGGACCCATCAGTATCAAGTAATGGAACACTGCTAGTCCAAAAACTGGCAAAAGTGTCACCCCACCAGTCACATGTGTTTGCTCAAATTCAAATTAAGTGGAAGGGGAGGCTCTTAGTGTACCCCTCAAACTTCCAATAATGCTGATGAAACTGACACCCAGGGAAACTATGCCCAGCAAGTACACCTAAGACATGCCTTGGATTTTGATGGAAATTATACCAAACAAGTTCCCAGTAAGTTCACTTTAAAACCTTCTTACAATGGATGGTTAATGAATTGGGGTCATTCCAAAGGAACTTAAGCCTAACTTGGCAAACCAGGTCTGAACATAGCGAAACCAAGGAAAGGTAAGGAGACTGTCAAGTCCCAACAACTCCCTTAATCCCTCCATGTAATGGGCGAGTTACTGTGTGACCTACAACTTTACCCAAAAGAGTAGAGCTCTCAGAGCAGCTAAATAGTCTATTCTTTTGATATCTGTATCGTGATACACGGGGATCAGGGGGGTACACCTAGGAAGGCGTAGTAACATCCTTATAAACTTATCCAAGGTATTTACTCCCCACAATTCTGCTCCATAAAGTGCTGCTGTTTGGCCTTATAGTTATAGACCTCAAGGGCTTGGGAGATTGCTTTGGATAAGCCATAGAACTTTGGACAAGAACTGTTTTAGATGTATTTATATGGGAGCTCCATGACAGTTTAGAGTTCAAATTTATGACAAGGTAGTTGAAATTGGTTACGTACTCCAGCTGTTGCTGCTGCACAACAATATTTCTTTTAAAGGTCTTATGTGGTCTTCCGCCTATATATTGTGTTTTGGTAAAATTAATTTCAAGACCCTTGATGGAGCAGAAATCATTAAATTATCAAGTAGCCTTTGCAAACCTTTCGATGTCTGAGACAACAAGATAGTATCACCTGCAAAGAGTAATGCAGGTACTGGAGCCTCACTGAGCTTCGGGGAATCATGATTACACTTCTGCAGATGTTTTACAACATCTTTGATGTAGAGTGAGAAAAGGGTATGGTGGCAACACACATCCCTGTTGATGGATATAGCATCTGTACGTTCGCCACTGGGGCCACAGCAAATTTTAGCATAGTTGTCTTGGTGTGATCTAACTATCTGTGTTTTTAGTGAGTCCCACAGGAGGCTCCTAGGGACAAGGTCAAAAGCCACTTTTAAGTTGAGAAATGCAACATACAAATGGCCTCCCTTCAACCTGGTATTTTTTTTTCCGGAGATTCATATAGCACGAACTTGACCCGAAGGTATCAGAGCGCTTTACATGAGCACCAGTTGCGTTACAGACAGACACATTCATTTTTGTTGGGCACGGGGAGATTAAGTGATTTGCCCAGAATCACAGGATGTTGAGCTTCCGTGCCGAGACTCGAACCCGGTTCCCCAGCTTCCAGGTCGACCGCTCTAGCCGTAAGGCCACATCCTCTCCCCTATACTTCCACACAATAAATAAGAGCCTAAATACCTGATCGATCGTACTGAATGTATGACATTGTTCTGCATTCTGTCCATCAATTGTTCTTTTTGCATTTGTCACCCCGAGTGGGACAGGTATGCCCAGACATGGGTCCCCTGCTCTCCATGCCACTGGAGTCAAGCTATCCTGGCTGCTGAGGGTGAAACCCCAGAAACCGGTCCTAGGATGCTTGTTTCCAGTCCAGGGAGGACCTGGCTTGGCAGTTCGGGCTGGACTGTTCCCCATTGGGCTCAGGGTCAAGACTGATTTGCATATGGCTGGGTTCAAACTGGAATGGCATGGGGAGCAAAAAAATGATGGATTTAGGCCCAGATCTCTGTGCTGGGGTGAATGTATGACATTGTTCTGCATTCTGTCCATCAATTGTTCTTTTTGGATCGATCGTACTGGCATGTTTTCTAAATCCCGCTTGATATGGTGATAGGATGTTATTTTCATCTGTCAAGTTGCTGAGTTTGTTCAGGACCTGTTTGGCAAATACTTTTTGCAGAGTGTCAATTAAGCTTATTGGTCTGTAATTAGCAGGGTGCTGCCTATTCCCCTTTTTAAAAATGGGGACAATTTCTGCCCCTCTCCACGTATCAGGCACTGGGGCACCTGAATCCACTGCATTGCATAATAAATTAAGGTACAGTACCCATACATCCTTATCATGCCTTATAGGTCCCCTGGTATTTTATCGGGGCCTGGGGCTTTTCCTGGCCTAGTGGCATTGATAGCTTCCCTTGTCTCTTCTAAACTAAAGTGGGTTGCATATGTTATAACACTGTTTAATTGGCCATTAAATGTTCCTTGTGGAGCCTGAGGATATTCAATAGTCTCAGAGTAAAGATGGGTATAGTGTCGACTCCAGGTACCAAGATCTAGATGGTACTCCATGCAAGTATATGCATCCTTACTGACGTGTGCTACTAGTTTCCAAAAAGTAGTGTGGTCTGTACTTTTGGCTGCAGGAATTAGATCGTTCCAGTTAGCCTCGTCCCATCTCCTTTCAGCACGGGCTAATACAATTTTATACTCTGTCCTGGCTTCTTGTACTACCTTAGTACTTTTTGTCTTTTGAGCTGTTATTAGCTGCCTCTTGGCCACTCTGCAGTCCTTCGTGTATAAGGGATTACACGGCGGATGCTTGGGTATTTCATCCTTTCCATTTTTCAGGGGCATCTTAGTTAAGTATGGTTTTTAAGTCTCGATTAGAGAGCAATGAAAATCTATTATAGGGATATCAAAGAGTGAATAATATATAAATGGACACAAAATGTTCAAAAATACATTGTAGATCTTGGTCATGATGTCTGATTTAGTCACTATCACGATGAGCTGTTGTATTGGCATAGTACCCGTGACGGGAATCCAGGTTTCAAAAAGAGTCCCTGCCAACACTAGACATAAGGGGAAGTGATCGCTATCTCCCCTGCTGTCTACTTTAAAATCTATTAGAGTGCCCCAATCTGCTACACTAATCAGTACGTAGTCGATCTTCAACTGGGCAATACCTTTTTATGGTTTAAATCGTTTTTATTGAATATGCTGCAAGCGATAACACTACACCCACCTACAACCACTGGCCGGCGGGGAACATCGTATTCAATGTCAAACTTTATTAAGGAGAAAGGGAAAGAGTCAAAAAAAGGAGTAAAGAAAAGTAAAGAGGAGACTGAGAAAAGCAGGAGAGAGAGAGGACAGGAATCCACCCACAGATTGAAGTACGACTTGGTAGGGATCTAGGGCTGAGTTTCCCTCGGAGGGAGGGGCTGGTCTGCTAGGGGAGTCGTGGGAAATCGCAGGACCCTTAAGTATCGAGGGCAAGTAAGCTCAATGAACTCGGAGGATAGGTATGCCACAGTGGGCCCCCAGGTCTTGTTGAATTTAGGCACGCAGTGATCCTTTCCATCCCCACCACCTCCCACATTCTGAGCAGCCAGTCTAGTTTAGTCGGGATGTCGTCCGTGCCCCATTTAGCCAGGAGAACCTGCTTGGCTGCTCCCAACGCTAGAGTGATCGCCCTGCCCCTACAGGACCGGAGAGGAGATGTGAGAGGGTTGGGAAGCCCCAGCAGAATGTAACTAGGGAATCTGGAGAGTTCTGTCTGATATATGTGATCAACTAAGGGCAGAATAGTTTCCCAGAATGCCTGTATCTTAGGGCAATGCCATAGAATGTGGGACAGTGTACCCGCATGGCCGCATTTGCGCCAACAGAGATCGCTGCTGCGTGGCCTCCACTTGGCGACACGCGCCGGGGTGTAGTACCAATAGTGCGCAATTTTTAGGAGCATTTCCTTCCCCGATGTACTACACGAGGATCGTCGGGCCCTGTGAATAATGTCCGCCCATTCTTTGAAAGAGAACTCATGACCCAGCTTCGATTCCCACCTACGCTGCGCTGGAGATTTAGCTTGATGCTTTGCCTTGATGAGAAAACCATAGATATCTGACAGAAGGCGTTTGTTTGAGGTGCGGGTAATATACCAGAGCTCAAATTTTGTGAGGAGCCGTCCTGCATGTAGACGGACCTGGGGTTGTGTGACCCAGTGGCGCAGCGCCAAGTACTGCCAATACGCCTCCTTGGGGATCCCATAGTGACTTACCAACTGGGGAAAATCCAGGATTCCCTGCTCATCAAAAAGGTCGCCAATACGTTTACAGTTTGCTTCTTGCCATTTCAAATAGGCGTTCCCTACGAGAGCCGGGGGAAAGTCCGGGTTCCCAATGAAAGGGGTCAAGAGTGACATAGCCGAAGACAGCTGGCACCTCTCCTGGACCCTGTCCCATACCTTCATAGTGGCACGCAGGACCGGGGAGATGTACACACTCTGCGGGCGGTGATGCCTAGGAAGCCAGGGGACCTTCCAGATGTGGATCCCTGTCACACCCCTATCCATGAAGCACCAATGTTTTTCCGACTCTAGTTGGTACCATTCTATCATCCAGCGCAACTGCGCCGCCTCGTAGTAGCGCCCGAGATGTGGGACACCAATGCCCCCTTCGTCCTGCCTCAAGTACGTGAGGTGTCGGGCCATGCGCGGTTTCTTTCCCCCCCAAATGAAGCTGTTGATGAGTTGCTGCATTTGGGCCAGCGTCGTAGGTGGCGGACAGAGGGGGAGTGTCTGCATTATGTAAAGCAGTCGGGGCAGAACCGTCATTTTGACGGCAGCTATCTTGCCCAGCCATGAAAGGGCATGTTTCTTCCAACTGTTCAGTTCGTGGCGAACCTTGGCCAGTATCTCCGAATAGTTCACCTGGGCAGTCTTTGCAGTGGTTAAAAAAACCCGGAGCCCCAGGTAAGTGATATTGCTAGCAGCCCAAGAGAGTGAGAAGTGCAGCGATAGTTGGTGTTGATCCGTCGCTGGCAGCGTGAGGCTCAAAGCTTGAGTCTTCGTCAGGTTGATTTTGAATCCCGACGCCGCACTAAAGGCATCGACCTCCTCCAGCAAGGGGGGAAGAGATAGCAACGGGCCGGTTAAAAAAAGGAGTACGTCGTCTGCATATAGCGAGATCTTGTGCTCCCTATCTCCCATCCGGATCCCAGTGATCGTGGGGAGTTGGCGGACCCTTTCGGCAAACGGCTCCATATAGAGCGCGAATAGGAGGGGGGAAAGGGGACACCCCTGCCTCGTGCCACGTCCAACCTGGAAGGGACGAGAGACCACCCCATTGACCCGAATGCGGACCTGTGGACCGTGATACACGCAGTTCACCCATTTCCGGAATCTCTCCCCGAGCCCAAAGCGGCAGAGGACCTGTTGCAGATAAGGCCAATGGACCCGATCAAATGCCTTTTCGGCATCCACCGTTAGGAGTAACGCCGGAGTCTGGGTTCGTTGAGTCTTGTCCAGTAAGTGGCATAGTCGTCGAGTCCCATCCCCGCAGTTGCGATCGGGGATAAAACACGATTGGTCTGGGTCCACCAGGCCTTGCATGTGGGGGGCGAGTCGGGACGCCAAAATACTGGTGAAGATCTTCAGGTCCACGTTAAGCAAAGAGATGGGGCGGTATGAGGCGCACTCTCGAGGATCCTTTCCCGGTTTGGGAATGACCACTACCTCCGCCATTGACATCGATGGGGTAAGTTTCTCAGATGTACTAAAGGTGTTAAACAGGCGCGCCAGGAGGGGTGCGAGGTCTGGGGCGAAAGTTTTATAGAAGTCGACCGGGAAGCCGTCTTCGCCTGGGGCTTTACCAACCGAAAGTCCCTGGATGGCCCGCAGAACTTCATCAGGGCAAATGTTCGCATCCAGACTGGTCGCAACAGAGTCCAGAAGCGGGGTCACTGGCGCCGCTTGCATGTACTCCTCAGCCGCAGTAGGGTCCAGGCTCTCAGCTGAATAAAGAGCCTTGTAAAAGGCCTCAAATTCGGACGCTATGTCCCCATCCGCACGCAGGGTCTCACCCTGAACATTCGTGAGTTCCGTGACCCGACGTGTCGCTGTCTCAGCCCAAAGGGCATGTACCAGGAGTCTCCCGGCCTTGTTCCCCCCCTCGTAGTAGCGCTGCTTAGTCCGGAGCAAAGCGTATTCGGCGCGGTCAAGGTCTAGCGCCCGCAATTGCTTCCTCGCCTGCGTGAGTAGTCGCCGTGTTTGGACCACCCCCGTACGGCGATGTACCCCCTCCAGCTCCTTAATTTGGTCCTCCAATTCCCCCCTCTTAGCCTTGAGGTCCTTATTCAGGCCCGCCGCGATGGCAATACAGCGTCCGTGGAGGACAGCCTTCAGGGCGCCCCAAAGTATGTCAACCCCCACCGAACCTACGTCATTCACTTCCAAGTAGGTTTTGATAGCGCCCCGCAGCTCAATGATATTAGCGTCGTATGTGAGCAATTTGCGGTTTAAGCGCCATGAGCCCTGCCGCGAGGAGCCACCAGGGAGAAGTAATGTCAAGACGACCGGGGAGTGGTCCGAGAGCGCCGCCACCCCAATAGATACGTCTTCGGTGGACGCCGTTGTGAGAAGTTGGCCTGGCATATGCTGTCCACTAATTATAGTGGGCACCTTGCACCAGTCCAAACAACCCCTTATTGGAGATAGGTTAAAGACAACCTTATTGAAAGCTATCCTAGTGGTAGCTATGGAGAGCAGCCTTCAGGCTAAGTCTTGAAGGAATGTAAAGCAGCTTGTTTTACCAGTCTATAATCTCTTGAGTGACCAAATGAAAGAGCACCACACCAGGTATATATTCAAAATATATGTATTTATTGCTAAACACACCCCTCTAGTCTCTTTATGAGGCTAGAGTTCGAAATACATAAGTTAGAAGTTATTTAAACACAGTAATAGCACAAATACACGTTTGGGCCCTAGGGGCGTACCAAACCATATACCAATAAAGTGGTATAAGAACCACGACTGAACTAGACACTAGGCCTAGAGCCTCTAGAAGTGCTTGGACCACAAGGAACCACCCAAGGTAGTGACACAGGGGACCCACGGGGGACGCGTGCAGTGTAAATACACAACCGCGATACGCCGTTGACTTCTATGGAGAAAGTCGCGATCAGGAAATTAAAGAAAAGGGACACTTAAAGGAGGACTTGGAGCAAACCCTTTGAGAACTAGTACTTTGAAGAGTCTCTACCCACAGGAGCACCGGAGTACTCGTGTTACCTCACCCAGGGAAGCCGGGTGCATAGGTGCCTTTCGGGGTCGGGTTTCGTCGTCGATTTGAATGGCGATCTGCGGCAAAGTGCTGCTGGCGACCAAGTGGAAAGTGTCCGGGTGGATCCAAGAGTGGATCGGAGATCTGTAGAACCTGAAAGCAGAGGGGACAGAGTCTGGGTCACTAGCCAGTGACCAGGAAGGTGATGGACAGATGCCCACCGATGTCGAGTGCTTCAGGTGCGTTGATGGTCTTCTTGACTCTTCAGCCACGAGGTCCAGGAGACGTTGTCGGTGACCAGGAGCAGGATTCGGGCTGGTACACGATGTCTGTCGAGTGCTGAGGTGTTGGCGACCGGATTGGACCCAACAAGCCTTGGCAATGGCAAGTCTCGATGAAGATGTAGATCGTCGATGGTGCAGACCAGTAAGGTCTGGGGAACTCACCCAGCGAGGGTAAGTGAGGGCAGGCCTGGAGCAACCAGGATACCAAGTAAGAAAAAGATTGGCCTTCGTTAAGGGCTACTAGCCAATGGGCTAGCGACCGCGAAGGAGCCTCGAGACGTCGCACGTGGATCTGGCTCACAGGACACTCGTGGAGTGGAGGCCAGTGATCTTCGGTGCAGTTGGTGCTGGGGGCTAGAGCTACTCGGAGCCCAAAGCACGACATCGTGGAAGACCCAGAAGAGGATGCACTTGCAAATGTGCTCGGTGTCCAGGGGTCACGGTCTCACGTCACCCACGATAGCTACGGGCCTCAGCTTTGCTGGGGACTCAGGGTAGCCTCGGGGAAGTCTGAGAATCTACCTCTGGTGATGCAATGACTTCGGCGTCCGACGGGAGCTTCAGAAATGCAAACCGGACAGATGCTTCTTTGGTGCCTGCCAAGCAGGGGAGTCACTCCTTGACCCCAAGGGAGATTCTTCTGTCCTCTAATCTTGAGTAGAGCGTCGAAGGTCCAGGATTCTGTTTCAGAGTTTCATCCAGGGATAATCTAAAGTCCTAAGGACTGGGTTCCTATACTTATACTAAGGATAGGGGTTGGACTACTCTGTGGCCCCACCTATGGGTGGGTCAGGGCAGAGGGTGGCTACACCCCTTTCCCTTTGTCCAGTTCGCGCCAAAGCAGGGGCTGCAAGCCCCTGATCCGGTTTGAACTGGGGTATGCACAGGGACACCAAGTGTGCCCCCAGTGCAGGACTTCAAAGCACCCGAAAGTGCTCACGCCCAGCCCCAATACACATTATCCTGTCTGGGGAGGTGGTCACACCTCCCTGGGACAGAAACCTATTGTCCAGGCCTCCCCTGCCGGAGTTTCGTCCAGCAGCAGGAGGCCAGACTCGTGTCTGTGGCAGCAGCATCCATTTTGTGATGCCAGGGCTTTGGAAAGAAGTTACCGGGCTAGCCAGAGTTAACATGTCTTTCCCTCTAGAAGGGTGGAATGCTACCCCCGCCGCCAGAATTGGCGGGGGGTAGTATTCCAAGATGTTTGACACCAAACACGACATGTTTAGGTGCAGCCATTCCAAAGTTAGCATTTAACGCGAGGTTATAATGCGCTTAAGAGTATATGGTCAGGCTGCACTACAAACAGCATCAGAGAAGGGTCTCCGAACGCTGCAGAGGGGCCCTGCTCATGCAGGGGCACCCTCTCACATAGGAACCATGCACTCTGCCTTTAGGATTGATAAGGCCTGCCTTAGGAGTGACTTATAGGTTTATATGTGTGTATGTATTTAGTGATATAGGTAACCTATATCACAGTAAGAGGTGCATGCACCACCTTACCCAGGCTGCAGTAGCAGACCTGTGGTGTCAGTTTGGATGGCCTTCCAGGGGTGGCATAATACATGCTGCAGCCCCTGGTAGGCCTCTGAGGTACCTATGCCCTTGGTACATAGTATACCATATACTAGGGACTTATAAGGGCACTCCAGATTCCAATCAGTGATGTGCCTAAGGCACATGGAAACCATTTTAGAGAGGAAGCAGCTAGGCTGGGGTTCTGATTAGCAGGGCCCCAGCCAGACTAATGTCGAAAAACAGTGAAGCATCAGCAAAAAGTGGGGGTACCCATGTGAAGCAGATCCTACTCTCCTACACAACCCCCAAACGTAGGGACATTAAACTAACCTTGCCCAGTTAAGTCTTCATGTTCTAAGTGGAAGTACCTAGAGAGTCCATCTGCATTGGCATGGTTACTCCCAGGTCTATGTTCCACTGTAAAGTCCATCCCCTGTAGGAAATGGACCACCTAAGCAGTTTGGGGTTTTCACCCTTCATTTGTTTTAGCCATAAGAGGGGCTTATGGTCTGTCTGAACCAGGAAGTGTGTACCAAACAAGTATGGCCTCAACTTCTTCAGAGCCCAGACCACAGCAAAGGCCTCCCTCTCTATGGCTGACCAACGTTTCTCTCTAGGGGTCAGCCTTCTGCTAATGAAAGCTACTGGCTGATCCTGACCTTCTTCATTCAATTGTGACAGTACAGCCCCTACCCCCAATTCAGATGCATCAGTTTGAACAATGAACTTCTTGGAGTAATCAGGACTCTGTAGAATGGGAGCAGTGCACATGGCCTGCTTCAGGTCATCAAATGCCTTTTGACAGCTAACTGTCCACTGAACCTTTTGGGCATTTTCTTAGAAGTTAAGTCATTCAGGGGTGTCACTATTGATCCATACCCCTTGACAAATCTCCTATAGTACCCAGTCAGGCCTAAGAAGGCTCTCACCTGAGTCTGGGTAGTGGGAGCAGTCCAGTCCATGATAGTCTGGATCTTGCTCTGCAAAGGTTGAACCTGGCCTCCACCCACAAGGTGGCCCAGGTACACAACCTGACTCTGCCCTATCTGGCACTTAGTGGCCTTGATAGTCAGGCCTGCCTTTTGCAGGGCCTGTAAAACATTCCTGAGGTGGACCAGGTGATCCTCCCAGGTGGAGCTAAAGACAGCAATATCATCTAGATATGCTGCACTATAGGCTTCAGACCTGTGAGAACTGTATTCACCAACCTCTGGAAAGTGGCAGGTGCATTCTTCAGACCAAAGGGCATTACCACAAATTGATAATGCCCACTAGGGGTTGAGAATGCTGTTTTGGGCTTTGCAGTATCAGCTAGTCTGATCTGCCAGTAGCCAACTGTCAAGTCAAATGTGCTGAGATATTTGGCTGAGGCCAAAGTATCTATGAGCTCATCTGCCCTTGGTATTGGATGGGCATCAGTCCTAGTGACTGCATTGAGACCCCTGTAGTCCACACAAAACCTCATCTCTCTTTTTCCACCACTGGTGTGAGGTTTTGGCACAAGGACCACTGGACTAGCCCAAGGGCTATCTGAGAGTTCAATAACTCCCAATTCCAACATTTTCTGGACTTCAGTCCTGATACAGTCCCTGACATGGTCAGGTTGCCTATAAATCTTATTTTTAATAGGCAGACTGTCCCCAGTGTCCACTTCATGAGTGCACCAGGTGGTCTGACTGGGTGTCAGTGAAAACATATGTCTAAACTGATTGAGAACTTGCCTACAATCAGTTTGTTGCTGGAGTAGTGAGGCTGCCTGCCAAGGCTGCACCATCTACTGACCCATCGTCAGGGTTCTGTGAGAGCAGGTCAGGGAGTGGGTCACTCTCTTCCTCCTGCCCTTCATCAGTAGCCATGAGCAAGCCCATGTCTGCCCTGTCCACATATGGTTTTAACCTGTTGACATGGAGAACCCTGTGGGGACTCCTGGGTGTTCCTAGGTCTACTAAGTAGGTAACCTCACCCTTCTGCTCAACAATAGTGTGGGGTCCACTCCATTTGTCTTGGAGAGCTGCTGGGGCCACTGGCTCCAACACCCACACCTTCTGTCCTGGCTGGTAAACAGTCAGAACAGCCTTTTGGTCATGCCAGGCCTTTTGAAGTTCCTGGCTAGCCTCAAGGTTTTTGGTTGCCTTTTTCATGTACTCAGCCATCCTGGAGCGGAGACCAAGTACATAGTCCACTATATCTTGCTTTGGGGGCTTGAGAGGTAACTCCCATCCTTCCTTCACCAAGCACAGTGGACCCCTCACAGGGTGGCCAAACAGAAGTTCAAAAGGGCTGTAACCAACCCCTTCTGAGGCACCTCCCTATATGCGAATAAAAGGCAGGGCAAGAGTATGTCCCATCTTCGCCTAAGCTTTTCTGGGAGCCCTTTAATCATGCCCTTCAAGGTTTTGTTGAATCTCTCAACTAAACCATTGCATTGTGGGTGATAGGGTGTGGTGAACTTATAAGTCACTCCACACTCCTTCCACATTGCTTTTAAGTACCCAGACATGAAGTTAGCACCCCTGTCTGATACTACCTCCTTAGGAAAGCCCACTCTTGAGAAAATTCCCAGGAGGGCCCTTGCCACCACAGGTGCTGTAGTGGTCCTGAGGGGAATAGCTTCTGGGTACCTGGTGGCATGATCCACTACCACCAGGATAAACCTGTGCCCAGATGCTGTTTGGGGATCCATGGGACCAACAATGTCAATCCCTACCCTTTCAAAGGGCACCCCCACCACAGGTAGTGGTATCAGGGGGCCTTTGTAGTGCCACCTGCCTTGCCACTGGCTTGGCAGGTTACACAGGAGCGACAAAACTCCTTGCTGTCTTCAGACATGTGGGGCCAGTGAAAGTGAGGGACAATTCTGTCCCAAGTCTTGTTCTGGCCCAGGTGACCTGCTAAGGGAATATCATGGGCTAGGGTCAATAGGAAGCCCCTGAACTTCAGAGGTATAACCAACCTCCTGGTAGCACCAGGCTTGGGGTCTCTACTCTCTGAGTACAGGAGTCCATCATCCCAATACACTGTATGGGGACCACTAGCTTTCCCAGCAGCCTCAGCAGCAGCTTGCTGTCTGAGGGGTTCAAGGAGGGGCAGCTCTGCTGCTCCTGGCTCAGATCTGCCCTAGAAGGTCCCCCTGTCCCCAAGAACTCAACCTGGTCAGGTTCAAGTTCCTCTGGGACAGTTCCTTCTTCAGGGCTGAGATCATCCCCCTCAAGGGACTGATCTTCCTCCTGAGCCAAGGGGAAGGCACTGCCTTAACCCTACTACTCCTCCTCTTGGAAGGCACTTGGTCCATTCTTCCAGAATCCAAGGCCTGTTCAGTGCTAGACATTTTGGCTTGTGACCTGGTCACAGCAAACACATCTGCAGGGATCCCCAGCATTTCTGCATGGGTCCTGAGCTCCACTTCTGCCCAAGCAGAAGTCTCTAAGTCATTGCCAAGCAAGCATTCGACTGGTAGGTTTGCACTCACCACAACCTTCTTAAGGCCAGTTACCCCTCCCCAGGAGAAGTTAACAACTGCCAGAGTATGGTCTGTTCTGACATTGCTAGCATTGGTCACTTGGTACATCTCACCAAGTATAACTTGCCCAGGATTCACAAGGTCTTGTGTCACCATTGTGACACTTGCCCCTGTGTCCCTAAATGCCAAAGCCTCACGTCCATTGATTAAAGGCTGTTGTCTGTACTTGCCCAGATTACTGGGACTCACAGAGGAGGTCACATCCATGCCTCCATCACAGACTAACACAGCCTGAGTCAGTTCTCTGACTAGGTCAGAGCCCAACTCAGTACCCAGGGTGAACCCTACTAAACCCTTGGCTGGAGCACTCCCACCAACTGTACTAGGGGGAACAGGTGCCTTAGGGGCATTGGTGGGTGCTGGACTTGAGTCTTTGGACTTGGTGCAATCACTAGTCCAGTGGGTCTTTTGCTTACAGACCTTGCACCATGGTTTTCTTTGGCCTTTCCCTTTGGTAGACTGTGAATCCCCACCAGAAGAAGATTTTTGGGGGCCTGATGAAGACTATTGATCTTTACCCTTCTCCCCACCCTTTTCAGAGTTCTTAGCATCTTGCTTCTTGGTTTCCCCACCTTGGTTCTGTACCTTCTGCTTCACCCTGGTTCTGACCCATTTGTCTGCCTTCTTTCCCAATTCTTGGGGAGAGGTCAGATCAGAGTCTACCAGGTATTGATGCAACAGCTGATTTTGACAGTTATTAAGAATCTGCTCCCTCATTATCAGATTGTACAATCCTGAGAAGTCACACACCTTACTGCCCATCAACCAGCCTTCCAGAGCCTTGGCAGAACAATCCACATAGTCTACCCAGTCTTGAGTCTGTGCTTTTTGGGTATCTCTGAACTTCAACCTGTACTGTTCAGTGGTTAGGCCAAACCCATCAATAAGAGCACTCTTCAAGACCTTGTAATTATCAGCATCCTCCTCTCTAACAGTGAGGAGCTTATCTCTACCTTTGTCTGCAAGGAGAGCCACAAGATTGCTGCCCACTGCTCCTGAGGGACCTTCTGTACCTTACAGGCCCTCTCTAGAGCAGTTATCCACTTGTGGATGTCATCCCCATTCTGATAGGGAGGGACAATCTTGCTCAGGTTCCTATGGTCATAGGACCTTTCCCTATCTCTAGGGACATGGCTGCCACCATGGGACTCTAGTCCCAACTTTCTTCTCTCTCTAAAGAGATCTAGGGACTCCCTGTCTATAGCCAGTTGCTTCTTTTTGATTTCAAGCTGAGCTTCCTCTTATTGAACCAGCCTCTTTCTTCTCTCATGAGAGGATTCCCTCCTATGAGATGAGACAGAGCTCCCTATTGAGGTGCCAGAGTGGTTAGACTCCTGAGAAGGAGATCTAGACTTCCTGGGCACACTCATAATCCTTCCTGGGGGGACAAAGAGGGCATCATCTTGATCATCCTCTTCATCCTCCTCAGGAGGGATTGGGTTATCCAGGTCAGGGTCATTTTCACCCTCCTGGCCAGTTTCAGAGGGGGGGCTGGGGGTATTGGTACCCCTGGTCCCATCCTCATCTTCTGCCCCACCCTCAGCTCCTACCCCTTCAGTCCCCAAGGGCTTACTAAGGTCATAAGCCACCAACAACTCCTTGAGGTGTTGGGTGGTGGAGCTTTGGCCTGTCCTTATTTTTCTCAAGTTGCATAAAGCTCTCAATTCCAAGAATGGGAGTGTATCATACTTGGAGGGTGGAAGCTCAGTGGCTTCCTGCAAGGATTCTTTAGATCCTACCCTTAAAGACATTACTAGTATGGTGTGGTGTATGCACTACCTACTCTAGTGTGGCCTACTAAACTCTCTTGAGTTGTAGAAAGGGTTGTGCTATCCCTTAACACACAACTCTAAGTTCAGTAGAACTTACTGTATTCTAAGCTTAAATTATATGTACCTTAGGTACCTTTAGTGGTTTTCAGTTGATCAATTCAATTGAGATTATCTGGTAAAACAATAGCAAGCTGGAATCCCACACGCTGCACACCAATGTGAGAAGTTGGCCTGGCATATGCTGTCCACTAATTATAGTGGGCACCTTGCACCAGTCCAAACAACCCCTTATTGGAGATAGGTTAAAGACAACCTTATTGAAAGCTATCCTAGTGGTAGCTATGGAGAGCAGCCTTCAGGCTAAGTCTTGAAGGAATGTAAAGCAGCTTGTTTTACCAGTCTATAATCTCTTGAGTGACCAAATGAAAGAGCACCACACCAGGTATATATTCAAAATATATGTATTTATTGCTAAACACACCCCTCTAGTCTCTTTATGAGGCTAGAGTTCGAAATACATAAGTTAGAAGTTATTTAAACACAGTAATAGCACAAATACACGTTTGGGCCCTAGGGGCATACCAAACCATATACCAATAAAGTGGTATAAGAACCACGACTGAACTAGACACTAGGCCTAGAGCCTCTAGAAGTGCTTGGACCACAAGGAACCACCCAAAGTAGTGACACAGGGGACCCACGGGGGACGCGTGCAGTGTAAATACACAACCGCGATACGCCGTTGACTTCTATGGAGAAAGTCGCGATCAGGAAATTAAAGAAAAGGGACACTTAAAGGAGGACTTGGAGCAAACCCTTTGAGAACTAGTACTTTGAAGAGTCTCTACCCACGGGAGCACCGGAGTACTCGTGTTACCTCACCCAGGAAGCCGGGTGCATAGGTGCCTTTCGGGGTCGGGTTTCGTCGTCGATTTGAATGGCGATCTGCGGCAAAGTGCTGCTGGCGACCAAGTGGAAAGTGTCCGGGTGGATCCAAGAGTGGATCGGAGATCTGAAGAACCTGAAAGCAGAGGGGACAGAGTCTGGGTCACTAGCCAGTGACCAGGAAGGCGATGGACAGATGCCCACCGATGTCGAGTGCTTCAGGTGCGTTGATGGTCTTCTTGACTCTTCAGCCACGAGGTCCAGGAGGCTTTGTCGGCAACCAGGAGCAGGATTCGGGCTGGTACACAATGTTTGTCGAGTGCTGAGGTGTCGGCGACCGGATTGGACCCAACAAGCCTTGGCAACGGCAAGTCTCGATGAAGATGTATATCGTCGATGGTGCAGACCAGCAACGTCTGGGGAACTCACCCAGCGAGGGTAAGTGAGGGCAGGCCTGGAGCAACCAGGATGCCAAGTAAGAAAAAGATTGGCCTTCGTTAAGGGCTACTAGCCAATGGGCTAGCGACCGCGAAGGAGCCTCGAGACATCGCACTTGGATCTGGCTCACAGGACACTCGTGGAGTGGAGGCCAGTGATCTTCGGTACAGTTGGTGCTGGAGGCTAGGGCTACTCGGAGCCCAAAGCACGACATTGTGGGAGACTCAGAAGAGGATGCACTTGCAAATGTGCTCAGTGTCCAGGGGTCATGGTCTCACGTCACCCACGATAGCTACGGGCCTCAGCTTTGCTGGGGACTCAGGGTAGCCTCGGGGAAGTCTGAGAATCTACCTCTGGTGATGCGATGACTTCGGCGTCCGACTGGAGCTTCAGAAATGCGAACCAGACAGATGCTTCTTTGGTGCCTGCCAAGCAGGGGAGTCACTCCTTGACCCCAAGGGAGATTCTTCTGTCCTCTAATCTTGAGTAGAGCGTCGAAGGTCCAGGATTCTGTTTCAGAGTTTCGTCCAGGGATAATCTAAAGTCCTAAGGACTGGGTTCCTATACTTATACTAAGGATAGGGGTTGGACTACTCTGTGGCCCCACCTATGGGTGGGTCAGGGCAGAGGGGTGGCTACACCCCTTTCCCTTTGTCCAGTTCGCGCCAAAGCAGGGGCTGCAAGCCCTGATCCGGTTTGAACTGGGGTATGCCTAGGGACACCAAGTGTGCCCCCAGTGCAGGACTTCAAAGCACCCGAAAGTGCTCCCGCCCAGCCCCAATACACATTATCCTGTCTGGGGAGGTGGTCACACCTCCCTGGGACAGGAAACCTATTGTCCAGGCCTCCCCTGCCGGAGTTTCGTCCAGCAGCAGGAGGCCAGACTCGTGTCTGTGGCAGTAGCATCCATTTTGTGATGCCAGGGCTTTGGAAAGAAGTTACCGGGCTAGCCAGAGTTAACATGTCTTTCCCTCTAGAAGGGTGGAATGCTACCCCCGCCGCCAGAATTGGCGGGGGGTAGTATTCCAAGATGTTTGACACCAAACACGACATGTTTAGGTGCAGCCATTCCAAAGTTAGCATTTAACGCGAGGTTATAATGCGCTTAAGAGTATATGGTCAGGCTGCACTACAAACAGCATCAGAGAAGGGTCTCCGAACGCTGCAGAGGGCCCTGCTCATGCAGGGGCACCCTCTCACATAGGAACCATGCACTCTGCCTTTAGGATTGATAAGGCCTGCCTTAGGAGTGACTTATAGGTTTATATGTGTGTATGTATTTAGTGATATAGGTAACCTATATCACAGTAAGGAGTGCATGCACCACCTTACCCAGGCTGCAGTAGCAGACCTGTGGTGTCAGTTTGGATGGCTTTCCAGGGGTGGCATAATACATGCTGCAGCCCCTGGTAGGCCTCTGAGGTACCTATGCCCTTGGTACATAGTATACCATATACTAGGGACTTATAAGGGCACTCCAGATTCCAATCAGTGATGTGCCTAAGGCACATGGAAACCATTTTAGAGAGGAAGCAGCTAGGCTGGGGTTCTGATTAGCAGGGCCCCAGCCAGACTAATGTCAAAAAACAGTGAAGCATCAGCAAAAAGTGGGGGTACCCATGTGAAGCAGATCCTACTCTCCTACAGCCGTGACCCTAGGTGAGGTCCAAAAAAGATCAATGCGGGCGTACGTTTGATGGGCCGCGGAGAAAAAGGTGTACGCGCCGTGCTGTCGGAAAGCGGTGATGCCAGGCGTCTGTGAGACCATCCTCCCCCAGTCTCTGAAGCATCATGTCGGAGAACGAACGCGAGTGTCCCACCCTAAGCGTCGACCTGTCCAGATCCGCAGCCGGGACCAAGTTAAAGTCACCCCCGATCACTAGGACCTCGTCAGGAGACTCCAAGTTTAAACTTATCGTATCCCGTAAAAAGGCCTCCTGGTGCTCGTTGGGGCCATAGACCGAGGCTATCGTGTTCGCTCGCTCTCCCAGCAACACCCGCAAGGCCAGAAGGCGCCCAGCGACCTCCGTGTGGGTTCCCACAACCGTCCCCTGAAAGTGCGTAGCCAAAAGAATCGGCACTCCAGCCTTCTTCCCCGGCCCGATGAGAAATATTGTCTATCGAACCATTTAGATCTAAGCCGCTTCCAGTCTGCCAGCATGAGGTGGGTCTCCTGTAAGAGGCAGATATCGCACTTAGCATCTCTCAACAAGGCAAGGAGCGCGCGCCGCATTGCTGGCGAATTAAGACCCCGTACATTGAAGCTCATAAATACTACTTTAAGTATTGTCATGTGGTAATGTGAGGGGACGCAGTTGCGCACTGACCCAGCCCGTCGCGGAGAAAGCCAGCAGCAACAGGGTACTTGCTCCCCCCTTCCCGTGCCCCGCCAGTCAGCCCCCACCATGGCACTCCCCCCCCGCCGCAGCGCCTCGCAGTGCCCCTCTAGCGTGATAGAGCAGACCCAATGTGTGTACAGGGAGGAAGGCCCAAGGCATCAGGTCGAGCATCCAGCGCATCGCTGAAGGGGAAGAGCAAATAAGACACACAGGCAGCACACCCCCAGTGAGCGCAGTAAACCCCTCCTCCTCCCCAAGGTTGCTCCGTCTTCTCTGTCCCCCCCGCCGCCCCCGGCCACCAGTTTCGAAGATTCACCCTACCTGTCCGTGGGATGGCAGCAGATCTCTCTTGGGTTGAGAAAAAAGGCAAGAAAAGAGAAAGAGAGAAAAATAGCAGAAAGAGAAAGAGAAGAGCACAAAAAGACTTCAATATCTTCTTCCAACAGGAATAGTCCGCACCAACGTGCATGGGTCCATGTGTCCGACGGTCGGTCATCACCACTCGGAAGATGGGGCTCCCCACACCAAGACCAATGTCTCAAACTGCTGGGCTTGGACCATTCGTTCTGTCATCAGGTCGCCGGACACCGACTCCCAGTATCAATCAATGGTTGCCGTCCTCAGAGCCCTCCCGGCTTTGTAGCTGTCGCAGCAAGGCCTACCGTTCTTGTTGGCGCTCCTCCTCCGACGGTTTTGTCTGGGGGCCCCTCCTAGGACCACGTCTTCTGCCCGTTCTCGGCAGCTTCCCGGCTGGTGGGCCACCCTCCGTCGTATCTGAGTCCTCCGCCACTGTCAGAGCGCTACCAATAATGGCCTTCGCATCCTGTAAATTCCGCACCCCATGCGTTTCATTATTCCAGACAAAGGATAGGCGGAACGGGTGCCCCCACCGGTACTGAACTCCCTGCTCGCGGAGGAAGGATGTGACAGGTCGTAGCTCTTTGCGCCGCTGTAAGGTGAGGGGCGAGAGATCCTGGCAGACCCCCACCTGGAGGCCCTCGAATTCCACCGTCGTTCGGTCACGTGTAGCGGCCATGATAATCTCCTTCTGCCGGTAGGAATGCAGGCAAGTCAGGATATCTTGTGGTTGGCCGGGGCTGGAGGCGGGCCGACCGGCACGGTGAGTGCGGTCTAACGTGAGCTCCTTGTCCCGCAGTTCGGGGGCCATGTGTTTAAAGAGGCGAAGGACCCAATCTTCCAGCTTGCCGCCGTCTGCCTGAAGTGGCACGCCCTTGATACGGATGTTGGAGCGCCTTGAGCGATTTTCCAGGTCTTCCAACTTGAGGTATAACTCCCCATTCCGTTCGCGGAGGTCGATGAGTTCCTGGGCCTGGGTGGTGAGCTCCTCCTCGCATCGGTCCCCATTGCGTTCCAGGGTGTCCACTCTGTCCCCCACCTCACCGAGCTCCGTCCGGAGCTGCTTGATATCGGAGGCCATCTCTTGTCGCAGGCCTGCAAAGTCCTCCCGAAGCGAGCTGAAGAGCTGTTCCATGAATTCTTTTGTGATCGGTTCAGCAGCGTGCCCTGCATCTGGATCCGTCCCGGCGTCGCCAGCCTTCTTCCCGCCCGTTTTCTGAAGCAGGTCTTTGATGGAAGGGTCCTTACTCATAGTGTCTTTCTTGGATCGCTGTGTTGCCATGGCCACGACCGGCGGGGCACAGGATTACGATGCCCACCCCACGCGAAACTTCAAGTGAGGGGATAGGTGCTCCTCCAACTGGCCGCAAATTCAAGAGGTGCGTATAAGGACCGCACCTGGGCCCCCGCCCCCGGGACTCTCCTTCTCTCGGCAGCCCTCACACCTTCAAGGAGCGCAGGGACCGGGTCCAGCTGCGACAGTCCGACTGTCACCCCACCAAACGAGCGTAGGGTCCCGCGGGGCGCCGCCACAGGGTCCCCAACTCCACCAACCGCACCCGCCTCGGGGCAATGCACCACCAGTTCTGTCCGCGGGCTGGTCACCCCCGTAGATACGCTGTGCTGGCACTCCACTCCTAACTCCCAATTCCCGACCTGGCCAGCTTGTCTGCCCGGGAGGGTCGAAGTCCGACTGGGGCACCCAAAACTAGCGAGCGAGAGGCTGACTCTCAAGGCCTAGATCGCCATCGGATGCAGTCGTGGGCAGGCTCGCTCCGTACTTCAATGCAATTGTCGGGCTTGGGCCAGGGCTTCCCCCCCAGAGCGCGGCCCGTAGACTGTCCGGCCCTCTAGCCCAAAGAGACTCCAGCTGGTTTAGGGACAGCCTCCAATCCGTGTCCCGACAAGGCCACGTCCACCGGCCACTCACCCCAGCTCCTCTTGTCCACTGGCGCCGCTCCGCACCTTGCCCCACTCCAGCAAACCACCAGGGGCCCTGCGCTCTCCTCCTGTAGGCCACTACACGAGGCAGCCCCTCCTCCGCTCCAGGCGCGACCGCCGGTCGTAGCCTCAGTCACCGCGACACCCCGAACAGCGATCTCCGGGTGCAGTGGTTCCACCACTCAGGCCTGCCCCCTGGGTCTGGGAAAGCACCGCCGCTCGCCCCCTCGTGTCCGAATCGCCAGGTGAGGGCCGTGCCGCCACCTCTCTTCTCTGGCTTCAGGCCTCGCAGGCTACCGCTACCTCGGAGACCCAGGCCCCGAAAAGGCCTTCCCGCAGCTCCGTGCGAGGACGCGATCCCGCCGGCCCCTCGCCACTCCGCTCCTCACCTCCTTCGGCACACGAGGCCTCGTCAGCCCCAGTTGCTGCGGACACAGAGCTCTTCCACCACCAGTAGGCTCCTCGGGACGGCCCTCTCACAGTCCCCGTCGCTGCTGCCGCTCGCCACCACGGGGCCTCCGCAGCCGGGTACAGCCGGGATCGGGAGTCGCTCGTGAGTCCGCCCATACGCTCGCTGCCCAGCTCACCCTGAGGTCACTTCTTAGCCCCCTCTGGGGTCCTGAAGCCGCAGATGGACGCCGTATTTCAGCCTCGGCGAGCGGAGCCCCAAGGAAACGGTGCTACTCCACCGCCATCTTGGCCACGCCCCGGCAATACCTTTTTAAAATGTAAATGAGCTGGGACTTGTTGGATTCTTCCTGCCATTGCAGGCTTGCAGCCCATATTCTGATGCTAAATGGGCCAGTTGCATAGCAGCTACTGTGCATGATACTGAAGAGCCTACATCTGAGGGGGACTGTCTCTTAACATATCCTTTTCTTTTAGAATCAGCTCTAATCGACATATTTGCTCGTACTCTCAATTAAAATAACACCTACAATAGTCACTGTTTCGAGACTTAGGGTACTAAGGGAACGATCTAGCATTTACACTGCCAGGGACTCCACATTAGTCACCCTTGGTCTGATATAGACATTAAACAAATATACTTCAGTTCCATTCTGTGTTTTTATCCTTACTCCTAAGATATCCAGTGAAACTATTCTCGACACATCAATGGAGGCGTTGAGAGAAATTTTAATCCATATAACTAATCCTACTGATGGTCTACCTCTTTGCGAAGCAACTGTATTAATGCAGAATGTTCTACAGTCTGGCTTATGTGGTGGTTCCAATAACCAGGTTTCTTGGATCAAATATAAGTGGAACCGCTCTATATATTTTTGCCAATCTGGGTCCATCAATTTCTGCCTTGACCCCACTACATCCCAAGAAACCAGAGTCATAGACTCCAGCGATGATTAATTTGGACTGTTAGATTTGGGTTCAAGCTCAATGTCCCTTCCAGCCACTGAATAGTGCTTCCATCCATTACCTCCCTCAGGCACCTGACTTTGCCCATGGATACTGCAGTCCAACCTACTAGGTAAAGGTTGACAGGGGTCATGCAATGAATTGTCAATGAAATTGTTGGAGGGCTGGGGTCTTGTCAGTCAATCCACTGACTCAAAATTAACCTGGGCATGGATAGAGATAGGTTGATTGGATGATTTTGATAAGTTACCCGAAATATGGTCTGACCCCTAGTTGGTCTATTCAGTTTAAAGCTTATCAATGAGCTTGAAGGTGAGCTAGATCTTAAGTCCATAGCAATCAGGCCATCAACTAGATTTTTAGTTCTGAGGACCAGGGCAACATTGTCATGGCTTCCATTTTTGCTAAGTATGCGTTCAGCTTTAACTATATCCGATCGCACAACTGACAAACATTGGCGTTCATACCTTATCCAATGGATTACCTTATTTTTCAATGAGTCTTCATCTTCCCTATTATTAGATCTTAGCTTCGAGACGTTAGTCATGTATACTCTGTGTTCCGTGTTCGTATATGGGTCTTTGTTGGTTCGCTCTATGGAATATTGTGAGGGGTTTGAATAGAGGCTTCTTGGATACAGGTCATCGCCATGTGGAATACCCTGTGGCATTGGAACACGATCCAAATCTGAGCCAAATATGGTCTCCATTCTGGCAAACCTCTAACTCCGCAGAAGAGGCACTACACTGGGTTCATTGTCTAAGCAAGTTTCTGCTTTTGTAATAATGGAAAGGTCCAGATGGATCCACAGGTAGCCCATGGAAAGTAAAACCCAATGCCAATGGAAGAAAGACTGGAGGCAAAGGGGGTTCATTCAAGGCCAAAACTGTCGGCAAAAGTGCGGCTAGGGGTCCTGCTGGCTCCATAGGGTCACAAGGTGCTGCAAAAAGAGTTGGAGTCAATTTCAAAATCTGCAGCATGGACTCCCTGAAGGCCACAGATCTCACATGGCCTTGGAAACTCAGGTCACATATATTCCAGGATCAAGATAGGTTCAGGAGATGAAGAAGAAGCCAATGTCAAATCACAAGGGTGACATCTACTAGACTTGGTCTGGAAACCGACATTGTTGCAGTCCTTCTTGTGTTTTTTTCTCAAAGCCTTGCCAAAAGGGGGTGACCTGGAGCAGGAACAGCCGTGTTTCTTGCAGGCCCCCTCCAGGAATGATGATTTGGTCTCTCCACTCCTTGGTTACCTTGGAATGCAAGCACTTGGAAAATTGTTTAGGCCTCAGACACCACACACAAGACACGTTGTATGAGTCAATGACTGAAATATGTAATCTTCGGTGGTGATATATGTAGGAAGGTGGAATCTGACTATATGGTGGCCCCCACTTTTTTTATGGTGTTTTGCTGGTTTATGACTTAGTTGGACTAGGATCCTGCTATTCAGGGCCCCAGTCTATCTGCTTTCTCTGTAAAAAGGTTTCCATGTGCCTTAGGCACATCTCTGATTGGAATCTGGAGTGCCCTTATAAGTCCCTAGTATATGGTATACTATGTACCAAGGGCATAGGTACCTCAGAGGCCTACCAGGGGCTGCAGCATGTATTGTGCCACCCCTGGAAGGCCATCCAAACTGCACCACAGGTCTGCTACTGCAGCCTGGGTAAGGTGGTGCATGCACCCCTTACTGTGATATAGGTTACCTATATCACTACATACATACACACATATAAACCTATAAGTCACTCCTATGGCAGGCCTTATCAATCCTGAAGGCAGAGTGCGTGGTTCCTATGTGAGAGGGTGCCCCTGCATGAGCAGGGCCCCTCTGCAGCGTTCAGAGACCCTTCTCTGATGCTGTTTGTAGTGCAGCCTGACCATATACTCTTAAGCGCATTATAACCTCGCGTTAAATGCTAACTTTGGAATGGCTGCACCTAAACATGTCGTGTTTGGTGTCAAACATCTTGGAATACTACCCCCCCGCCAATTCTGGCGGCGGGGGTAGCATTCCACCCTTCTAGAGGGAGAGACATGTTAACCCTGGCCTGGCCGGTAACTTCTTTCTAAAGCCTGGCATCACAAAATGGATGCTACTGCCACAGACACAAGTCTGGCCTCCTGCTGCTGGACGAAACTCCGGACAGGATAATGTGTATTGGGGCTGGGCGGGAGCACTTTCGGGTGCTTTGAAGTCCGGCACTGGGGGCACATTTGGTGTCCCTGTGCATACCCCAGTTCAAACCGGATCAGGGGCTTGCAGCCCCTGCTTTGGCGCGAACTGGACATAGGGAAAGGGGTGTAGCCACCCCTCTGCCCTGACCCACCCATAGGTGGGGCCACAGAGTAGTCCAACCCCTAAACTTGGTATAAGTATAGGAACCCAGTCCTTAGGACTTTAGATTATCCCTGGATGAAACTCTGAAACAGAATCCTGGACCTTCGATGCTCTACTCACGATTAGAGGACAGAAGAATCTCCCTTGGGGTCAAGGAGTGACTCTCCTGCTTGGCAGGCACCAAAGATGCATCTGTCCGGTCTGCATTTCTGAAGCTCCCGTCGGACGCCGAAGTCTTTGCATCACCAGAGGTGGATTCTCAGACTTCTCCGAGGCTACCCTGAGTCCCCAGCAAAGCTCTGGCCCGTAGCTATTGTGGGTGACGTGAGACCGTGACCCCTGGACACCGAGCACATTTGCAAGTGCATCCTCTTCTGGGTCTCCCACGAAGTCGTGCTTTGGGCTCCGAGTAGCCCTAGCCTCCAGCACCAATTGCACCGAAGATCACTGGCCTCCACTCCACGAGTGTCCTGTGAGCCAGATCCACGTGCGACGTCTCGAGGCTCCTTTGCGGTCACTAGCCCGTTGGCTAGTAGCCCTTAACGAAGGCCAATCTTTTTCTTACTTGGCATCCTGGTTGCTCCAGGCCTGCCCTCACTTACCCTCGCTGGGTGAGTTCCCCAGACCTTGCTGGTCTGCACCATCGACGATCTACATCTTCATCGAGACTTGCCGTTGCCAAGGCTTGTTGGGTCCAATCCGGTCGCCGACACCTCAGCACATGACAGACATCGTGTACCAGCCCGAATCCTGCTCCTGGTCACTGACAACGCCTCCTGGACCTCGTGGCTGAAGAGTCAAGACGACCGTCAACGCACCTGAAGCACTCGACATCGGTGGGCATCTGTCCATCGCCTTCCTGGTCACTGGCTAGTGACCCAGACTCTGTCCCCTCTGCTTTCAGGTTCTTCAGATCTCCGATCCACTCTTGGATCCACCCGGACACTTTCCACTTGGTCGCCAGCAGCACTTTGCAGCAGATCGCCATTCAAATCGACGACGAAACCCGACCCCGAAAGGCACCTATGCACCCGGCTTCCCTGGGTGAGGTAACACGAGTACTCCGGTGCTCCCGTGGGTAGAGACTCTTCAAAGTACTAGTTCTCAAAGGGTTTGCTCCAAGTCCTCCTTTAAGTGTCCCTTTTCTCTAATTTCCTGATCGCGACTTTCTCCATAGAAGTCAACGGCGTATCGCGGTTGTGTATTTACACTGCACGCGTCTCCCGGGGGTCCCCTGTGTCACTACCTTGGATGGTTCCTTGTGGTCCAAGCACTTCTAGAGGCTCTAGGCCTAGTGTCTAGTTCAGTCGTTGTTCTTATACCACTTTATTGGTATATGGTTTGGTACGCCCCTAGGGCCCAAACGTGTATTTGTGCTATTACTGTGTTTAAATAACTTCTAACTTATGTACTTCGAACTCTAGCCTCATAAAGAGACTAGAGGGGTGTGTTTAGCAATAAATACATATATTTTGAATATATACCTGGTGTGGTGCTCTTTCATTTGGTCACTCAAGAGATTATAGACTGGTAAAACAAGCTGCTTTACATTCCTTCACGACTTAGCCTGAAGGCTGCTCTCCATAGCTACCACTAGGATAGCTTTCAATAAGGTTGTCTTTAACCTATCTCCAATAAGGGGTTGTTTGGACTGGTGCAAGGTGCCCACTATAATTAGTGGACAGCATATGCCAGGCCAACTTCTCACATTGGTGTGCAGCGTGTGGGATTCCAGCTTGCTATTGTTTTACCAGATAATCTCAATTGAATTGATCAACTGAAAACCACTAAAGGTACCTAAGGTACATATAATTTAAGCTTAGAATACAGTAAGTTCTACTGAACTTAGAGTTGTGTGTTAAGGGATAGCACACCCTTTCTACAACTCAAGAGAGTTTAGTAGGCCACACTAGAGTAGGTAGTGCATACACCACACCACACTAGTAATGTCTTTAAAGGTAGGATCTAGAGAATCCTTACCAGAAGCCACTGGGCTTCTTCCCTCCAAGTATGATACACTCCCATTCTTGGAATTGAGAGCTTTATGTAACTTGAGGAAATTAAGGACAGGCCAAAGTCCCACCACCCAACACCTTAAAGAGTTGTTGGTGGCTTATGACCTTAGTAAGCCCTTGGGGACTGAAGGGGTAGGAGCAGAGGGTGGGGCAGAAGAAGAGGAAGGGGCCAGGGGTAACAATACCCCCAGCCCCCCCTCTGAAACTGGCCAGGAGGGTGACAATGCCCCTGACCTGGATAACCCAATCCCTCCTGTGGAAGATGAAGAGGATGATCAGAATGATACCCTCTTTGTCCCCCCAGGAAGGATTATGAGTGTGCCCAGTAAGTCTAGATCTCCTTCTCAGGAGTCTAACCACTCTGGCACCTCAATAGGGAGCTCTGTCTCATCTCATAGGAGGGAATCCTCTCATGAGAGGAGAAAGAGGCTGATTCAGTATGAGGAAGCTCAGCTTGAACTCAGAAGGAAGCAAGTAGCCTTAGACAGGGAGTCCCTAGATCTCTTTAGAGAGAAAAGAAAGTTGGGACTAGAGTCCCATGGTGGCAGCAATATCCCTAGAGATAGGGAAAGGTCTTATGACCATAGAAACCTAAACAAGATTGTCCCTCCCTACCAGAGTGGGGATGACATCCAAAAATGGATAACTGCACTGGAGAGGGCCTGTAAAGTTCAGAAGGTCCCCCAGAAGCAGTGGGCAGCAATCTTGTGGGTCTCCTTTGCAGACAAAGGTAGAGACAAGCTCCTCACTGTAAGAGAAGAGGATGCTGACAATTACACAGTCTTGAAGAGTGCTCTGATAGATGGGTTTGGCCTAACCACTGAACAGTATAGGTTGAAGTTCAGAGACACCCAAAAAGCTCAGACTCAAGACTGGGTTGATTTTGTAGATTGTGCTACAAAGGCTCTGGAAGGTTGGATACATGGCAACAAAGTGCATGACTTTTTAGGATTGTACAATTTGATTATGAGGGAGCAGATCCTTAATAATTGTCAAAACCAGCTTTTGCACCAGTATCTGGTGGACTCTGATCTGACCTCTCCCCAAGAATTGGGAAAGAAGGCAGACAAATGGGTCAGAACCAGAGTAAAGACTAGAAATCAGGGTGGTGACCAGAAGAAAGATTCTACTAAGTCCCAAGAGAAAGGTGGGGATAAATCTAAGGATAAGTCCACTACAGGGCCCCAAAATTCCTCTTCTGGGGGTGGGTCCCAAACTCCTTCCTCTCCTGAAAAGAAACCATATTGCCATGTCTGTAAAAGCCTGGGCACTGGAAATCTGATCCCAGTTGCCCCAGGATTGGCAATAAAGAAAATGTTCCCCAGCAACTACTACCCCCTCCTGGTACTACCAGTAGTAATCCTCCAGTTGGGAGTAGTGCACCCAAAAAGTTAGGTGCTTTTGCAACAGGAACAGAGGTGGGCCCTGGTTCAGACAGGGACCCCTCAACAGACTCCTCTGACTCTGATGGTGGTGTAGGATTTGCCACCTTTACCATGGGTCCCACAGCAATGGGCAGGTACAGACTGGAGCCAATGATTAATGGTCAGAAAGCTGTGGCATTTAGGGACACCGGGGCTAGTGTCACCATGGTGGCAGGGAAACTAGTCCCCCTCACCAGCTTTTACCTGAGTTTAAATACCAGGTGACCAACATTGATGGTGTCAGAACAGATCACCCCATGGCCATAGTCAATCTCAGCTGGGAGGGGGTCACAGGCCCAAAGAGAGTGGCAGTGTCCCCCACCTTACCTGTAGATTGCCTGATGGGCAATGATCTGGAGATTTCAGCCTGGGCTGAAGTTGAACACCAAACCCACCTTAGGATGTTGGGCGTCCCTGTAAAGGTTAGTGGGGCTGTAATGGCCACAGCCCCAGCCCAAGAATTTGGAGAGATCGAGCCTGAAAGAATGGCCCACTCTCCCCCAAAGAGAGCACAAGGGTTGAAGACAAGTCTTCTTCCCTCCAGACAGTAGGTAAGGGTCAGCCTCCTCAGGGAACTGACCCTACCCCTAGTGAAGGAACTGCCCCAGAGGTAGTCAGGCCTGGCCTGGCCACACCCCTGATGGCAGAGGACCCTTCCAAGGTGGTACCCAGTCTGGAGCAGGTAACCTGCCCCTCTCTACCCTGCCTCAGCCAGCCCAGGGCTGCAGAGGTCAGGGAGGTCAATGGACCCCCCAGGGCCCCCTGTCCAGAGGAACCCCCCCATCAGCAGATTAGGGGCACCCAGTCTAGTAGCCCTAGCCAGGTGAAAACTCCTCTACACATTGAGGGATCCCCCAGGCCTTTATGTAGGGACCTCCCCCAGAAGGACTCTGGTAGGCAAGGGCAAACCTGGGACATGAAGGTTCCAAACCTGCCATGTCCCTCCAGTAGTCCATCCAAAGGGACCCAACCCCCAGCTGTAGGCAGCCAAAGGTTGACCCTTAGAGCAAAGTGCAACTCAGTCATGGAAAGACAGGCATACATGGTGACCAGTGATCTGAGGAAGCTGAGGCCAACATTCCTAGGGCCTCACTTCCCTACTCAGACATCTCACCAGCCTTGTACTTTACCTAAGCACCCCACAGGTAGTGATTCCCCATGGTGGAGACCCTCTCATACCCTTAGGGTGAGGGATTGCTTAGTGGACCATAAGACAGGGGGAAACCATGCTAGTGCAGGTGTTTCCTTATATGACCACTTAGTCAATGAAGGCTCAACTGGCCAAGGTTAGCCTTATCTCCTTTCGTTTGGGGGGGGGTTATGTAGGAAGGTGGAATCTGACTATATGGTGGCCCCCACTTTTTTTATGGTGTTTTGCTGGTTTATGACTTAGTTGGACTGGGATCCTGCTATTCAGGGCCCCAGTCTATCTGCTTTCTCTGTAAAAGGTTTCCATGTGCCTTAGGCACATCTCTGATTGGAATCTGGAGTGCCCTTATAAGTCCCTAGTATATGGTATACTATGTACCAAGGGCATAGGTACCTCAGAGGCCTACCAGGGGCTGCAGCATGTATTGTGCCACCCCTGGAAGGCCATCCAAACTGACACCACAGGTCTGCTACTGCAGCCTGGGTAAGGTGGTGCATGCACCCCTTACTGTGATATAGGTTACCTATATCACTACATACATACACACATATAAACCTATAAGTCACTCCTATGGCAGGCCTTATCAATCCTGAAGGCAGAGTGCGTGGTTCCTATGTGAGAGGGTGCCCCTGCATGAGCAGGGCCCCTCTGCAGCGTTCGGAGACCTTTCTCTGATGCTGTTTGTAGTGCAGCCTGACCATATACTCTTAAGCGCATTATAACCTCGCGTTAAATGCTAACTTTGGAATGGCTGCACCTAAACATGTCGTGTTTGGTGTCAAACATCTTGGAATACTACCCCCCGCCAATTCTGGCGGCGGGGGTAGCATTCCACCCTTCTAGAGGGAGAGACATGTTAACCCTGGCCTGGCCGGTAACTTCTTTCTAAAGCCTGGCATCACAAAATGGATGCTACTGCCACAGACACAAGTCTGGCCTCCTGCTGCTGGACGAAACTCCGGCAGGGGAGGCCTGGACAATAGGTTTCCTGTCCCAGGGAGGTGTGACCACCTCCCCAGACAGGATAATGTGTATTGGGGCTGGGCGGGAGCACTTTCGGGTGCTTTGAAGTCCGGCACTGGGGGCACATTTGGTGTCCCTGTGCATACCCCAGTTCAAACCGGATCAGGGGCTTGCAGCCCCTGCTTTGGCGCGAACTGGACAAAGGGAAAGGGGTGTAGCCACCCCTCTGCCCTGATCCACCCATAGGTGGGGCCACAGAGTAGTCCAACCCCTAAACTTGGTATAAGTATAGGAACCCAGTCCTTAGGACTTTAGATTATCCTTGGACGAAACTCTGAAACAGAATCCTGGACCTTCGATGCTCTACTCACGATTAGAGGACAGAAGAATCTCCCTTGGGGTCAAGGAGTGACTCCCCTGCTTGGCAGGCACCAAAGACGCATCTGTCCGGTCTGCATTTCTGAAGCTCCCGTCGGACGCCGAAGTCTTCACATCACCAGAGGTGGAATCTCAGACTTCCCCGAGGCTACCCTGAGTCCCCAGCAAAGCTGAGGCCCGTAGCTATCGTGGGTGACGTGAGACCGTGACCCCTGGACACCGAGCACATTTGCAAGTGCATCCTCTTCTGGGTCTCCCACGAAGTCGTGCTTTGGGCTCCCAGTAGCCCTAGCCTCCAGCACCAACTGCACCGAAGATCACTGGCCTCCACTCCACGAATGTCCTGTGAGCCAGATCCACGTGCGACGTCTCGAGGCTCCTTCGCGGTCACTAGCCCGTTGGCTAGTAGCCCTTAACGAAGGCCAATCTTTTTCTTACTTGGCATCCTGGTTGCTCCAGGCCTGCCCTCACTTACCCTCGCTGGGTGAGTTCCCCAGACCTTGCTGGTCTGCACCATCGACGATCAACATCTTCATTGAGACTTGCTGTTGCCAAGGCTTGTTGGGTCCAATCAGGTCGCCGACATGTCAGCACTCGACAGACATCGTGTACCAGCCCGAATCCTGCTTCTGGTTGCCGACAACGCCTCCTGGACCTCGTGGCTGAAGAGTCAAGACGACCGTCAACGCACCTGAAGCACTCGACATCGGTGGGCATCTGTCCATCGCCTTCCTGGTCACTGGCTAGTGACCCAGACTCTGTCCCCTCTGCTTTCAGGTTCTTCAGATCTCCGATCCACTCTTGGATCCACCCGGACACTTTCCACTTGGTCGCCAGCAGCACTTTGCAGCAGATCTCCATTCAAATCGACGACGAAACCCGACCCCGAAAGGCACCTATGCACCCGGCTTCCCTGGGTGAGGTAACACGAGTACTCTGGTGCTCCCGTGGGTAGAGACTCTTCAAAGTACTAGTTCTCAAAGGGTTTGCTCCAAGTCCTCCTTTAAGTGTCCCTTTTCTCTAATTTCCTGATCGCGACTTTCTCCATAGAAGTCAACGGCGTATCGCGGTTGTGTATTTACACTGCACGCGTCTCCCGTGGGTCCCCTGTGTCACTACCTTGGGTGGTTCCTTGTGGTCCAAGCACTTCTAGAGGCTCTAGGCCTAGTGTCTAGTTCAGTCGTGGTTCTTATACCACTTTATTGGTATATGGTTTGGTACGCCCCTAGGGCCCAAACGTGTATTTGTGCTATTACTGTGTTTAAATAACTTCTAACTTATGTACTTCGAACTCTAGCCTCATAAAGAGACTAGAGGGGTGTGTTTAGCAATAAATACATATATTTTGAATATATACCTGGTGTGGTGCTCTTTCATTTGGTCACTCAAGAGATTATAGACTGGTAAAACAAGCTGCTTTACATTCCTTCAAGACTTAGCCTGAAGGCTGCTCTCCATAGCTACCACTAGGATAGCTTTCAATAAGGTTGTCTTTAACCTATCTCCAATAAGGGGTTGTTTGGACTGGTGCAAGGTGCCCACTATAATTAGTGATACAAAAGGGGATGATACAAAAGGGGATGATGGACGGAACGTTTGAGCCAATCAAACACTCACCCCCAGTCAACTGATCTGGGTTTAATCCATCGTCATTCTTTAGCTCACTCCACCACCCCAGTTCAGACCTGGCCATATGCAAATCAGTCTGACCCTGTGCCTCATGGGAACAGTCCAGCCCGAACTGCCAAGCCATGTCTTCCCTGGACCGGAAACAAGCATCCTAGGACCGGTTTCTGGCATTCCAGCCGTCATCAGCCAGGCTTGCTTGAATCCAGTGGCAAAGTGAGCAAGGGACCCACGTCTGGGCATACCCCCGCCAACTTAGGGCGAACAAAGCGATACAAAAGGGGATGATGGACGGAACGTTTGAGCCAATCAAACACTCACCCCCAGTCAACTGATCTGGGTTTAATCCATCATCATTCTTTAGCTCACTCCACCACCCCAGTTCAGACATGGCCATATGCAAATCAGTCTGACCCTGTGCCTCATGGGAACAGTCCAGCCCGAACTGCCAAGCCATGTTTTCCCTGGACCGGAAACAAGCATCCTAGGACCGGTTTCTGGTATTCCAGCCGTCATCAGCCAGGCTTGCTTGAATCCAGTGGCAAAGTGAGCAAGGGACCCACGTCTGGGCATACCCCGCCAACTTAGGGCGAACAAAGCGATACAAAAGGGGATGATGGACGGAACTTTTGAGCCAATCAAACACTCACCCCCAGTCAACTGATCTGGGTTTAATCCATCATCATTCTTTAGCTCACTCCACCACCCCAGTTCAGACATGGCCATATGCAAATCAGTCTGACCCTGTGCCTCATGGGAACAGTCCAGCCCGAACTGCCAAGCCATGTCTTCCTGGACCGGAAACAAGCATCCTAGGACCGGTTTCTGGCATTCCAGCCGTCATCAGCCAGGCTTGCTTGAATCCAGTGGCAAAGTGAGCAAGGGACCCACGTCTGGGCATACCCCCGCCAACTTAGGGCAAACAAAGCGATACAAAAGGGGATGATGGACGGAACGTTTGAGCCAATCAAACACTCACCCCCAGTCAACTGATCTGGGTTTAATGCATCATCATTCTTTAGCTCACTCCACCACCCCAGTTCAGACATGGCCATATGCAAATCAGTCTGACCCTGTGCCTCATGGGAACAGTCCAGCCCGAACTGCCAAGCCATGTCTTCCCTGGACCGGAAACAAGCATCCTAGGACCGGTTTCTGGCATTCCAGCCGTCATCAGCCAGGCTTTCTTGAATCCAGTGGCAAAGTGAGCAAGGGACCCACGTCTGGGCATACCCCCGCCAACTTAGGGCGAACAAAGCGATACAAAAGGGGATGATGGACGGAACGTTTGAGCCAATCAAACACTCAACCCCAGTCAACTGATCTGGGTTTAATCCATCATCATTCTTTAGCTCACTCCACCACCCCAGTTCAGACATGGCCATATGCAAATCAGTCTGACCCTGTGCCTCATGGGAACAGTCCAGCCCGAACTGCCAAGCCATGTCTTCCCTGGACCGGAAACAAGCATCCTAGGACCGGTGGGGGTATGCCCAGACGTGGGTCCCTTGCTCACTTTGCCACTGGATTCAAGCAAGCCTGGCTGATGACGGCTGGAATGCCAGAAACCGGTCCTAGGATGCTTGTTTCCGGTCCAGGGAAGACATGGCTTGGCAGTTCGGGCTGGACTGTTCCCATGAGGCACAGGGTCAGACTGATTTGCATATGGCCATGTCTGAACTGGGGTGGTGGAGTGAGCTAAAGAATGATGATGGATTAAACCCAGATCAGTTGACTGGGGGTGAGTGTTTGATTGGCTCAAGCTGCTCCGTCCATCATCCTCTTTGTATCGCTTGTTCGCCCTATGTTGGCGGGGGTATGCCCAGACGTGGGTCCCTTGCTCACTTTGCCACTGGATTCAAGCAAGCCTGGCTGATGACGGCTGGAATGCCAGAAACTGGTCCTAGAATGCTTGTTTCCGGTCCAGGGAAGAAATGGCTTGGCAGTTCGGGCTGGACTGTTCCCATGAGGCACAGGGTCAGACTGATTTGCATATGGCCATGTCTGAACTGGGGTGGTGGAGTGAGCTTAAGAATGATGATGGATTAAACCCAGATCAGTTGACTGGGGGTGAGTGTTTGATTGGCTCATGCTGCCTGGTCCATCATCCTCTTTGAATCGCTTGTTCGCCCTAAGTTGGCGGGGGTATGCCCAGACGTGGGTCCCTTGCTCACTTTGCCACTGGATTCAAGCAAGCCTGGCTGATGACGGCTGGAATGCCAGAAACCGGTCCTAGGATGCTTGTTTCTGGTCCAGGGAAGACATGGCTTGGCAGTTCGGGCTGGACTGTTCCCATGAGGCACAGGGTCAGACTGATTTGCATATGGCCATGTCTGAACTGGGGTGGTGGAGTGAGCTTAAGAATGATGATGGATTAAACCCAGATCAGTTGACTGGGGGTGAGTGTTTGATTGGCTCAAGCGTTCCGTCCATCATCCTCTTTTGTATCGCTTTGTTCGCCCTAAGTTGGCGGGGTATGCCCAGACGTGGGTCCCTTGCTCACTTTGCCACTGGATTCAAGCAAGCCTGGCTGATGACGGCTGGAATGCAGAAACCGGTCCTAGGATGCTTGTTTCCGGTCCAGGGAAGACATGTCTTGGCAGTTCGGGCTGGACTGTTCCCATGAGGCACAGGGTCAGACTGATTTGCATATGGCCATGTCTGAACTGGGGTGGTGGAGTGAGCTAAAGAATGATGATGGATTAAACCCAGATCAGTTGACTGGGGGTGAGTGTTTGATTGGCTCAAGCGTTCCATCCATCATCCTCTTTTGTATCGCTTTGTTTGCCCTAAGTTGGCGGGGGTATGCCCAGACGTGGGTCCCTTGCTCACTTTGCCACTGGATTCAAGCAAGCCTGGCTGATGACGGCTGGAATGCCAGAAACTGGTCCTAGGATGCTTGTTTCCGGTCCAGGGAAGACATGGCTTGGCAGTTCGGGCTGGACTGTTCCCATGAGGCACAGGGTCAGACTGATTTGCATATGGCCATGTCTGAACTGGGGTGGTGGAGTGAGCTAAAGAATGATGATGGATTAAACCCAGATCAGTTGACTGGGGGTGAGTGTTTGATTGGCTCAAGCGTTCCGTCCATCATCCTCTTTTGTATCGCTTTGTTCGCCCTAAGTTGGCGGGGGTATGCCCAGACGTGGGTCCCTTGCTCACTTTGCCACTGGATTCAAGCAAGCCTGGCTGATGACGACTGGAATGCCAGAAACCGGTCCTAGGATGCTTGTTTCCGGTCCAGGGAAGACATGGCTTGGCAGTTCGGGCTGGACTGTTCCCATGAGGCACAGGGTCAGACTGATTTGCATATGGCCATGTCTGAACTGGGGTGGTGGAGTGAGCTAAAGAATGATGATGGATTAAACCCAGATCAGTTGACTGGGGGTGAGTGTTTGATTGGCTCAAGCGTTCCGTCCATCATCCTCTTTTGTATCGCTTTGTTCGCCCTAAGTTGGCGGGGGTATGCCCAGACGTGGGTCCCTTGCTCACTTTGCCACTGGATTCAAGCAAGCCTGGCTGATGACGGCTGGAATGCCAGAAACCGGTCCTAGGATGCTTGTTTCCGGTCCAGGGAAGACATGGCTTGGCAGTTCGGGCTGGACTGTTCCCATGAGGCACAGGGTCAGACTGATTTGCATATGGCCATGTCTGAACTGGGGTGGTGGAGTGAGCTAAAGAATGATGATGGATTAAACCCAGATCAGTTGACTGGGGGTGAGTGTTTGATTGGCTCAAGCGTTCCGTCCATCATCCTCTTTTGTATCGCTTTGTTCGCCCTAAGTTGGCGGGGGTATGCCCAGACGTGGGTCCCTTGCTCACTTTGCCACTGGATTCAAGCAAGCCTGGCTGATGACGGCTGGAATGCAGAAACCGGTCCTAGGATGCTTGTTTCCGGTCCAGGGAAGACATGGCTTGGCAGTTCGGGCTGGACTGTTCCCATGAGGCACAGGGTCAGACTGATTTGCATATGGCCATGTCTGAACTGGGGTGGTGGAGTGAGCTAAAGAATGATGATGGATTAAACCCAGATCAGTTGACTGGGGGTGAGTGTTTGATTGGCTCAAGCGTTCCGTCCATCATCCTCTTTTGTATCGCTTTGTTCGCCCTAAGTTGGCGGGGGTATGCCCAGACGTGGGTCCCTTGCTCACTTTGCCACTGGATTCAAGCAAGCCTGGCTGATGACGGCTGGAATGCCAGAAACCGGTCCTAGGATGCTTGTTTCCGGTCCAGGGAAGACATGGCTTGGCAGTTCGGGCTGGACTGTTCCCATGAGGCACAGGGTCAGACTGATTTGCATATGGCCATGTCTGAACTGGGGTGGTGGAGTGAGCTAAAGAATGATGATGGATTAAACCCAGATCAGTTGACTGGGGGTGAGTGTTTGATTGGCTCAAGCGTTCCGTCCATCATCCTCTTTTGTATCGCTTTGTTCGCCCTAAGTTGGCGGGGGTATGCCCAGACGTGGGTCCCTTGCTCACTTTGCCACTGGATTCAAGCAAGCCTGGCTGATGACGGCTGGAATGCCAGAAACCGGTCCTAGGATGCTTGTTTCCGGTCCAGGGAAGACATGGCTTGGCAGTTCGGGCTGGACTGTTCCCATGAGGCACAGGGTCAGACTGATTTGCATATGGCCATGTCTGAACTGGGGTGGTGGAGTGAGCTAAAGAATGATGATGGATTAAACCCAGATCAGTTGACTGGGGGTGAGTGTTTGATTGGCTCAAGCGTTCCGTCCATCATCCTCTTTTGTATCGCTTTGTTCGCCCTAAGTTGGCGGGGGTATGCCCAGACGTGGGTCCCTTGCTCACTTTGCCACTGGATTCAAGCAAGCCTGGCTGATGACGACTGGAATGCCAGAAACCGGTCCTAGGATGCTTGTTTCCGGTCCAGGGAAGACATGGCTTGGCAGTTCGGGCTGGACTGTTCCCATGAGGCACAGGGTCAGACTGATTTGCATATGGCCATGTCTGAACTGGGGTGGTGGAGTGAGCTAAAGAATGATGATGGATTAAACCCAGATCAGTTGACTGGGGGTGAGTGTTTGATTGGCTCAAGCGTTCCGTCCATCATCCTCTTTTGTATCGCTTTGTTCGCCCTAAGTTGGCGGGGTATGCCCAGACGTGGGTCCCTTGCTCACTTTGCCACTGGATTCAAGCAAGCCTGGCTGATGACGGCTGGAATGCCAGAAACCGGTCCTAGGATGCTTGTTTCCGGTCCAGGGAAGACATGGCTTGGCAGTTCGGGCTGGACTGTTCCCATGAGGCACAGGGTCAGACTGATTTGCATATGGCCATGTCTGAACTGGGGTGGTGGAGTGAGCTAAAGAATGATGATGGATTAAACCCAGATCAGTTGACTGGGGGTGAGTGTTTGATTGGCTCAAGCGTTCCGTCCATCATCCTCTTTTGTATCGCTTTGTTCGCCCTAAGTTGGCGGGGGTATGCCCAGACGTGGGTCCCTTGCTCACTTTGCCACTGGATTCAAGCAAGCCTGGCTGATGACGGCTGGAATGCAGAAACCGGTCCTAGGATGCTTGTTTCCGGTCCAGGGAAGACATGGCTTGGCAGTTCGGGCTGGACTGTTCCCATGAGGCACAGGGTCAGACTGATTTGCATATGGCCATGTCTGAACTGGGGTGGTGGAGTGAGCTAAAGAATGATGATGGATTAAACCCAGATCAGTTGACTGGGGGTGAGTGTTTGATTGGCTCAAGCGTTCCGTCCATCATCCTCTTTTGTATCGCTTTGTTCGCCCTAAGTTGGCGGGGGTATGCCCAGACGTGGGTCCCTTGCTCACTTTGCCACTGGATTCAAGCAAGCCTGGCTGATGACGGCTGGAATGCCAGAAACCGGTCCTAGGATGCTTGTTTCCGGTCCAGGGAAGACATGGCTTGGCAGTTCGGGCTGGACTGTTCCCATGAGGCACAGGGTCAGACTGATTTGCATATGGCCATGTCTGAACTGGGGTGGTGGAGTGAGCTAAAGAATGATGATGGATTAAACCCAGATCAGTTGACTGGGGGTGAGTGTTTGATTGGCTCAAGCGTTCCGTCCATCATCCTCTTTTGTATCGCTTTGTTCGCCCTAAGTTGGCGGGGGTATGCCCAGACGTGGGTCCCTTGCTCACTTTGCCACTGGATTCAAGCAAGCCTGGCTGATGACGGCTGGAATGCCAGAAACCGGTCCTAGGATGCTTGTTTCCGGTCCAGGGAAGACATGGCTTGGCAGTTCGGGCTGGACTGTTCCCATGAGGCACAGGGTCAGACTTATTTGCATATGGCCATGTCTGAACTGGGGTGGTGGAGTGAGCTAAAGAATGATGATGGATTAAACCCAGATCAGTTGACTGGGGGTGAGTGTTTGATTGGCTCAAGCGTTCCGTCCATCATCCTCTTTTGTATCGCTTTGTTCGCCCTAAATTGGCGGGGGTATGCCCAGACGTGGGTCCCTTGCTCACTTTGCCACTGGATTCAAGCAAGCCTGGCTGATGACGGCTGGAATGCCAGAAACCGGTCCTAGGATGCTTGTTTCCGGTCCAGGGAAGACATGGCTTGGCAGTTCGGGCTGGACTGTTCCCATGAGGCACAGGGTCAGACTGAATTGCATATGGCCATGTCTGAACTGGGGTGGTGGAGTGAGCTAAAGAATGATGATGGATTAAACCCAGATCAGTTGACTGGGGGTGAGTGTTTGATTGGCTCAAGCGTTCCGTCCATCATCCTCTTTTGTATCGCTTTGTTCGCCCTAAGTTGGCGGGGGTATGCCCAGACGTGGGTCCCTTGCTCACTTTGCCACTGGATTCAAGCAAGCCTGGCTGATGACGGCTGGAATGCAGAAACCGGTCCTAGGATGCTTGTTTCCGGTCCAGGGAAGACATGGCTTGGCAGTTCGGGCTGGACTGTTCCCATGAGGCACAGGGTCAGACTGATTTGCATATGGCCATGTCTGAACTGGGGTGGTGGAGTGAGCTAAAGAATGATGATGGATTAAACCCAGATCAGTTGACTGGGGGTGAGTGTTTGATTGGCTCAAGCGTTCCGTCCATCATCCTCTTTTGTATCGCTTTGTTCGCCCTAAGTTGGCGGGGGTATGCCCAGACGTGGGTCCCTTGCTCACTTTGCCACTGGATTCAAGCAAGCCTGGCTGATGACGGCTGGAATGCCAGAAACCGGTCCTAGGATGCTTGTTTCCGGTCCAGGGAAGACATGGCTTGGCAGTTCGGGCTGGACTGTTCCCATGAGGCACAGGGTCAGACTGATTTGCATATGGCCATGTCTGAACTGGGGTGGTGGAGTGAGCTAAAGAATGATGATGGATTAAACCCAGATCAGTTGACTGGGGGTGAGTGTTTGATTGGCTCAAGCGTTCCGTCCATCATCCTCTTTTGTATCGCTTTGTTCGCCCTAAGTTGGCGGGGGTATGCCCAGACGTGGGTCCCTTGCTCACTTTGCCACTGGATTCAAGCAAGCCTGGCTGATGACGGCTGGAATGCCAGAAACCGGTCCTAGGATGCTTGTTTCCGGTCCAGGGAAGACATGGCTTGGCAGTTCGGGCTGGACTGTTCCCATGAGGCACAGGGTCAGACTTATTTGCATATGGCCATGTCTGAACTGGGGTGGTGGAGTGAGCTAAAGAATGATGATGGATTAAACCCAGATCAGTTGACTGGGGGTGAGTGTTTGATTGGCTCAAGCGTTCCGTCCATCATCCTCTTTTGTATCGCTTTGTTCGCCCTAAATTGGCGGGGTATGCCCAGACGTGGGTCCCTTGCTCACTTTGCCACTGGATTCAAGCAAGCCTGGCTGATGACGGCTGGAATGCCAGAAACCGGTCCTAGGATGCTTGTTTCCGGTCCAGGGAAGACATGGCTTGGCAGTTCGGGCTGGACTGTTCCCATGAGGCACAGGGTCAGACTGAATTGCATATGGCCATGTCTGAACTGGGGTGGTGGAGTGAGCTAAAGAATGATGATGGATTAAACCCAGATCAGTTGACTGGGGGTGAGTGTTTGATTGGCTCAAGCGTTCCGTCCATCATCCTCTTTTGTATCGCTTTGTTCGCCCTAAGTTGGCGGGGGTATGCCCAGACGTGGGTCCCTTGCTCACTTTGCCACTGGATTCAAGCAAGCCTGGCTGATGACGGCTGGAATGCCAGAAACCGGTCCTAGGATGCTTGTTTCCGGTCCAGGGAAGACATGGCTTGGCAGTTCGGGCTGGACTGTTCCCATGAGGCACAGGGTCAGACTGATTTGCATATGGCCATGTCTGAACTGGGGTGGTGGAGTGAGCTAAAGAATGATGATGGATTAAACCCAGATCAGTTGACTGGGGGTGAGTGTTTGATTGGCTCAAGCGTTCCGTCCATCATCCTCTTTTGTATCACTATAATTAGTGGACAGCATATGCCAGGCCAACTTCTCACAATATCCCTATGCGATTGCTAATCTTTTTTTTTTTTTAAGTTCAAAGTGCAATAAAAAATCAGAGTGGTGGACATCTGGATCATCATCAAAGGGTGTGTAAAAAAAAAAGGAACTGACCATGAAATGGACACCCCTATGCCTGTGTCTCATCAGGTCCATGATGGGAGAAGGAGATGAGACTGATGCCAAGGGTGCCACCTACTGGCATGGGGGAGCTATGGAGTTTTTCTGGATCCACTCTGGTGCCAGGAAGTATTCAAAAGGCGGGGGTCCTCAAGGCTCCATTGAGGTAACTTGAAGGCACACACTGGTAACTAAGCAGCACAGGTAGGCCAGGGACAAAGTAGGCTAACCAACAGACAGTGCAGGAGATCATTCTCCCCTAGGTTCTTGGGTGATGCAGGTACACAGATTTTGATGAGGTTTTAAAGTAGCCAGGTGGGAGGCCATGTGCTTTCATGCTGGCACAGTTGACAACTACCAAAGTTCTTCTAGCTTCAGATGGGTTCTGGTTTCATGCAAGCAGGCTCTGCTTCCAACAAGGTGGAGCTGTGTACCGTGAACATAGGCAGTAGTCTTCTTGAAACAGGGCAACCCAGCAGCTCTTCTTGAGTTCAGGTTTCAAGTTTAGTTTCAGCTTGGTGATAGAAGGTTACCACTGAAAAAAAGTTGTCCCTTGAACTCACGTCTCTTTGATACATTTGTGTGGAAGTTCACCTTGGACTGAATGAAAATACTGGAACAACTTTCTGGTCCAGGGGACTAGAATGCATAATCAGAGCTGACAATTAGAACTCTTGCACTGTTCAAATGGTAGGGGACTCCTCCAAGCAAAGGCCAAATGGTGACTGCATGATCCGCTCAAGCCAGTTCCACGGACAGCAGAAACCATTCTTTAGCTTTTTCCAACTATCCCAAGTAAAAATGTTTATTGGGCCCTGGCAGCAGGCCACATCTCTTGCAGATACAGACTAGGCAGGAAGAGTGGGGAGAGCTGGGAGTGCTGTGGCAGAGGAAATACATCAAGCAAGGTCTACCTCTGCTTATAACCCATAAACTAGTATCTCCACACTTGCCTATGCTCCAGTACCACTACAAATACTCTAGTACTTCTACAATATCTTATACCCTAGTACCTCTGCTCCTGCTCTAGTGCCAATACCGTACGCTAGTACCTCGCCCCTGCTTAGGCCCCTGTCTAGTGCCTCGAACCTTGCATATACCCTAGTACATCTAATCCTACCTGTACACTAACCCCCTCTGCCTAAATCCTGGTACTTCTACTGTCACCTACACCCTAGCACCTCTACCCCAACGTTTACCCAAGTACCCACATTTTAGTGTTCTGTACCAAGCTTAGACCAAGTACCTCAAACCCTTCTTATGCTCTAGTTTCTCTACCATTACCATAGGTTCTCTACGCCTGCCTATACCATAGTTACCCTACCTCTACTCCTGCCTATAGCCTATTAAATATTCCCCTCAATGGTCCCGTCCCTTTCCCATACCAGATTTCTTGTTCCCTTTTATAATTTTTTGTAACTTCCTCAAACTATAGAAAAAAGTGTTCCTCAATTTGGGAATTCACCAAAGTGGCTGGTGTTTAACATGTTGGTTTTCCTCCTAAATGAGTTATGAACATTCTTCCTGACCCACTTCAAAAATGACACGAAGTATCAGACTAGCTTTGGGTTTTAAAACCCTGTGCTCCTCGAATACAAGACAAGAGAGACTCTGTATGGTGAAGTAGCAGCCTCCAACTACTGTTGAGAAGAATATCCATAAAACGCCAAACACCATGTGCTGATCTAGCTCGTTGCCCATGTGATGCTCAGGGCTACCCTCTCCACCTCCAACATCACCACAATATGGAATTCAGTCACAATCAGTTATTTGTTTTTTATGTGTTTGAATATTTTTATTGATATATTTGCAAATCATATAGCCTTTTTAAGTACAAAGCTTTGTGATGTATCCTGATTCTTAATAGATGATAAGAACATTATATCTAGGCTTTTCTGTTTTCAGTTTCTATTATTGGTAAATTCTGGTGAGAGTGTTTTCCAGTGATTTCAATACCTTTAGAAAACAGTGGTTATCAGTGGGTACTCATTTTTGTGCCATTAAAAACAGAAACAGTGTTTTTCCGGTGTTTATGGAGCGTTTCGCTTTTATTATTGCTTGCTTTCTGCGCTGATAGTGCATGGTATATAGACAGTGTACGTACAGTGAATATGAGGTCCAAATACATTTTTGCAAATCAAACTTATTGCAGTACACCACACAATACTTCTTCAGTGAGTCTTTGGTCATGAGTGCTTGCTTTTTCCTTCTCATGTAAACCTTTATCTGTGAAAAGGCCCTCTCGACATTGGCACTTGAGACGGGTAATGCCAAACCAGCCAGTACACAATTTGCTACCTCTGGCCACTGACATAGCTTTCCATGCCAGTAGTGGGGCACCTGAAGATTGTGATTCTCTGGGACAGGTTCTGCAACATATGCATTGAACTGGGTGCATATGCCCTCAGAGTTATTGAAGCAGTCAAAAATTAAGCAGTACTTTTCAAAGTCCAGAGAAAATTCCCCTTTATGGAAGGGATCTAGAACTTGTGCAGAGTACCACAGTGAGACTTCATTGACTTTAAATGCCATGGTTGCTGAAGAGACATTTCTTTGCATCAGTGCAAGCCATTTCTCATGCATTGTGAAATAAAATTTCATGAATTGCTCCTCAACATTTCTTTGCTTGCCAAGTGTAAAGCATTATAACATGGAACATGCTGCAGTGCCAAAGTCACTAAAAGTGTTGCCCAGCCTACTCTCAAGGAGATGTTTCACATCTACACCAATTACAGCTGAGCACTTTTCAGACAGTCATGTTTTTCTGTAAAAATCTAAGAATGCAGTAGAGTGTACTTTTTTTCACATCACTATCAATATGCGACCGAAGATCCTCACATTTCTTGCCTTTGGCATCAATACTAGGTAAAAATTCTGTAAATGGTTGTGTAAGAAACCCTCTTTTAACCCCTCCGAAACCCCCTACTTACCTTATGTTTCCCCGTTGTTGCCTTCGCTGTCTTCCTGCCATCCACGCCTGACCTGTGAAAAGAGAGACTAGGATTAGAGAGGGGCCGCCGACACTAAGAAAAGACGGCCCATACTCTCAACAGGGGGGAGGAGAAAATATGGAAGAGGACCAATCTGGAGGAGAAGCAGAAAGAGAAAAGGACCCCATCGCCAGAGGGACAGGCACAGAGACGGAAGTAGGAGGTTGTAGAGCAAGAAGCGAGACAGAGCAAAACCGGGCACACAAGGACAATGCCACCGGGCCGCCAGAGGACGCCGACCTCAACGAGATTCCAGACGAGTGGAGTGAGGAGTGGTGGTCCTCCATGGAGGAAACGCACAAGCTGCCACAACTCAGGAGAGTTGCAGGAGATGCGGGTACGTGCCTCGAGAAGAGGGCGGGTCAGTGATTGGTGAAGTTGGGAGGGTAGGGGAATACGGGAGGGTGCGCACAGCTGGGTGGGAGTACTGAAGCATTGTTTTCCTTCTCGTTTTTTTGTTCCCATGATGAGTAGGGTCAAAACTTATTTGCATATGGCTGGGTACAAACTGGGGCAGCGTGGTGAGCAAAAAAAACGATGGAGCATTCAATCCATCAGCTGTTCTTTTTGCTTTTGTCGCCCAAAGTGGGAAGAGTATGCCCAGACATGGGTCTCCTGCTCACTGTGCCACTAGATTTAAGCTAGCCTGGCTGATGAGGGGTGATACCCGAAACCGGTCCTAGGATCTATGTTTCCGCTCCGGGAACACCTGGCCTGGAAGTTCGATCTGGACTGTTCCCATAGAGAGCAGGGTCAAGACTGATTTGCATATGGCTGGGTCCAAACTGGGGTGGTGTGGTGAGCAAAAAACAATGGATTAAACCCAGATCTATGACTTGGGCTGAATGTTTGCATTGTTTAGCATTCTATCCATCGTCTGTTCTTTTTGCTTTTGCCGCCCAAAGTGGGAAGAGTATGCCCAGACATGGGTCCCATGCTCACTGTGCCACTGGATTCAAGCTAGCCTGGCAGACCGGGTGATACCCCGAAAGCGGTCCCAGGATGCTTGTTTCCGGTCCGTGGAGGACCTGGCCTGACAGTTCAGGCTGGACTGTTTCTATGAGGAGCAGGGTCAAGACTGATTTGCATATGGCTGGGTCCAAACTGGGGTGGCGTGGTGAGCAAAAAAACTATGGACTTAAACCGGATCTGTGACTAGGGCTGAATGTTTGCATTGTTCAGCATTCTGCCCATCATCTGTTCTTTTTGCTCTTGTCGCCCAAAGTGGGAAGAGTATGCCCAGACATGGGTCCCGTGCTCACTGTACCCACTAAATTCAAGCTAGCCTGGCTGATGAGGGGTGATACCCGAAACCGGTCATAGGATCCTTGTTTCTGGTCCGGGGAGGACCTGGTCTGGTAGTTCGAGCTGGACTGTTGACATAGTGAGCAGGGTCAAGACTGATTTGCATATGGCTGGGTCCAAACTGGGGTGGTGTGGTGAGCAAAAAACAATGGATTAAACCCAGATCTGTGACATGGGCTGAATGTTTGCATTGTTTAGCATTCCGTCCATCATCTGTTCTTTTTGCTTTTGTTGCCCTAAGTGGTAAGGGTATGCCCAGACATGGGTCCCGTGCCACTAGATTCAAGGTAGCATAGCTTATGCGGGGTGATAACCCGAAACTGGTCCCAGGATGCTTGTTTCCGGTCCTGGGAGGACCTGACCTGGCAGTTCGGGCTGGACTGTTCCCATGAGGAGCCAGGTCAAGACTGGGTTTCATATGGCTGGGTCCAAACTGGGGTGGTGTGGTGAGCAAAGCAATTATGGATTAAACCCAGATCTGTGACTGGGGGTAAATTCATCATCTGTTCATTTTGCCTTTAGCTTTCTAAAAGTGGCATTTTCAGAATTGCAATTTAAAATTCGACCTCACCATAAGTTAGGATTTTAAATTGTAATCCCAGAGACAACAAACTTGATGGGGTTATCTCTTCCCATTTGGAAATTACACTTATAAAATGTAATAAGGGAACTCCAATGCTATCTTATGGGAGAGATAGGCCTTGCTGTAGTGAAAAAAAAAAATTGAAACCGATTTTATTGAGTTGTTTATTCACATGATACAATAGGCCATATGGTAGTGTAAAGATCCATACAATTAATACAAATCAGTTAAATCAGTGAGTACCTTCCCAATTCCCCTCTCAACTCCCCCAACTATCCCAAACCTCCCCCTCGCGCTCTTTCAACAGCAGGATAAATCCATGTTTACCTGTGACAACTGACTGATGTAGTAAGGTACAGGAGGTCACCGGCAGCACAGTTTGCTGAAGGTAGTCACACGGGGCACTTAACAAGTAGGGGGGGACACCTGTAGCAGTTGCTCAATTAGGGGGTTGGCCGTCCAGGAGACGTTGCCCGAGAGGGGGGATTCGGGTTTTTCAGACAATTCGCCAGTGCACCCAGGACCTGACCACTTCCAGTGAGCCCGGTCCTCTCCTGGCCTCTCAAAACAAGACCTCACCCTCACAACTAGTCCATCTCTCAAGCTCCCTATGCCTCACCATGGTACGGGGTCCCCTCGCAGCTTTCCAGTTTCTTGTAATCTCCCTCTTAGCGATTATAATGGCTAACTCCTGAAATCTACTAGTCATTTTGGTCTTTTCAGTGTGCAGGAACCATCTCAGCAGGCAGCGCTCTGTAGATCAATGGACATTCCTTTGTGTACTGTGTGTGACTGTGGCAGTGATTTCCTCCCAGAAGGCCTCCATCAATGGGCAGTCCCAGAACATATGTAGGAACTCAGCCCCAATCGGCCCGCATCTCGGTCAAGTCACCCTAGATGTAGTAAAATACCTATTCACATTCCCCGGGGTGAGGTATACCCCCATGGAAGACATAATAGTTAATCAACTTGAAGCGGGCGTTCCGAGATATCTTGGATGCCTGGTCAAATAAAGTCGCCCTCATGTATCAGTTTCCCCAGGTCCTCTTCCCACTGTGTCCATAATGTGTCCAGCGGTTGCAGCATGTTTTCCCTCATCGCCCTATATAAACATTAAACTGCCGTAAAGGTGCGTGAAGACGTGACTATGTATTGGCAAATTCTAAGATCAGACAGTTCTGAGGAGTCCGCCTGCCAATCTTTTCTGATTGCCGCCGTCACCATCCTGTGTAGCAAAAAATGTCCCTGGGGGTAGATCAAATTCTGAGCAAAACTCCTCAAAGGGGAGAAGTTCCTCAGCACTAGTGAAAATCTAATGTAAGATTTTTTCACTACCAGGACATATAAAACATAAAAGTACATGTCCTACGTTTTAAATACACTGCACTCTGCCCTCTGGGCTGTCCAGGGCGTTCATTGGGGGGACTTATATGTATTAAAAAGGAAGGTTTAGGCCTGGCAAAATGGCTAAAGGTTTATGTTGCCGGGTCGAAATGGCAGTTTAAAACTGCACACACAGGCTCTGAAATGGCAGGCCGGAGACATGTTTAAAAGGCTACTTAAGTCAGTGGCACAATCAGTGCTGTAGACCTACTAGTAGCTTTTAATTTACAGGCCATGGGCACATGTAGTGCACATTACTAGGGACTTATAAGTAAATTAAATATGCCTATTGGATGTAAGCCAACTCTACCATGTTTTAAGGAGAGAGCACAATCACTTTAGCACTGGTTAGCAGTGGTAAAGTGCACAGTGTCCTAAAACCAACAAAAATGAATTTAGCAAAAAGGGGAGGAGGAAGGCAAAACGTTTGGGGATGACCCTGCAGAAAGGGTAATTTCCAACACATCTGTGTTGGAGTAGTCAAGAGTTTTGCAATCAGGAGTTAATATGGTCCAGAAATCAACTTTCTATAATTTCCGCATCTTAACAGATAGTTATGTAATGATGAGGGGCTTAAGCCCCATCTGAGTTTGTAAGCAGTGCTGTAATTGTAGGTATCTCCAGAACCGAGAAGGATTTGTGGACCTCTTCTGTTATCAGTTGCTTAATAGTCAGTATTCCTTTGTCACTTCAATCATGCCATATCAAATGGTGTGTTGTCTATTGTGAGTGTTGCATTATGCCAGATAGGAGCTTTGGTGTCAAGAACCCCATTTTTCCCTATGGCTTTATATGTTGGTGCCCGACGCTAGTGATTTTGTTCACAACCAGATAATTTGAGTCCTTCATTAATATCTGAGCCCTTTATACCAACCTTTGCAGCTTTGCTTGAGCCTGGCCCAGCTTGGTGACTCTTTTTGGATGTTCAAATGATATGCCATTTGAGAAAGATGATGTGCCCTATGAAATGTTCGCATAGGTGGCAAGCGTAGGCTGCGAGAGGTTGCAGCAGCATATAGCTTCGCTGAGGCAAGTCGGGCGGTGTCTGACTCCAGACAAATTTCCAGAATTTGAAGTCAATCAACTGCATTAAAGAAGCAGGTACTTTAAAGGGTGGCATGCCAAACATATAATTAGATTGGAGGGCCATTACACTCTTCACAGTTTGCACCCTTCCCTACAAAGAGAGTTGTAGTGCTTTCCATTGGTGAAATCAATTTTTGTTTTCTAAAATAGGGTAATTATGTTATGTTAGGTGAAGTCTCTGCTGATTAATACCCATTGGTACTTCAGTTTACTTTGTAGCCAAGTTGCAGGAAGGTTACCCAATGCCAGGTGGATCGTGGAAGGTGTCATAGGCATGGCCTTGCTCTTAAACCAGCTTATTTTATATCCCTAGAAGATGGAAAAGTCATCGATAAGCTTTGTCGGGGTTGGGATCAAGGTGTTTAGGTTCCTGGATGTTAGTGGAACATCAACTGAGTATAACATTTGCTTGAACTCTCCCACTGCAGTTCTGATCCCAGCAATTCCAGGGGCCATCCTGATGGTGATGGCCAAAGATTCCAAGGCAAAGAGGAAAAGTAGTGGTGACAAAGGGCACCCTTGCCTAGTGCCTCTGCAAATCTGTATGGTCTTTGATGTAAATAAGTATTGATAAAACATTTGATATCACAATTGCTCTGTGCTGTAGGGTTATTATAAAGCCATTTGACCATCGTTATCAAAATTGTACCCTAGGCCGAATTTTCAGTGTTATGAGCATGTACGGCCATTTCACTTGGTCAAATGCTTTCTCAGCGTCGTTTTCATCTTTGTCTTCCTTTGTGTGCCAGATTAGATGTGTCAGAGTCCGCATATTGTTTTCAGAGGTACAGTGGTGTACAAACCCAACTAGATTATCATGCACCAGTAAGTGTATCACGCTCCTCAGTGTCATGGCTAATAATATTGCCAGATTCTTCATATAGCAGTTGAGGAATGACATAGACCCATATTTGGCCCATCTCTCCTCGATTTGGGGATTAAGGATATGTATGCCTTATTAAATTATGGGTGCAATGATCCTGATCCCTTGGCTTTGTAATAAATCTCTGATAAAAGTGGGGTTATAAGCTAAGGTGCCGCTTTGTAGAATTATAGCAGAAAGCCATCCTCTCCAAGTGCTTTTCCAAATAACACAGATTTTTATCGCTTCCACTATCCCCTCCACAGAGATTTCTGGATGAAGTTCATCCCTGTATTATGAGGGTAAAGTTGGTATTTCTATATTACCCATGAAAGTTTCTTCTTGTGTGGCGTCAGCTGGGAGATCAGAGGCATAAAATGTAGTATAGAAAGAAACAAATTAATTCATGATAGCCAACAGGTATGACAGGGTGACTCCTCTTAAGTCACGTATGGCTGATTGAGCTCCCCTTTGCTTCAGCTGAAAGGCAAAGCGCCTTCCCCCTTTTTCTCCATGTTCGTACACTTTCCCTTTTATACGAGTCTGAGCTTTATTTTCCAATGAGAAGAAATTATTCAGCTCAAATTTCTTTCCTGTGTACTTTGCAAGCTATATTCGAGTCTCTCGTGAGCATTCCTCTGATGTAGAACTTCTGGTGCTGCCCAGAGCAGTTACAGTGATTCAGCTGAGCACCATTAAGCTCTACATACTCCCAAAAGCTCTACCATCAAGCTTTTCTTTCTCCACTGGGTACCTGAGCTTCAGAACGTTCATCTGCCAAGTTTGGGCCTTCGGACAGGTATTTGGAAGATCCAGTGTTAGATATATAGGCGCATAAAGTGGTATGCTATTATATCGATCCCACAGGATTTCACTGTGAGAAAAATAAAATTATTTAGTAAAAACTATTCTGGATTCTTATCCATGCGCTAAGGAGAGGCAGGTGTACTCTTTCTTACTTGGGTGGAGCAAGTGCAAGAGGTCTAATGAGAGTAGTCTGCCATTAAGTCACGGAGGAGACCCCTGTTGTTATCTCACCGGAGTTCAGGACAACCAGTTTTTTCTGGAATGGGGTCTATCTCTAAATTCCAGTCTCCCCCAATGCCAGTTTACTAAAGCAAATTCAGGTAGCAATCTTCTCAGGGTAGAAAGACGGTTTTGCTTGGCCCCAATAGAGGCATAAACTGATCGAAACCAAAACTAAGGTTTTGTGAATTTTCAGATGGGCAAAGAAGTAGCGAGCTTCAGCATCTATCCACATTTTTTGTACTCGAACTGTAAGTCATGTATGTAAGAGTATAGCCACTCCATTATTCCTGTTAGCCGAGGAAGCTTCTTGCATAGAGCTGCTTGGGTTCACAGAAACAGAAGAGGATATCACTCTCCTCACCATGTCTCATTTTAGTTTCTCAAATTCAGATGCTGTAAGTTGAGTTGCTTATAAAAGTGCTATGTCCAGCTTTTCAGACCTCAAGACAGTATTTTTTCCGTTTAATGTAGTGTCAGGCTGTTTAAATTAAGTAACTAAATAGCCAGCTCTTTGTCTCAGTATTTCGATATATCTTTATAGGACCCAGTAGGGCTCAGATCCACTTAGAAGTGATAGCAGGGTAGTCTTGGTTTCCGTATCTGCATGTGTCCTGTGCCCCAAGTAAAGATGGAGACAGTAGGGTGAAGTGCCAGGTCAGCAATGCCAATCAGTGGTATGATGGATTGGTTTGGCACCGTAAGTTGGCTCCTCTACTTTGGCCCCACTATCAGAGGTTAAGGAATCATACATCACTGTATCAAGTGGTGTAGAAGATGTAGTTCAGGAAAATAAAATAGAATGAGAAGACTTTAGATCGGCTTAGTAGACGCGTCCGGTGAAGGATCAAATACCATGTAGCTGATCCATCTCTTAAAAAAATCCCCATCCATCTGGACTCATGTAGGTATTTCCTGGGGTTTTATCCCCGATGTACATAGTACTCAGTGCCAACTGTGTGTTTCCTCGTGTTTTCAATGGGGAGCGTGATTTATCCCTATCTACGTTTGGAGGAGGGGTATCTCTCTTGCATTGACTTTCAATGTCTCTACACCTCTGAGGTTGTTCTTGTAGTCCCTCTTGAGCTAACTCCACCAGACAGTAATTCATCTCCATATCGACGGGCAGTGATTCCAGTTGTTACCTCATTTTTTTTAATTTTGCCCGGATCTTGGAATTCCCTGGTTATGCTCTTTGCGTCACTAGCATTACAGCCAGATACAAGAGTCCATATCGGAAATCCCTCTTTTTGAGGATGGGTCATAGTGCCAAAAATGTCCTACGTAAAATTTGCGTTTCATATGAAAAGTCTGCCAAGAACAACATTTTATGCCCTTTGTATACATGGGCCATATTTCCTGGCTGCTTGCAAGATTTTCCTTGCATGCTGGTGTCACAGGGGGTTAGCTGTTATTGGCCTGGGTGAATTTTTTGAGAATGACTTGTGTATTGATGTTTTGTGCACACGCTGAAACTCTAGAGGGGGCAAAAGCACTTTCTAGAATTTTCAGGATGAACGTTGACAAGAAGGCAAACATATTGTGGTTTTCCTTATTTTCCGGCACACCGAAAACTCTAATGTTGCCCCAACGACTCCTGTCGTCGAGGACAACAAGCTTCTTCTGAGTGTTCCACAACTCCAAATTCCGGTCTGGCATTTCTGTGAGCTTGGTTCCCAAAGCGTCCAGACGTTTGTCAGAGCTTAACAGGCGGGATCTCATGGCAACAACTTCCCTTAAAAACAATTTCAATTCCTTGTTTGTTTCAGTTTAGATAATTCCACTGTCAAGATGGACAGTTGGGTGTTCTGAAATTAGGCCATAATCGAGTCCAGTGTCACCCCTGCCATGGTCATGTTTCCAGAGCTGGGTACCTGTTTTTTGTGGAGGGCTTCAGAAAACAGTAATTGCCTGGATGCCTTACTCCCAGGCATCAGGCATAAAAAAAGGAATTTCGTCAAGTTAAGCAGATAGTATGGTAGTGGTACGATGCAATAAATAATCTCGGTTATAGCAATAGGGATTGTACATCAAATATCCATTAGTAAGTCTATTCAGTGGGTGAGTGTGTATGTGTGTGATATTAATAGATGTAGTGAAACAGTCCCAAGTTAAAAGCCTTAGCATTCCCAGCAGATGGCACAGTTTCCTAACTCATCCACTGCTGAACTATAGAAAACAAGATCTGCAGTAGTCTTATGAGAGCACACTTCTGAGCCATTCAATCTCTCCAATCCAAAATGACGGAGCTCCATTACAAGGGTCTTCTGTCTCCAACCGACAGTGAGGTGTGGGTGTTGTCGCGTAGCTCCACAAACCTACTTGTGGGGCCTAACTAGCGGAGCTACAATGAATGCACAGCCACACAGTATGCTCGTATGGGCCAGAAGTCCCGAGCGACCTTCGCCCATTTATTTAAGCTCTCTGGCCACGCCTGGCCAGAGAGTGGTACAAAGTGTGGAGGCCCTTCCGGGCCAAACGTCCAGGGTCATGCTTAACGCGGTATCTAGACCTCTACATTCCTTCCCAAGTTAGTGTTCAAACAAATAAACAATTCAACACACAAAGTCTTTGAGTCTTTGACTGGGTCTGGGATTGGGTCTCAGGTAGTACTTTTGTTGGCGGGATCCTTGACTCTCTGAAGGATTGTAAGATGGCGAGGTATTTCTGGTAATGTTTATATCAGTCTCTGCGGTCGTGGTTTGAGGTGAATTCGCTACGGTTGGTTCTCCGTCAGGGCGTGATGGGATGCCCTCAACCGCTGCTTCTCCGCCATCCGCATATCTGTGAAAATCCGTATCTGTGTCTGAGCATTGTATTCTCTTGAACCAGGATATATTCATGGTGATTGTCTCTTCTCCTCGCTGGGCTGTAAGGGCAGTGCCGTTGAGTTTCAGAACAGTCCACGGCCCAGGTTCGTACGCTGTCCTAAATTCGATTATGGGGTATTTCCAATAGCTGTCTATCAGCACAGCAGTTACTCGTCCATCTGGAAAACTCCCAAAGTCCAGACTTACTTGCGACCACGGGGATGTCGCTGGATCTTCCGTTATTATCGGTGTGGGAGGTTCTTGGCTACTTGTGAGCTGGCAGGGTCTGCAGTTTCTCACAAGTGTATCCACGGCGGCTTCAAGCCCGGGGAACCATACTTTTTCCCTCATTCATGATTTCATCCGCACTGTCCCTTGGTGTACTTCGTGAGCCAGGTTTGTAGCCCGTTCTTGGAGGCTTGCAGGAATGACAATCCGGGATCCTCTCAGTATTACACCATCTGCTGCGGCGCTCAGTTCGTTCTGCACCTTCCAGAATTTTCCCAGCCGGTCTCTGTCAGGTCCGGTCCATCTTTTGGCGTCGCGAAGGAAGTCTGCCCATGAGCCTTTCTGTAGAGAGTTCATCACTTTCATGAGCATGGAGTCTTTGCCGGTCTCTATTTTGATCTCGTCGATGGTACGGGCTCGTGGACATGCCCATTGAGACACCATGTCTACATATTCTTCTGTCCTTTGGTCGTGATCACTGTCTTCTTCTGCCAGATCTGGTGGGTGCAATGATAGGAAGTCTGCAGGATTCTTCGCCCCAGGTCGATAGACCAGTTCCATCTGATAATGCTGTAGTTGTATTCCCCAGCGTTCGATTCTTGGTGGGGGGTGCGGTGCTGTGCCCCTGAACAACGGAACCAGCGGCTGGTGGTCAGTTACAACTCTAAAAGGGTGACCACTGACGTATATGTGAAAGTGGTTGCAGGCCCACTTAATCGCTAGTGCTTCCCTTTCGATCTGAGAATAGCGGGCTTCGGGTTGGCGTGAGGGCTTTGCTCGCGAACGCGAGTGGTGCCCATTTCCGTGGTTCTGTTTTTTGTGTCAGGAGCGCTCCAAGGCCAACGGGGCTGGCATCCACCAGGAGTTCGGTCATCCGAGTGGTGTCGAAGTACGCCATGGTGGTTTTTCCTAGAAGTGCTGCTTTGATCTTTTGGAAAGCTTCTTCTTCTTCTTTGCCCCACCTCCAGGTAGCGTCTTTCTTCGTTAGGGCTCGCAATGGTTCAGCTATTGTGGCCAGGTTTGGTATGAACCGCCCGCAGTAGGTGGCCATCCCCAGGTAACTTCGGGTCTCTGTCGCCGTCGTTGGCGCTGGGGCTCGCTGTATGGCTTGAGATTTCTGTGGGTCTACCCTGACTCCTTCTTGGCTGAAGACATAGCCGAAGAATTCAATTGACTTTTGAAAGAATGAGCATTTTTCTCGGTGGAGGGTCACCCAATGTTTGGCAAGACGTTGGAGGGTAGCCCGGGGATGGCGGTGGTGGTCTTCTATGGCCGCCGAGTGTATTAAAATGTCGTCATTGACATTTAATACTCCTTGAATTCCTGATATTATTTCTCGGACGGCATTCTGGAATATCTCTGCCGCCGATGAGATTCCAAAGTTCAGCCTCTTGTAGCGGCGTAGGCCTATATGGGTCGAGAAGGTCGTGATGTACTGACTCTCCTCGGCTAGCCTCAACTGATGATATCCTGCGTTGAGGTCCAGCTTGGAGAACCAGCAGGACCCGTTCAGGTCGGCTAGGATGCCGTCGACAGTTGGTGTCGAATGCCTTTCGCGTTTAATCGCCTTGTTGGGCAGGCGCATGTCTATGCATAATCTGATTTTTCATGGATGCTTTGGTTTTTCAGTTATCACCATCGGTGAGAACTAGGGTGTCGGTTCAGTGACTTTCTCTAGGACTCCTTGTTGTTCGAGGTTGTGGAGTTCTTGCTCGACCAGTGGCCTGAGGTGAAAGGGTATGCGTCTGTGTCGCAGGGCAACTGGTTTCACCGCCTTGTCTATGTGTAACTTGATCAGTGGCCTTTTCATCCTTCCAAGTCCTTTGAAGAGCTGCAGGAAGAGTTCCAAGACATCCTCTGTGTGCAGGGCCTTGACTGCGTTGGCAAATGTGACGAGGCCGAGGTCTTCGGCTGTGTGACTCCCCACTAGGATGTCGGCTTTCCTATCCACCACGTGGAAGGTTGTGGTAATTTTGTGGCTTTCCGACTTCACCCGCACTGTCATCTTACCCTTGAGGGGTAAAGGTGTTTGGCTGCCATATGTGAGAATTCTAACAAGCGACGGGGTCAACGTGGGTCTTGGATTCAGTCGCTTGTATTGTTGGCACCCCATCACATTTACAGATGCCCCTGTGTCGATTAGCGCAGTGACTTGGGATCCAGCAATTTCGAGGGCACACGTGGGCTGTGGGCGCCACTTCCGCTTCCGCTTGAGGTCACTGGCGAATGAGATGAGATAGAATTCGCCTTCATCGTCTCTGGATGAGTCCTCTAGGTACAGTCTCTGCCGTACCGGTGTCCTGGGCGTCTTTGGGTTTTCGGGGTCTTCGAGCGACAGATGCTTCACTGCCTTTGAAGGTGGTCTTCTTCCGCAAGCTCCTCAATTCCTTGGGCCCCCTCTGCACGCAACGGCAAAGTGGTTGGGGGTGCCACACTTCGAGCACGTTCGTCCTTACACGGGACATTCTTCCTGAGGGTGCTCTTCTCTTCCGCACTATCCGCAGCGCGACCCCTGTGCGCTCTTGCTTGGCCAACGCCCTCCGGTTCCTCTGTTCTGTGTGCGCACTACGTCTGCCCTTTCGGTCTCAATAGTCGCAGGTTTCTCTGCTTGTTGGGTTATGGCAATGTCCATTGCTGTCACTCTGGCGTCTGATAGGACGTGCAACCGTGCCATGATGAGAATGTCTTCGAGAGTGATTCCTGGTTGTCGCAAGATGAGGGTCCGGAGACTTTTGTTTTGGCATCCCTGGAATTCTTGGGCTCTGACTTCCTTGCTTTGGTCATCGGCCGTGCATGTGCTGGCCAGTTCTCTTAGCCACGCGTGGAATGCATCCATTGACTCTCCTTCCCTCTGGCGTGCTTGGCGGAGTTTGAATCTTTCATAATCGAGGTTCAGTTGAGGATCAAAGTGCGCGTTCAGAGCCCTGACCGCTGCGTTGTAATCATTGGGTGCTCCTGTGTTTGGTAGATGAGCAAACAATTTGTATATCTCTTCTCCCGCGAAGTGCAACAGTAGAGTCCTTTTGACTGCGCCGTCCATTTCTCGTGTTGCTGTGAAGTAGTTGTCTAAGCGGCTGATCCAGATTGTCCATCTGGGGGACGCAGTGGCTGGATCTATCGTCTCACTGAATGGGGTAGCGCATTGATTTGGGCGAGCTGCGTAGTGGGTTGCACGATTTGGTGCCCTGCCTGTTGCGCTGGCGGTAGATGTTGTGGCGTCTCTTGTGCTGCTTGATCCATCATATTTCTTGGTATCTGGTATTATGTGGAAGGTATGTGTGCACTCTGTGCTTGCCGCTGTAACTTTCCTTGTGGTATGGCCTCGTGTTCTGAGTGTACCTTCTTGTGGGTGTAGAGGCCCTTCCGGGCCAAACGTCCAGGGTCATGCTTAACGCGGTATCTAGACCGCTACAGGTGTGGTATTCTTATTTTGTATGATGTAACACACTCTGCATTCTGCATTCTGTAATGTAATGTATAATGTTTCTTTGGAGTGTATCTTCCAAGCGTGGTTCCAAGTTCTGCATTCCTGCCTTGGAGGACGGTTGTCTGTGAGGCGGTTAAGTCGGAACAGCAGAGCTGGAAGGACACTGGTCGATGGGCTCTACACCTCGGCTACTTTTTTCCATGGAGAGGATTTCTTCCATACCTGATTGCCTGGATTATTTGTAGATCCACCTCAACATATTAGCAACGAGATGGGAAAGCCAATTTAAAACGTGTTTGAACCTGTTGACAGCTGTTTTGCTCTGAGGCAGCAACAATGATTGCCAGTGTTCCCCTGTCAGCGCAGCCACGACAATCATTTGCTTACGCTGGAGGTGTCTTGCCAAGAGGTCTGAAGCCTACCAATAATCATTTGAGCCTAGTTGAGACATACCTTGATGTCATTGAGGGGTAGCACATCGACATCTTGAATTCCTGACGTGGTTACCAGGCGTTTTTTTCAAGGCGTGCGCATGCAAGGTTCAGGCAAGTGCATGCTATTTGAGCGGTGAAACAGTTACTAACCAACGACCTCAAGCGGCTGACGAGTGTATGTGGGCTTGCAGCAAATTGGCTGAGGCGGTTACCAGGCAATGACTTCAAGCGGCAGACATGAGTGAGCACGCTGTCAGAACGCGCTGAAGTCAGCATGTACACGCTTTACATGTCGCCATAGTGGATTTGCGCTTTGCTAGCATCTGGCAGCTCTGATCGGATGCTCAGCTGTTCCTAGTCACCGGTTGCTTTTGGCCTTTGTTAAACTGCTGTCGCTGTTTAAGCATAGTACTATTTTGACTCTTTGGGCATACTTACGGGTAGATTTCTTTATTTAACCTTTGACAACAATTTTGAACCAACCTTGCGGCCTATTACTTGTTGGTCATGTCAGGAGGGGGTAATGTTCAACAATCTCCTCACTTTCTGGTGGATCCTGGAAAGCCCAGATTGGAATGGAAACACTGGGTTGGGGTTTTCAAAAACTATTTGGTGGGAATAGACGGTGTAAATTACAGTGCAGCCAGGAAGTTGGCCATTTTTGTCTGGGCACAGAAGGTCAAAAAATGTTGATATCTTACCTGAAATTCCACCTCATGGCGAAGAATTGGGGGATGCCGACAATTAGAATGTATTTGTGGAGGCCGATAAAAAGTTGGCACTACATTTTTCAGATTAACCTAGTATTGCCCCGGAAAGGTTAAATTTTTATTCAAGGTAACAGGTGGCTGGCAAGAATATAGACCAATATGTGGCTGCTCTTAGAATTTTGGCCAGCAGTTGTAAATTTGAGAATGCCAAAGATCAATATTTAGGAGAGCAGATCATCTTGAATTGTCATTCTAAGAAAGTCCAGGAGCATCTTCTTTGCTGTAGCAATTCCACTCTTGATGAAACTGTAAAACCTGCTAAGGGTATTGAGCGTTAGCTAGAGTCAGTGAAAGTGTTATTTGCTGCATCTGGTGGTCAGAAAATATGAGTGTGAATGATGTTAGGAAAATAAAGGATAGCACAAAACGAATAGAGTTATCAATTCCAATGCATGTTATAGATGTGGTTCTTATACTTATTTCGGGAATAATCCAAATTGCCAAGCTCATGGAAAACAAAATGTAACAGGTGCAAGGAAACTGGCCATTTTATGAGAGTATGAAAGAATGGTGATACAGGTAAAGGTAATTGTGTTCCAGAAGTGGAACAGCATTGCGTGCAATTAGAAGAAGGAACACCATGACAATTTTAACTGTGGGAACTAATCAGCAGGATATATGTGGGAGTCACCTTTCAGAATTAATCAGCAGAGCGTATGTGAGCAGGAAAATTATCATGACGTTGGGTTGGTTGCTAGTAAGAATGGTCCATTTTGCAATGTCAAAATTGGGTAAATTGAATTGAGGACAATAGTGGACTCAGGTTCACCAGTTACAATGTTATCAGAACGATCTGTCAAGCTACATTGGTGTAACAGCCTTCTCAAAAAAACAGATATAACGGATATAGCTTATGGGAAATCTGAAATAGAAACAGTAGGAATTTTTAAAGATGTATTACAATTTTCAGGCAGGAAGATCTTTACTAAAATTTATGTGACTGTTAAATGACAGGGACATTATGGGCTGGGTCGATCAGAGAAGACATCCATTATATAGAGATCAGGCACTACTATTCCCATTATACCAGTTGAGTCCAGGGATAAGGGTATAGATCAGATTCTATCAAAGTATCCTACTGTTTTTTCCAAAGGCATTGGCACAGTACGTGGGTTCGAACATGAAAATTTTTTAAACCAAGTGTACCGGTGAAGCACAGGGTGAAGGAGGTTCCCTTATCTGTGAGAGAAGATTTGAGGAGACATCTTGGCCAGTTATATATGGGTAAGATCATTGAACCAGTCAATGCAGCAGAGTGGATCAGTGCTATTGTTATAGCAAAAAATAGATGAGCGGATACGTTTGTGCACTGACTTGAGTTTGCTCAACAAAAATATCATGGTGGATTGTCACCCTCTACCTAAAATTAATGAATTGTTGTCTACATTAGAAGGTGCAAGCGTTTTTAGTAACATTGACCTCAAAGCGGTTTATCACCAGGTACCCCTGAAAGCAGAGTCAGAAGCCCTAACTTTGGCTATCACTCCGTGTGGGGCTTATAAGTATTTATGCTTGCTGTTTGGTTTTGGCATCAGAGGCAAGTGTATTTTTAAAATCTATGTTTACTCTGTTTAAAGATGTGCCTTGTGTAGCATTTCAGGATGACATCCTTATTTTTGCCAAAACTGTCTTGGAACATAATTGCGTTTTAGACAAAGTATTTGACATTTTAAATAAGCGTGGCTTGACTGTGTCCAAGGACAAATGACATGTTTTAACCAAAAATGTAGAGTATCTTGATCATTGTATCAGAACGGAGGGAGTCAACTCCAAGGAGGATCTTGTAAAAGAGTTAAGGGATGTGCCTTCCCTAAGCAATAAGGAGGAGTTAAAAATCCTTTTTGGGGTTGAGTTATTATTACTCCAGGTTCGAAAGTGGGAATGCCACTATCATGGAGAAGCTTAAGAGAATGCTTAGCAAAAAGAGAAATTTAGCTGAGAAACAAAAAATCGTCTTGGAAATTAAAGATATACTGACCAAGTTACCTGCACTGAAGTCTTATATCAGTGGTCCTCAATGTAAAATTAGTGTGCTGTGCTATGTCAGCGTATTGATAATGCTGAGGTCATCATTGCTTTTGCCTCTAGGGTGCTGTTCGAAGTAGAAAGGAAATACAACACCATCGAGAGAGAAGCACTTGCCTGTGCATAGGCCATTGAAAAATTCAGAACATACGTATGGGGAACACATTTTGTATTATGCACTGATCACAAAGCCTTAGTCTATCTGTTAGGAGACAAGGGTACATCATCAGTGTCTTCTAGGCTGATAAGGATCTTGTCTAAGCTTCAGGAGGACAATTTTCAAGTAAGCTATATACCTGGGTGTACCAATGCCAGAGTGGATTGTTTGTCTAGACTTTCAACACAAAAGCAAGAAGGATTACCTAATTAGGAGCTATTAGGGAATGAGTGTGTGGTGGCCAGCATGGATGTTGTGGGCAATTGTCAGGGCACTGTATCAGAGCAAGAGTGAATGTGATTTTGCAGAAAGTTAAGCAATTTGTACAACAAGGATGGCCACACGTTAAACAATTTAAAGGACACATACTGTTTTAATCAGCGTGCTGATCAACTTATGGTTGAAACAGACATTTTTTGTGCTGGAAAATTTTTGGTACCTAAAGGATTGAGGTTGAAAGTGGCTGATATGGCCCACAGGGGACAATTGAGATCTACAGCCAAGAAAATCTTGAGTTGCTGTTTATGGTAGCCCTATATGGACAAGGATGTGGATGATTTTGTTGGTTCGTGTCAGGAGTACATTATGTCCAATAAACATTGGAAGTTGAAAGATACTCCCCTTATCGCAACTCCTCTACCTCAAGCTCCATGGTCCAAATTAGCATTGGATTTTGCAGGACCCATCTTTGCCGTGCCTGATAAGTCAAAGTACTTAATAGTTGTTTCTGACTATTATTTCAAATGGATATGTTATGATTGTGTAGCTTAGACAACCATTCATCTTGTTATTCAATTCTTCGAGAAAGTTTTTGCTGTGGATGGTTCTCCGGAAGAACTAGTTAAGGATAAGGGAGTTCAATTAATTTCAGAAAGGATGGAATCATATTTGAGAGACAGAGGTATTAAGAATTATGCAGATTTGTATTAACCTCAGGCAAATGGTGCAGTTGAGAGGGTTAACCGATTGCTCAAGTAAGGAATCCAGACAGATTTAACCTGTGGCGAGAATGTGGAAGAATTTGTTCAGAGCAAATTGCATTCTTATCACAATGCTCCTCATAGTGTTACTGGGGTATTGCCTTTTTACCTACTGAGAGGTAGACAGTCTCATACAGAGTTATGTCCCACATGGTTGAAGGATAAATCTGACTGCAGGGTCAAGAAGAGGTGGATCTCAGCAAAGTTAAATCGAATGTGATGACTGCTTAGGGGAAAATGAAGAAGTACTATGATTCTAAGAAGCAAGTGTTTGGAGAAGAAGTAGGTGTTGGTTCCTTGGTCATGCTAATGGATGTGAGACCTAGGAAGTCCATTCAGAGTATCCAAAGTGGCGCGATCATCTGTAAAATTAGAAGATGGACGTTGGTGGGTTAAGAGGAATTTGATTCTTATAAATGACTTTCAAAATACTGTGTTAAGGAATAAATTACAACGTCCAGGGGATTTTTATTTCCCCATGTTGATAATATTTTGAAAGGGAATGGTTCCACATGTTCTTCTCAATTACAGCCAATGGTTACTAGTGTTGAAATCTTGTCAGAGAGAAGTGTCATCAGCAAGGACTCAAAATCAAATCAAATCAAAAAAGCTTTATTCGGTGCATAATATACAGACATTAAAGCTTTCTAGTCAGAAGAACATTCATAGTAATCATTAAGATTTATACTAAAACAAGATGATTTACTTTCATACAGACAATCCATATATAATTAATATACAGGACAATTCATCAATTCTAAATTAGAATATAAGACACACATTTAAAAACATTGTTAATTCCATGCAAATGTTAAAAACAATATATTTCATAATCATTTAATTCATTTGGGTAAGGTGCATAAAGTGCAAAGTAATAGCTTATGTCAAGATAGGAATAATAGACCTTATAAAAATCAGACGTCAATTGAACAAGGGATATTTTCATAAAGTGCAAAGTAGTAACTTATCTCTGAATAAAAGTTAATGGTACTTCTAGGTTCAGGCGTCAGGTTTTTCATACGTTAGGGCCTCTAAATGAGAGTTATCCTTTCTTCTCCTAATTGCCATTTGTGTAAAGGCGATAACTGCATTCATAATTTTTACATTTTCCAGGCTACAGATATAATTAAAAGCATGTTTATGATAATAAAGCTTGTTGGCTAAAAAGAGTGGATTTAACACAACTTTCCGAATATCCTGATAAAAACTACAAAAAAGGATAAAATGCAGCGTGGACTGAGGGGATTTACCGTCACAAGGACAATTTGGGAGATTATGACTCCACTTTCCCGTTCTAGGGAATGCTATTATGTAACGTAGGGTGCCAAACCTTAGCCTCGTTAAATAAAATCTATGCTGAGTGTTTCTTACTGAGATGAGATATGGTTGAGTGCCCATCAATAGTGGGCGCTCTCGGTAAACACTAACACTCTGTTTTAAGCTCGCTTTGTCGTCTCTTACCTGTTCCCTGGCGGTAATAAGCCTTGTCTTTAGCTCCCTTTTGCTATAGTCCTGAATAGATGATGGCTCTTCTCGGACAGAGTCTACCTTACAGCATTTTAAAAGATTAAAAATGTACTCTAACCAGGGGATTTTCCTACTATAGGCAAGGGCAAGGCAATCCATGATTATGTCCTTAGTGAACTTGATCTCATCTTTCGTCCAGATCCCATGCCAAAAAGTAAGTCCTATTGTACTTATGAAGTCGCTGATATATGGTACGGACAACTCTTTATGTACTATGTAGTTGGCAGTAGAACTTGGAACTGCCAGCACCCTTTTTAAAAACTTATTTTCTTGAGTTTGTAGGGAAGTTATGTTGGCTCTCCCCCATATAGCTGCCCCGTAACAACACCCGTAATACATTTACTCCTATACAGGGCAAGAATTTCCCGTATTGGTTTATTACCTATTTTTGTAGAGAATCTAAAAATACCCTCCGTTGTTCGCAAAAGTTTCAGGTTACATAATTCTATGTGTGTGCCCCAAGTACCATTCCTGTTAAAAAGTAATCCCAGATACGTAAAACATGTAACTCTGTTAATTACGGCGCCTCTCACGTAATGTTGTCTATTTTTCGCTCTGGTTTTACCGCATGTCATCACAAAGGTTTTGCTAAGGTTCAACTGTAAGTCTTTTTCGGTCATATATTGCGTACATTTTTCTATAAGACATTGCAGACCGTTCGCACCACTCGACAACAAGACCGCGTCGTCTGCGTATAAAAGTACTGGGGTGGGACGTGTACCAACTCTTGGGGCGTCTACATTTAAATTTTGTAAAAAGGGATCGACATTATTAATATATAAAGAGAATAAAAGGGGCGCTAAAACACATCCTTGTCGTATCCCGCGTGTCACTCTGAAATCCGTGGTGCATGCACCCTTTGTGTCAAATCGTACTCTGGCGGTTAAAAATGTGTAGATCTGGGATAAATAAATAATAATATCATTTGGAGCACCCAGCACTTTCAGTGTTTGCCATAATTTAGCATGGTTGACTAGATCGAAAGCACTGGTAAGGTCGACAAAGCAAACGTGTAAAAGGCCTTCCTTTGCTAGGGTATATTTCCCTATCAATAACTCCAAGTTTACACATTGTTCCACCGTCCCAATACCCCTCTAAATCCATACTGAACCTCAGTTAGGATATTATTCTCGGTGACCCAATTTTCTAGTCTCCTCAACATGATTCTACACATCAATTTGGATGTAGAATCAAGAAGGGATATGGGGCGGTAGCATTTAGCCTTCCCTCTGTCCCCTTTTTAAAAAATAGGTACTATTATGCTTTCAACCCATGATGCTGGTAGCGCTCCTCCTAAGGTGGCATTAAAAACACTTAATAAAATAGGTGACCAAAAATCAATATTATGTTTAAAAACATCGATAGGTACCCCGTCTGGTCCTCCGGCTTTGCCATTTGCACATTTGTTTATGGCAGTTTTTATTTCATACAGTGTTATTGGAGCTATTTTAACAGTTTCCACTAAAATAAGGTTACTGTTAGCACATTTAGTAACAATAGCAGCTTCTGGGTTAAAAATACTCTCAAAGTGCGTTGTCCAATCGTCCGGTGGAACTATAGTATCTATTTTCGCCGCTGTATTATTCTTGAAAAAAGGGTGATCTATCGTTTTCCAAAATAAAACTGCATCACGTGTCTCTGCAGCTTGGATCAGTTTGTCCCAAGCCTTCTCGCGGATCTCTATTTTCCATAGGTTCAGAGTGTTTTTATATTTTTTTCCTTAAATTGCTAATCCTTACACTATCCCTGGGTCTTACTTTTAGGGCTATTTTTAGTTCCCTATTTAACTTTGAGCACTCCTGATTAAACCATCTCGGGTTGTGATCACAATTTTTCTTTTTTTTCGATCTTAAGTCGCCGGCAATTTCAGACGTGATATTATAAAAGGCGCTTACAATGTCTGAATTTAGGGAGGAACTATCCAAGCAGGTGTTAATATCTTTTTGTATGTTCCCTATAAGGTTATCCATAAATATAGTTGGGTTCACACCCGACCATTTAATGGAGACTCCGTTGTTACCTTGTGTCTCAGTATTTATAGCGGTTGCCTTCCCCCTTTCTTGCCGTAACAGACTAAGCTTCAGAGTCATAATTAGCGGGTGGTGGTCACTAAACAGGCTTGCGGAGATAAAAAACTTTTCCACTAAACCCCTACAAAACTGTGATACGATAAAGTGGTCAATGTTCGAGGAAGATCTAGCCCCTACATATGTTTTAATGACTATCTCCCCCTCAAGTTCATCCGGTTCCACAACTACTAAATTATATTTATGAATAGCGGTGTTAATTGCTTCCCCGTAGGTATCATGTGGGAAGTGAGGGATTCGGTTACCAAAGCAGTCACAATAACCACATTGTTCTCCCGCTAAAATTTCACATTTGTCACAATTAAAATCACCAGCCCAAATAAGTATATAATCTCCCCCCACCCCCTTTAAAAATTCATCCAAGTCTTCTTCTAGTGTCTTAATTACCCTAAATATTGTATTATCAAAAATATTATTATAAAAGTTTATTACAATAATAGACTGTTTCCCCTCCGAATAAAGATGTAAAAACTGATAGAACTGCGACGTGGTGGGGGCTTTTCCTAATGTTAAGGGTGAGGTTACTGAAATTAAGGTAGCTAAACCACCCTTAGCTCTCCCCAGTCTAGAGGGGATAGCCTGTGTACAAATCGTTTGGAAGCCATTAATAAAAAAGGGCTCAGTAGACCAGGTTTCCTGCATCAAAATTAAACATGGTCATCTATCATTTTTAGCCATTCCCCGTCATTTAACTTATTTTTTACCCCTGCCACATTCCAGGGCATAATGGATAAAAACCCATGTGTTGGTGCACTGGGAGCTACATTTATTGTATTACAAGTAGAGCTACACTCCTTGTTACAAGCTAGTGTCCCATCGGCATCCTCCTCCTGTCAATCAATTTCGCTACAGCTTCTTAGGGGAGCGTACTTGTTGTATGAAGGGGCAATTGAAATTGGGTCATACCTGTGGGATATGTTCACTATACTATGTGTAAACTCCTTTCTAGGCCTATAGAAAAAACCAAGGGGGACAGCATTTATATAATTATCCTGTTGAAAAAAGGCTCAGTAAATTTGTTTGATAAAATTTCCATCAGGTCCCCTACCAGCTCCCTACTACGGAAATTCACAACCACACAGTCTCCCTGGCATGATTTACTGGAGCTGCCCACACAGTTCACTCTTTTTATCATTATGATATTTTGTTGTAGTAAGTTAATGCCATACTTAGGGGTCGATTCCGATCTCGGTCGGTAGGGCTCCGAATCGGATTCGGCTTTACCGGATCCGAGTCGGAGGGTGTGTTTCCGACCGATTCGTACAGTCGTCCGAGCGAGCAAGTACGATGCGAGCGAACGTGAAATCGCTGACAGACTCGTTTCCGGGTCCGAACCGCTCCGTCCGACTCGTTCGCACTCGATCCGTGGCGCACAATGGAGACGTTTTACGACCGAGCCAGTACGATGCACGATCCGGACAGCCGGATCGAGTCGGAGCCTCCGACACGAAAAAGCACCCGGACGCGGACTTCGGGGGTCCGTGCTGGACCCCCCTTCACCCGTAGCCGTACGAGTCGGACACAGGGGGGAGCAATGGGTCCCCCCTATACATGCGTGTATGGTGCGGATGGCACCAACGCGTACCCACTACAGGGGGCCCCCTTGTGCGCAACGTACCCATTGAGTCAATGGGAGCCCATGTACACGTCGTACGACCGGCTCCCATTGACTTCAATGGGAGTCCGACCGAACCAAGTCCGGCAGCATACGGCCGCATCGTACTCGTTCGGTCGTACTGCAGGGGTCCTGCTCGGTCGGAAAACAATCCGGATCCGGATCGGTCGGAGAGCTTTCCGACCCAGATCGGAATCGGCCCCTAAGTCTTTACGGAAAACCAATGTACAACTTGGTTTTTCAATTACTCATATGATTCCGTATTATTATCCATTGATTTCGGGACATTTTTCAGAATGATGACATATGGAGTCGCCTGGGGGGGTAGATGTAATGAGTCCTCAATAATGTTTGTAGGTTGCGGGGTCCTGCTCGTTTTGTTCACCTTGTTGGCATTCGCAGTCCTGGGAGAGTTAGTAATGCTTCCTTTATTGGCCCTTGATTCTCACACAGGTTGTGTAGTTGGGCAACCCTTTGAAGGTGGTACTGGAAGTATCGGCCACTGGTTATTTTTGCCAGCGGTAATTGGGATACCTGGTCCTTCTTTTGGTTTCTCAACTAGCTTACTTACAATGGGTACCTTATTCAGTGATTTAAGTGGTAGTAGTTCTGTAACCAAGTCTGTTAAATAGGTAACATCCTTTTGGACTATTTTGATTTCCGACATCAAGCGTCGCTCAATGTTATCTATTTTGCCGTGCAGTTTTTTAAAGAGAGTTTCCAGGTTTTGTGGGTTTTGCACTTGAATAGTAGTATTGCTAACCCCCGCACCTTTTATCACCCCTGAGTTTTTTCCTCCCTTTTTTGGCAAGGGCTCTGTGCAAGGTACCAATGTCATTAGTCCTGATTGCAGTAATAGAAATTAGTGTGCCTCCATCATTGATTACACCACTAGAAGTGGTAGGCACTCTAAAATACCTTGTTATTTTCAAGAGTTTGAGTTATAATATTTGTTTCTCTTCTTTTACTTTATTTTAGGTGTTTTTTTGTTTTGTTATTATTAAGGGGGAGATGTGGTATTCTTTTTATGTATGATGTAACACATTCTGCATTCTGTATTCTGTAATGTAATGTGTAATGTTTCTTTGGAATGCATCTTCCAAGCGTGGTTCTAAGCTCTGCATTTCGGTTGTTTGTAAGGCGGTTAAGTCGGAACAACAGAGCTGGAATGACGCTGGTCGATGGGCTCCACACCTTGGCTACTTTCTTCCAATAAAGAGGACATCTTCCATACCTGCTTGCCTGGATTATTTGAATATCCACCTCAACAGTGGCTAGCGCACTCTCCCCCTTCCATCAGACTGCTACTACACCTCCATCCAAGGGAACAGATGGCACCAGTGCTTCAAGAACTATACTGGCTAACAACAGTCAAACACTTTACTATTTTTTATGAAACATTTTATTGGATTTTTATCATTTTTCCCTCCATTACAACAAAGAAAAGAAAGAATTGGTGCAGCTAGTCCCCTGACTTCTGCCTCTTCTTTTAGTCCAACCCTCCAATACAAACCTCCAAGTTATAGGTTTTAAATTACAAGTTACTATAGTTTTCCCCTGCCCCTCCCCATAGTGTTCAGCATCTCCTCCTCATAGAAGATCAACAGCGGGCTCAAATTTGATTCCTCAATAATTGCTTCAATCCTTTCAGACATTCAAATGTTTTGAAAGCATCCCTATACACCAAGTCTCAGTGCTCATACAGTTATCAATGCCTCAGCGCCACTCCTCGACAGATGGGGAATTAGAGTTTTTTCTAGCTCCTGACAATATTTAGTTTAGCAACTAGAGATCCTACCCTAGGAGTGCCATTTTCTAACAGTTTGAGCCAATGTTAAATTGTAATATTTTGTAGCGCCAGGCTTGGATCTTCTGTTGGTTCCACCCCCATAACAACTTCAGTGTCTCAAAAAAACCCTACCCAGAATGGCTGAATAGTGCTACATGACCAGATTGTGTGGGAAAAAAGTCACCTGTCTGGGTTTACATCCAGGGAACTTTGTAGAAACTATGGGGGATATTTAGAAGAATTGTTTCTCCACTGTTTTGATGTTGGTTAGTGTAATTTTTTTACCTCTGCCGTATGCCAATTTCTAACACCATGCTAGCGCCGTAATACGGCACTACGTGTCGTCAGGAACAGCTAGCGACCGTAAAAAATTACGCTAAAGCGAGCGTCAAGTCATTAAAAAAAATACACGTTACCCTGAAAAAAGTGATGGCCTGCCTATTAACTGCAAGAAAAATCCCGCTAAGCGGCCGAACTTCACATTTATGCATCTAGCGTGAAAAAAACATTCAAAAACGCCGCTGAGGGGAAAAAAACCTGAATGCAGAATGGAGCAGCCAGGAACCAGTTCAGCACAGGATAACAACACCCCAACCCCACTAACAGCCAGGATGATGAGCCAGAGTCCAAGGGGAAGAGGAAGAGGAAATGCAGATTCAGTCAGGAAGAGAATGAGATCCTGATTGCGGAGGTGACGGAGCATCAACACCAGCTCTTTGTTAGCTCCAAGGTGTCGGTTGGGACCAAAAAGGCTATATGGCAGTCCATAGTGGACAAGGTGAACTACATCGCAGAAGTCAAAAGGACAGTGACGAACTGCAAGAAGCATTGGCACAACGCCAAGCGCAAAACTAAGCAGAAACTGGCAAGGAATCGACCGGCAGCATAGCAGGCAGGAGGTGGTAGTCCAGCACACCCTGAGGAGCTTGATCCCTTGGACGAGCAGGTATCCGCAGTCATCTGTGAGGAGTCAGTGGTGGGAGTCGAGCATCAGGACAGTGCTGACTATGACCAACTACATCAGCAACAGGGTAAATACCAACAAGGGACTTGGGGGGGAAATATGTCATTTTGTCCAGTCCAGGCACATATGCCTCAGCTCTCTCCTACACTGTGTGCAGGTCAAAGGTAGCCACCCAGGTACTCTATGCGTAGAAATAATAATAATTGAACAGTCATGTGTGTTTAGCACAAATGTTTCCATAGGGCAGCGTTGCAAGTCTTGCAGTAGGGCTATATTAACACACATTGTAAGAGCAGCCATGTGCATTGTTGTCAAGATACTGCGCTTTCCATTAGTAACTACATGTGCTGGGGCACATATAGCAGAGGTATGCCAATACTGGAATCCATGCACCATAGTTCAATAGGTACCTGTGTAAGTCCTACACAGCTGATTGTGCACCAGCAGAAAGGAAAGAACAGGGATGCGTTCTACTCACCTACACACAGAGCAAACCTTCACTTCCTTATTCAGTTTGGGCCAGCATAATCCTTTCTTGTGCTGTGCAGCACACTAACAGATGTCATCTAATGATGCCCCTCCATCCACACCTGGGCCAATGCACATCAAGCAAGGCTGGTTATACATAGCATACAAATGGCATCTCACAGGATCAACTACACACCTGAGGGATGTGGGATCTGTGGGCCATGGCTAGTGCCTACATATGGGGACATGGACATTGTCACTTCAAAACTCAGCTAGACCAAACTAGTTAGTACACAGCTGTCATTCCATGCATACTCAGACTACAAATTGGTCAGCTGCCATGGCAGGGTGCATCTGAACACCTCCCCTCTACACAGAAAAGACTGGGTGTGGGGATGAATGAAACCTACGTACACACTTGGAACATGGGCCATAGGTAAAGTCAAAAAGGGGAGTGCGTAAATGAATACATATTGGTTGTGTCAACATGCATCCTTTCACAAATGCATGGAAGGCCATATATAGTGGAGTATGTGTCATCTCTGTGCACACCCCTATGCTATTGCAAAAAGTGTTCAGCTGTGCACCAATGCAGCCGTCCTTGCACCCTGGCTCAAAGTTGTGTGTTGCTGCTTGCTTGTCTTCATCGTTGCCTGTACAGGGGAAAACACAAGGCGAGGGCACACTCATTCTGAGTATGGTGCTGTCCTATGTACGTACAATGATGCTGGATTGCTAAGATAAAGTGCCTGCTGTGCCATGTGTTGTTAACAATTTCTGAAAGGGCCCCTTGGTAGGTACATCTCACCATCCCAAAAACACTCTATCATCTGGGGTGCTGCATGACACATGTCATCCTGTAACAGCTTGCAATATCAGCCTGTTGGAGGTAGCCACACATGATGTTAAGTGGTGTACGTACAGGATAATCCACTCATGATCATAGTCCCATCACTGTGTGGCAGTAAGTCGGTTGTCAGGACCTTTTGCTGAAATGGCCAGAGGGGTCAATGCACACATACAAGTGTGTGGAAGAAATCTATGAGACGTCTGACACCCTGCAGATGACCAGCTCTGCACATGATGAAATAGGATGTACGTCAGTGATTCCTTTCTTACTACTAGGATAGGCCTCATCCAATCAGTGTTTGCACACAGTGGCAGTGATCATAATCCAGAACTCCAGACATGTAACATTTATGGACAGTGCTATCTGCCATCCACAGCCTAGTGTAACAGGTATCCCATGTATCACAGGAGAATAGAAAGTGTCATATCATGCACTTTGAATGTCAACTGATTAAAAACATGTCAACATGTAGCAGACAGCAACAATAATATTTACCCTTTCCATTATAGAGGATGAACCTCTACCTCCTGGTCAGCATCCTGTCCCAGACATCACCGATAATGGTGATGACGATGAAAACCTACCAACCATCGACTATGACACCCTCAAAGAGCTCCTGGACTCCACTGGAACACCATCTCCGGATCCGGGGAGGGTCAGCAGCATTGTGGTACCACACATACCTTGCCAAACAACCAACAGGCACCACCTACCACCACAGCCACACCACAGCCACACCCCTGGACTCTGAGGAACCACAGATCACCTTGCAATGGACTTCGGTAGGAGTCCAGCGGGAGTTGGCATATCAGGTGCAGGCGGGGATGGAGACCCTGGCAGCCACAGTAGAGGGGGCCCGTGGGTGCCTCAGTCCCAATAGGCACAACTCTGCTGCCATCAGAGGCACCTACTCTCCGCGGCCTCCAGCAGTCCCTGGCGGATATCGCTGGTGTCATGAGGCAGAGGCATCAACAACTGCCCTGCCAAAGTGGCACCAGCGATGTGGTCAAAGAGCTGGGGGCAATCCAAAATATCTTGGAGAACATGGAGTGGAAAAAGGACTCCTACATGGCTGCCATGGCTGCCTACCACCGCGACATTGCTGCTGTGTTGCAAAACCAGCAGATCCTCCTCGCTGCAGTGATGCCTCATGTGTTGGCACAGATGAATGCTGCTGCAACTACAGCATACACATCTTCCGCCCCTGATATATCAGTGTCCCCCTCGCCTGCTGCATGTACAACACCACCCTCACGGGAGACACTGCACGCATCAGACGAGGAAGATGTGGACGGTACATCTTTTCAAAGAAAAAGTATGCTGTAGCATTCATCTGTGGCAAATGTCCAGTTTCTGCTTAGCCCTGTGGTCACCAACATACCTGGGAACATCTGCTGTCACTGTCCACATCTTGACTTTGCCCTGTTCACCTTGGACAATTGTGGACTGCCAATATCCTCCCAGATGATACTGCGGTCATCTTTCTGACTGATGATAATTTCCAAATCCTCAACATGTCCCATGACATGTTCCTCACAAGAACTCTGGACATCCACTGGCTCTATACATCCTTTGGGGTTGTTATCCTGTGAACTGTCCCTGTGTGACCCAATGAGATTTGTACATGTAAATACATGCACCTATAATTGCCAGGTGTGAGCTGTCTGTCACCATGAATCGGGACAAGTGTGATTAATGGATAATCTGTGTAGCCACTGTATCAAATACTGAGAAAAGTGATATCATTGTGTCTGCAGACTCTGGGACAATGACAGACAGTGAGAGTTCAAATAATGTTGGAAGCACCTATTGTGTTATTTGCATTGAGTGCATAATCAAGGTGGCCACAATAATGTGCAACTGGTAACATGCAGTCAATGTGAAGGGTGATATCATTCAATCTACAAGTGTCATGTCCATCCTTGGTAACTAGTGCAACATACCTCATTGGGGGGTCAAGTACATGTAGCAGGTGCTAGAGGTAATGATGCAATGATCAGTGTATCAGTTAACATACCAACTATATCTGCATAAGTCATAGAACACAACAATACTCCAAGACGCATTGTATTCGAAACACACATTAAGCTTGTATTGGACAACATATTTAGCAGTCGTTCATCATGCAATGAGAAAAGCCACATATCCTGGTCAACATTGTATGCATGTCAGATCATGTGAATCAATGGGCAGTATGACCGAACCCTGCCCCTAGATCAGGAAACCACTCACACATGTTGTGCACCATTACAAGCTAAGATACCTAAAAATATCCAGATTCGACTGAGCTCGATAGGTCACTGATACACATCAAACAATACTTACATCACAATGTACAAAAGTGGTAGTTTTTTAAAAAAAACTGAAAAAACGAACTCTATGCCTATCCAACCCATGCTAAAGAACTATCCTAACCTATCCTACACTACCTTATCCTATTTAACCTTAACACTACCCTAACTTAGCTTATCTTAACCTACACACTTAACACGACATTTTAAACATCAACCCCATACCCCCCTTAAGGCACATCTGAAGACAGGAGAAATATCACTATACCTAAACATTTACTACCTAAACATTTAACCTAAACAAATATATATATTTTTGAATTTTTTAGTTTTTCTATTTTTTGTACATGAAACACACATCAACCCCCACCCCCAAACAACCCAAAGTAATCCTATGTCACTAATAAAAACACCCTTATGAAACCCCTATGTACACTAACTTAACTCTATACTAAACCTACGCTAACCTAAACTATCCTACCCACTACATAAACAACAAGGGTGCCTCTTCAACAGGCAAGAATCAGAGGATGGTACATGGTGTACACTACAGTTTGCCCTGCCCCACTGCTTTTTTAATGTCCTGTAACAGGGACAGTGACAGGTCCATTTTATTTTCCAGCACTGCCAACCTCGATTTAATGTCTGTCCTGTTCAAAATTGCCCTGCACTCCTGTGGGTGGCACTGTCACTGATGGTCCACTCTGAGATGTCCAAGGAGTTGGTGCCTAGGATGGTCTTGCTGTGATATGTCTTGGGCTGGTCACACTTGCTCGCCTGGTTGTTGGGACTCCCCTGGGGAACACAGGCCACTGCCCCTTTACCTTCTCGGCCAGAAACTGACGCCCCATGGCCCTGTATGACCTGGCAACCCTTTGTAAGTGCTGGTAGCACACCTTCCTCTTCATGAAATTCTGCTTTTCCTCAGGTCTCATGTTGTCTGAGGAAAAAGTGAACATCAAATCTCAGTTATAGGCTGACTCCGTACACATAACAACATAAGGAATTTGTACAGTAACAATTAAAGCGATGTCACTTGCCCCAACAGCCAACATACATCTTGCAGCTTTGATTGACAACACACATACCTACATCTAGCATATAAGATGTATATGGGTCTATTAGCAAAGGTAACATTGCATAGACTGTGCTATACCAACACCATAGGCAGGCGTCATGATGACCATCTCCATACAGGATATGTAGAGGAACATATTTGTGTCTGTACCCATGGATTGGTAAACAAGTTTACCATGTCTGTGAATTGGTATACCTTGGCCATCCTGCAATGGCCGTCATGCCACAGACTTATTACACTATCAGATGTGCCATGTCTTGACAGCACATTACTTGCGTCACAATATCTTGGAATACATGGGACAAAGAGCCATTTCAGGATACATTCTCACTTAATAGTTAACCTTGTAAGCATGAAATTTAATAATGGATGCAGGAAATGTACACCACATCAGACAGTGGCATGTAAACAACACCATTTTTGTCATGATGGCACTCTACGGTGTACCATACCAACCCTGTATACATGTAGACACGTTTTCTACATGTGCAGATGACATACATACTGTGGCCATCACACCCTATTCTGGATGACTTGTTCTACTATTACAATGTGAGTGAGTGAATCTTCACTCGATAACTGGTTGCACAGCAAATATTCACTTTTCACATACTCAAAGTAATCTGAGAAAACAATTTTATCTGTAACTCTTTATATTTAGAACCTTGCATTTTAGTGACATGCTCACAATCTACATAAATTCATTATATACATCCTCATAAATTCATTACAAAACAGTCTCTCATGTGAACAAAACATTATCCAAGTTGACAACTTAAACGTCCGTAACATCAGTTGCCCAATCCATTTCAGGATTAAACAATCCCTTCTTCAGGGGCCTCTGTAAAAAATAACATAAAATGTTTTAAACATCATGATGATATACTGGGTGTTCAATATACAGGGATGGCTATCCCATCTCCCGAATTCAAACACTCTTGGCAAAAACAAAAGGTCCGTGTGTAGCATTACCTTGTGCCGTGCAATCTAGTTAACTAGTGCAAATACCTCATGCTTTGTGCAACGAACTGTGTTTAAAATCCAACCAAAAAGCAGAAGAAAAACTGTCTCATCATGCATTAACCTCTCACTTTGTGTCAAAGCCAAACCAATCACCCAAAGCTCAAAATCATGCGTCCGTGCAGTTGAATTTGCACTGCAACTTACTGAATGTTACTGCGGAAAACGCGCTCAGTTCAGTGCGCTCAAAATGAATCTGCATTCTCTCCTGAAACAACCAAGTGGCCTCGTCAACAAAAACGTTCACAGTGCCCAATAATCCATAAAGCACCCCACTTTATGTGCTTACCATACCTCCACAAGTATCTGTAATAACAACACTCTACATCCAAGTCTTCAGTGTTGGAGTTCAACCACTGAAACTAACCATCTGTAATATTACAAACCTCAACGTTAGAACCACATGATTATCTCCACATCATTATATGAACAAACCGCCTTTATTTTATCAGCATCAATCCCGATCTCAACCGTGCGCGGTATGCACTTACCAAACGGAGTGAAGAAATGACCTAACAGCGCGTCTGTGCCTCTGCGTGAGCTGTAAGAACGCCAAATCCATTGATGTTTAAACATGTGCTCGAAATTGAAAGAGGACAACTCCTCAAACGAAAAACCATGGCCGCCATCTTAGAATGTACTCACCTCCTGTGCCCCGTTATTGAGGTTAAAACATCAATGCTGTAACCAATGAATAGCCATCCATTGAAACTACATGCACAAACTAGAATCTCAAAGTCCAAACTCCAAAATTCCACAATCATGTGAAGTACGAGTACGCTCCCTGATATTATATGCACATGAAATCTAACAAGTGTACAAAACGAATGAAGCGGCAACTGTGACCGGTAGCCCTCATCAATAATACACGCCCGTGATCTTCACGTGCCTAACTGTCATGATATCAATCCCTATGTATTAGAGAAAGTGAAAATGTAAAAATCAATCAAAAGAAAAGAGAAAGACGATAAAAGACAAAAGGAACGAAAGAAAGAAAGAAAAAAAGAAGAAGAGAAAAGGGGGTGGCGTGGCATGCTATACCGTGCTGATTATTCATATTGTTGTTTGCCATTAATGTTTGCAAGAATAGCCAATGATAATGGGAACATGGAGGATCATAGAGCACAACGGTATTTAAAAATGTATTCAAGTGTACAATAACCAATGCCTGTGTTATAGAAAGCACATCATATCCATTTTGTCATTCAACCCCCATGGAGCCAAAGTATTCAATTTCCTAATCCACTAGATTTCACGTTGTGACAACACTTTTACATTGTCGCGACCTGTAATCAATGCCACATTTTCCAAAATGGTGTATCTCAACTGCGCTATTGTGTGAATGTGTTCATACCAATGCGAGACTAGAATAGACTAGATATTTTTGGTCCTAATAGTACTCTTATGTTCAGTGATTCTGATTTTTACTTTCCTTTTTGTTTTTCCTACGTACATTAGATGACTAGGGCACTTGAAGATTTACAATCACCAGAGTACCTTAACATGATTGGTTTTCCAGAATGCGGATGATTCACAATGTTGCCAGTCATGACATTGTTGCAGTTAACACAATTAAAACATTTGCGCATGCCCAATGTAGCTGCCCTATCAATGGTTTTAGGGCGTGTTAACATTTCTTTTATATTCCGACTTCTAGTGTGCGCGAATAATGGTTGTTCATCATATTAATCCATTGAAATCGGGTTCAGACTGGAGGAGTTCCCATCTGGACATGATGATACGTTTTATGGCTGTGGATTTAGAAGAATATTTGGATACAAAAACCATGCACGTTTGTTCTTTCTTCTTCTGTGTTTGAAGTAGGTCCTGTCGGTTGGTATCTGAAATTCTAATCATGGCGTTCGCCAGAGTGCTGGCAGGATATCCTCTTTGCCTGAAATTCTGGATTTGGTTCTCTAAGACTCGTGTCAGAGATGTTTGGGATGATTCAATCCTTTTGATTCTCAACAATTGGGAGAATGGCAAGTTTTTGATGAGACTTGGAGGATGAAAACTTGTGAATAACAATAAGTTGTTCGTGTCGGTTGCTTTTTTGAACACAGTAGTCTCCAAATTATCTGCTCCTTTTGTGATAGAGACATCAAGAAATTATAAACTTTATTTGCTGATGGTATGTGCAAATTGAATCTGAGCATTTTTGTCATTGAGTTCCTTGATTTTAACTTCCAGTTCAGATTGAGACTTCTTCCAAATGATAAAAATGTCATCTATAAATCTGCCATAGAAGACCAGGTTGGAACTCCACTCAATCTCAGAAAAGATGAAATCTTGCTCAAATGTTGACATGAAGATATTTGCGAAAGCAGGTGCCCCAGGAAAACCCATCGATATTCCACTAATTTGGAAATAGAATTGGTTCTTCCACTCTAGATAACTGTGTTGTAGGCAAAATTGTAACAATTCTAGTATGAACACATGTGCTCGAAATTGAAAGAGGACAACACCTCAAACGAAAAACCATGGCCGCCATCTTAGAATGTACTCTCCTCCTGTGCCCCGTTATTGAGGTTAAAACATCAATGCTGTAACCAATGACTAGCCATCCATTGAAACTACATGCACAAACTAGAATCTCAAAGTCCAAACTCCAAAATTCCACAATCATGTGAAGTACGAGTACGCTCCCTGATTTTATATGCACATGAAATCTAACAAGTGTACAAAACAAATAAAGCGGCAACTGTGACCTGATGCCCTCATCAATAATACACGCCTGTGATTTATCTTCACGTGCCTAACTGTCATGATATCCATCCCTATGTGTTGGAGAAAGTGAAAATGTAAGAATCAATCAAAAGAAAAGACAAAAACGAAAAAAGACAAAAAGAACAAAAGAAAGAAAGAAAAAAAGAAAGGAAGAGAAAAGGGGGTGGCGTGGCATGCTATACCGTGCTGATTATTCATATTGTTGTTTGCCATTAATGTTTGCAAGAATAGCCAATGATAATGGGAACACAGAGGATCATAGTGCACAACGGTATTTAAAAATGTATACAAGTGTACAATACCCAATGTCTGTGTTATAGAAAGCACATCATATCCATTTTGTCATTCAACCCCCCTGGAGCCAAAGTATTCAATTTCCTTATCCACCAAATTTCACGTTGCGACAACACTTTTGCATTGTCGCGACCTGTAATCAATGCCACATTTTCCAAAATGGTGTATCTCAACTGCGCTATTGTGTGATTGTGTTCATACCAATGCGAGACTAGAATAGACTTGATATTTTTGGTCCTAATAGTACTCTTATGTTCAGTGATTCTGATTTTTACTTTCCTTTCTTTTTTTCCTACGTACATTAGACCACAAGGGCACTTAATGACGTAAATTACACTTGAAGAATTACAATCACCATAGTACCTTAACGTGATTGGTTTTCCAGAATGCGGATGATTCACAATGTTGCCAGTCATGACATTGTTGCAGTTAACACAATTAAAACATTTGCGCATGTGAAAAGTGAATATTTGCTGTGCAACTAGTTATCGAGTCACTCGCTCACATTGTCTATTACTTAAGAGGGTTGGCTACCTCTAACGGGGTTGCACGCATAGTAGAACAGTTTGCGATAAAAGTGTTGCTATTTTAAGAAGAAAGGTGTGCACAACTACATCCATACATTGATTATAGTACTAGCCTCACCGTAGTTAGTTGCACCCACTGTTTCAAGATGTCATTTGAAGCCATTTCAAATATCACTGATAACCGAGCTGATACCCGCACTTATACATCTGCTCAAGCAAGCGATATATATGCTTTAATCCAGGAGACATCTACATTCAATATAAAGGGAGGCTCAATTACACAGAGCATTGAGTCAACGCTTACATGCGTCTACGTTGATACAGTACCACAAGGTACAAAGAATTCCCAGAGGTTTACGTCTACCAATCAAACCGTTACTATACAGATTTCAATTCAACAAACAATTTATGGAAAAGTGGCAATCCGTGTTAAACAAATGCTCACTGGATTTGATTCTCTTGCTAATCGAAGAATTGTCTTTAACTATCCACGACTTGGAAGAAGAAGTAACCATGATTAAATCAGATTTATCGTCCAGGTGTGAATCAGAATATTGGAAAATCACGTTAGAGGATCTAAACAACAAATTGGATTCATATGGTAAAGAAATCCAAGAGCGGAAGCTGAGGAAATTCCGTCGAGACACCATCGACTATAAATTGAATCAGGTGTACACCTGGGCAGAGGTGTACGCCTGTTGTAGAACCACACAAAAAACAGTTTCCTCATCTCAAAAAAGCATTGTTTCTGATCATGAATTGGACGCCACGGGAATACCTTTAAACGTGGATCAACAAACAGAGGGGTTGACTTCCCAACCTGGACAAGCGATTGTTCAAGAAGTTAGAACTCCATCCACGTCAACGACTCCTTTTTTAGCCAGCGGCCAATCATCCGGACGTCCACCGGACCAAACCATCACAAAAAAACACGCAGAGGGAAGAGAAAAGGAGAAAGATGGTTGCAATCTGAGGAGCAAGACCAAGACTTAGTCATCAATATTTCTTCAACCTCTCTTACATCCGTCCAGAGGAATTTAAACCCCGTAGTACCTTCATGGCACCAACATCTCACAAGCTGTTGGATATGTTTGAGACTATGATTAAACAAGACATTGCCAAATTGAACTTGCAACCAAAAATCAAATCCAATTTATCGAAAACTGAGGAAAGGATTTTACATCAATTGGCTAAGGATCCCAACTTAATGTTTCAAATGACCGAGAAAGGTGGCGCTCTTGTAGTGATGGATACCAGTTTTTATGAACGCAAGGTGTTTGAGCATTTACAGGACAAGAATACATATCTCTTATTGGAGGAAGACCCCACAAAGGAATAATGGCAATTAGGGGATGCAATTTTGGAGAATGCGATTGAAAAAGAGTGGATAACGATCAATACCTGCCATTTCCTCAGAGTTCAACACCCCAGACGTCCTGTGTTATATATGCTTCCTAAAGTTCACAAACATTTGTGTGATCCACCTTTCCGACCCATAGTGTCCGGTTGTGGTTCGGTTTTCGAAACTCCAGGGAAATACATTGATTATTTCCTGCAAAGCTTTGTACAGGAATGGAAAACATACATCAAAGATACCACTAATTTCCTTCAACTAATTAATCATCTGGACATGCAATCATACCAAGACTGGTTGTTGTGTTCGATCGATGTAACGTCTTTGTACACGTCAATACCGATGCAAGAAGGGTTGGAGGCTTGTGAATGGGCATTGCTGCAGCTAGCGGATATTGAAGCTAACAAGGTGTTCGTACTAGAATTGTTACAATTTTGCCTACAACACAGTTATCTAGAGTGGAAGAACCAATTCTACATACAAATTAGTAGAACAATCGATGGGTTTTCCTGGGGCACCTGCTTTCGCAAATATCTTCATGTCAAAATTTGAGCAAGATTTCATCTTTTCTGACATTGAGTGGAGTTCCAACCTGGTCTTCTATGGCAGATTTATAGATGACATTTTTATCAATTGGAAGAAGTCTCAATCTGAACTGGAAATTAAAATCCAGGAACTCAATGACAAAAATGCTCGGATTCAATTTACACATACCATCAGCAAACAAAGTTTATCATTTCTTGATGTCTCTATCACAAAAGGAGCAGATAATTTGGAGACTACTGTGTTCAAAAAGCAACCGACTGGAACAACTTATTGTTATTCACAAGTTTTCATCCTCCAAGTTTCATCAAAAACTTGCCATTCTCCCAAGTGTTGAGAATCAAAAGGATTGAATCATCCCAAACATCTCTGACACGAGTCTTGGAGAACCAAATCCAGAATCTCAGGCAAGGAGGATATCCTGCCAGCACTCTGGCGAACACCATGATTAGAATTTCAGATACCAACCGACAGGACCTTCTTCAAACGCAGAAGAAGAAAGAACAAACGCGCATGGTTTTTGTATCCAAATATTCTTCTAAATCCACAGCCATAAAACTTATCATCATGTCCAGATGGAAACTCCTCCAGTCTGAACCCGATTTCAATGGATTATTTGATGAACAACCATTGTTCGCGCACACTAGAAGTCGGAATATAAAAGAAATGTTAACACGCCCTAAAATCATTGATAGGGCAGCAACATTGGGCATGCGCAAATGTTTTAATTGTGTCAACTGCAACAATGTCATGACTAGCAACATTGTGAATCATCCGCATTCTGGAAAACCAATCATGTTAAGGTACTCTGGTGAATGTAATTCTTCAAGTGTAATTTACGTCATTAAGTGCCCTAGTGGTGTAATGTACGTAGGAAAAACAGAATGGAAAGTAAAAATCTGAATCACTGAACATAAGAGTACTATTAGGACCAAAAATATCAAGTCTATTCTAGTCTCGCATTGGTATGAACACAATCACACAATAGCGCAGTTGAGATACACCATTTTGGAAAATGTGGCATTGATTACAGGTCGCGACAATGCAAAAGTGTTGTCGCAAAGTGAAATCTGGTGGATTAGGAAATTGAATACTTTGGCTTCAGGGGGGTTGAATGACAAAATGGATATGATGTGCTTTCTATAACACAGACATTGGGTATTGTACACTTGTATACATTTTTAAATACCGTTGTGCACTATGATCCTCCATGTTCCCATTATCATTGGCTATTCTTGCAAACATTAATGGCAAACAACAATATGAATAATCAGCACGGTATAGCATGCCACACCACCCCCTTTTCTCTTCCTTTCTTTTTTTCTATCTTTCTTTTGTTCTTTTTGTCTTTTTTCGTTTTTCTCTTTTCTAATGATTGATTCTTACATTTTCACTTTCTCCAACACATAGGGATGGATATAATGACAGTTAGGCATGTGAAGATAAATCACGGGTGTGTATTATTGATGAGGGCTACAGGTCACAGTTGCCGCTTCATTCGTTTTGTACACTTGTTAGATTTCATGTGCATATAATATCAGGGAGCGTACTCGTACTTCACATAATTGTGGAATTTTGGAGTTTGGACTTTGAGATTCTAGTTTGTGCATGTAGTTTCAATGGATGGCTAGTCATTGGTTACAGCATTGATGTTTTAACCTCAATAACGGGGCACAGGAGGCGAGTACATTCTAAGATGACGGCCATGGTTTTTCGGTTGAGGAGTTGTCCTCTTTCAATTTCGAGCACATGTTTAAACATCAATGGATTTGGCGTTCTTACAGCTCATGCAGAGGCACAGACGCGCTGTTAGGTCATTTCTTCACTCCGTTTGGTAAGTGCATACCGCGCACGGTTGAGATCGGGATTGATGCTGATAAAATAAAGGGGGTTTGTTCATATAATGCACTGAACTGAGCGCGTTTTCCGCAGTAACATTCAGTAAGTTGCAGTGCAAATTCAACTGCACGGACACATGATTTTGAGCTTTGGGTGATTGGTTTGGCTTTGACACAAAGTGAGAGGTTAACGCATGATGAGACAGTTTTTCTTCTGCTTTTGGTTGGATTTTAAACACAGTTCGTTGCACAAAGCATGAGGTTTTGGCACTAGTTCACTAGATTGCACGGCACAAGGTAATGCTACACACGGACCTTTTTGTTTTTGCCACGAGTGTTTGCATTCGGCAGATGGGATAGCCATCCCTGTATATTGTACACCAAGTATATCATCTGGATGTTTAAAACATGTTATGTTATTTTTTACAGAGGCCCCTGAAGAAGGGATTGCTTAATCCCGAAATGCATTGGGCAGCTGATGTTTCGGACGTTTAAGTTGTCAACTTGGATAATGTTTTGTTCACATGACAGACTGTTTTGTAATGAATTCATGAGGATGTATATAATGAATGTATGTAGATTGTGAGGATGTCACTAAAATGCAAGGTCCTAAATATAAAGAGTTACAGATAAAATTGTTTTCTCATATTACTTTAAGTATGTGAAAAGTGAATATTTGCTATGCAACCAGTTATCGAGTGAAGATTCACTCGCTCACATTGTCTATTACTTAAGAGGGTTGGCTACCTCTAACGGGGTTGCACACATAGTAGTACAGGTTGCGATAAAAGAGTTGTTATTTTTTGAAGAAAGGTGTGCACAACTACATCCATACACTTGTTCTACTATTACCACATACATTTGCATTGTCAGACAGTTTGAAAATATACACAACTTTCATCTTGTCATTTCAAGATAGTCAACTTTTAATCATAAATACTAGTCAGAAGGTGATATATGTGCAAATCTTGGCCACATCTATCCATTACCTATTCCACCTCTTCAAGAAGTCAATTGGTAGGTGGGTTGCACAATGAGTCAGGCAATTCCATACACATCTGACATGACACTCACTCCTTGAAACACACTTATTAGACAGATAAAGACACTCACCGGTAAAGTTGGGGTTGCCGAAGTTGGCCATCTCTGAATCGGTATAAGGGGGGGGGGGGTCCATATACAAGAAATAACATGTACAGGACATCAGCAAGCTGTTTTACACATACATGGAATGCAAGTACAACATAGTACATATGCCACACTATTGGCCATGTGGCCCATCAGGTTGTAAGTGATCAGATAACACGTTTACATACCTGGATTAGATACATTTTTTAGGATGGCTTAGTCATACATGCACCTGATGGCCATTTATCACACCCTTGTGCAGATAGGCATCTCAACCGACCTACACACATGTAGCTGATTTAGATGATGCTGTGCACCTACAAAATTCACATACATATGCAGGAAATGGTTTATTGAGGCCCTCTGTACAAAAACAACATTAATTAGCCTACATATATTTGTAATCATACGTACTAGTCCACATATCAACTTGTGAAGCCTACCTGTTAGTGCTGCTGAGGGTATGTTATCATACAACATAATTTCCACACATCCCTAAGGCTTGTACAATAGATAACGACTAGGGAGTAGCAAAACGGAGTAAGCCATGGCAGACATCAAAGTTGCTAGCCAAATAAGAGGTGGTATGCCAAAGATCATCAAAGGCACCTCACTATGTTGCCCCTTCAATAGACACTCACTCAGCCACAGGATACTTTGGCATGTTGTGAGATCGTAAATGACAGTTGTGCAAGAGCCCTGCACGGCACTCCCTTTATGTAAGGAATTGGTACTGTAATGCACATTTCAAACTTGAAATGACACATGCCTGTAGCAGGATTACCTCCTTCGGAGCACATGTACAGTACCAGCCATTCAATCACATGAAGGAACATAATTGAGAGAGAGTGGCTGAGCGCGGTGTAACGCCTTAATTGGTAAAGCTGTGCTCCTACAATTTAAAAACGAAGGCATGCGCCTTATGTAGAAGAATGTAGCCCACCCCTGCGTAACCCCTAGTGCAGGGCCAAATGAAGCATCGTAGGGCCAGAGCAGGCACCACAGTGCTATTTCACTAGGGTACCTGCCCTACAGAGGCAATTGTTCATGTGCGGGCAGGTACACCTTCCTGCGCATAATCAATTTGTGCAGGGAATATACTATATATCTGAGTTCAACAGTAAGCAGCACACATGGAAATAGCAAAATACGAGGAGAAATATTAATCTCACGGTATCGCCTGCTTCAGACCAGGCATTTCCCGGTGGATTATTTGGCACAGCCCCATACCATGCATAGATGGGGCAGCATCATACAGCAATGGGTGTTGCGGTGGAACACCCATTGTAACACACATTACACAGCTATTCCATGCAAAGTGCTGTGTGAGTAGGCACTTATTTACAAGTTGGCTTTAAGCCACGTTAAGTGGCATAACACCCCCTTGTAAAGGGGGTGAAGGACTGGACTCCACCAGAACGTCTGAAAAAGGTATGTACTGATGACGTTGACTCCTTGTGAAATTGCCCATAAGTTTCCGTACATGCATTGTAATGCATGTCAACTCCATGCTCATAGGAATGCATTTCACTCACCTATGGTAATAGTGACAATAGTGATGGTCATACTGTAACACAGAAACCACTGGTACCCAAATATGTAATGAACTATTGCCATGGTATGTCTCAATTATTTCTTTTGCACAAGACAAGGTAGTACAAAACATCATTGTGACCATTACTCATTGGCCCTAACAGTTAAAACGTAACATGAGACACATCACATTGCAGTAACAATTATGTACTTGCGTGTCGGTCCACCAACTGTGATGTCGACATATTCCAGCAGGTCTGACTCCCTGCCCACAAGATCTTGCCAGCGATGCTTACGTTTTTGGGTCTCCCGGTCCACACCATGTATCCGCAAGATCTGCTGCCAGATGTACTCCCATCAGCTTTTCTACACCTTCACAGGGTACCCCTGGTTCACTCAACCACCAACTGCAAGCATTTTGGGCAGGTAGTGCACCACCAGTCACACTTCCTGGAGTTCATGGGCCTAGAGCGCTTTGGGCCTGGCATTATCCTACCCACTTCTAAATACTATAATCTAACTAAACCCCTAAAACCCTCTAAAAGTCCAAATACAAACAACCCCAAAAGACAAACACCCAGTACACTTGAAAATAAACTACACACACAGTTAGACACAATACACACAACTGGGAAAACAGACAACACAGCAACTCCACAAACTCCAAACTAGACTCTCCTGCTCCACACACACCACCACTCCCAAGCACAGACAGATAAACTGTGAGTAAATGTGAAAGTGAAAGTAACTTTGCAGTTCCTGTTTTCCTGCTTGCAATATCCATTACATCACTTCCTTTGCACCATTACGTAATTTCCTGTATGAATGCAGAACGTTTTCATGCTATGTGTGAATTTTTTTCACGGTAGCGCACTTTACCTCGATTGCACTAGAGGACTTGCTATGTTTTTCACAGTGGATATTTCGCATATGTGACAGTGGCTTTTTTTCGGTATGCGTCGGGAAAAAAAGCTCCCGTTGATGTGTCTGGTGTGATTTTGTTTAACACTAGGGAAGAAGTTTATAATAATTTGTTTATTCTGATGTGTTATTCATGTTCCTAATGACAGTGCATGTTGTGTTCTATGTGAAGTGTGTTATTGTACTGTTACCACTGGTAGCTCATGTGTGAAATGTGTGTAAATAATCATACACATGTGTGTGATCATCTGTGTAATGGTTCTAACATTGATACATGATCTAACACAATGATGAAACTTCTGTGCACTTTTCCATGGGTGGTATGTGGGGCTGTCATTTCAAGCCTACATATTACTATGTATATGGTTCCATCTATGATGCCAGAGTCAACCTATGCAATGGTGACACTGTAATACATGTACTAAAACTCTGTGCAAGGGCAAAATGGCCCATGTAGCACATTGGAGGCCTTAGGTAGCAGTCCGGAGGTGTAAGTGCCCAACGTTTGCTGCACACACATGCAAGGGGGTATTTTGATGGGTCTAAGTGAGTGATAGCATGAGTACAATTTGCATCCAAATACCATTTCCCATACAACAGTGACAGTGTGGAAATGTGTGGGCACCAAGACCATTATTTATGGCAAATGTAGAATGGTTTATGACCATGCATGATTTGGTATGGTCTTGTACAGTTTTTGATGACAGTATGTACACTCACATGACTCCATATCTACAGAATGCAACAAGACAATGTGTCATGTGCATTGCATTGGGAGTACAGATGCAATACCGTGGCATAGGCTATGTTTGATTGTTAGCGTTAGTCCATGTTAATGGAGCTAAATCTCTGATTGTGACATGTAAAAAAATTTGGGGGGATGGCAAATGTTGACTGTAGTTGTGTGAGTGTGTTTCCATGCACATCCTATGTGGAATACTGCAGTGTACTCCTAATAAAAGTGGACTCCCAATGGTGACCCATCTGCATCTTGTAGTTGGCATGCACAAAATATTTTCTGGCACCAGATGATGTTATAGTTTGCATCTTATACTCTGCAGGATGGCTATTCCGTGTGACTGACATAGGTTTTGGTTTAGGAAAAATATTGTATGCCAGAAGTGTAGTGTGCATAAAGGACAAAAATGCTTACAAGGTGTTAGCTTTGTGAATGTTTATTAATGGACGGAGGAAAATTTCTCACTATTCAACATTTTTTTTGATGATTTATGTTAAATGTTAGTCAGAGAAGAAATTAGTGATTATATTATCCCTCTGCCTTGCTACTGCTGATGAAGTTGCAGGTGCATAGGCTCCTCTTCTCCTTCCTCTCCATCATCCGGCATTTCTGCTTCACATTGTCCTCTGGCAAAGGCACATTTGCCCTGACACATATGTTGTGCAGAATGCAGCATAACAGGATGATCTTACAGACCATGGGTGGGGAATATAGTAAACGACCCCCAGATGCATCAAGACAGTGGAACCGTGACTTGAGGACACCAAAAGTCCACTCCACAATAGACCTGGTGCGGCCGAGAGCTTGATTGTATGTCATCTGTGCTTGGGTTTGAGGATTCTTCACCGGTGTCATTAACCACGGCATCATTAGTCAGCACTCAAGATGGGGATGAGAATTACATTAGTCACCATTGTGGCCTGTGTCCATCTTTCTATATTCACTTTGCTAATGGTCATGTACATGCAATGACAATGCGTCACTTACATACAAGTGACAAATGGTAATGGCAAACATGGAACAACACAGCCAAGTACGGTGTCCTCTGTGATGCCTCCATTTCTTAACATTCTGGTAAGTGGCAATGCCATGTAGGTTTTGATTAGTCACCAATGACAGTATTCACTTTGACATTTATTAGGCAATTGTCTGACAAGATTTTATTGTGTTGATGTATGTGTACCATGCCTAAATCTAAACTTGTATCTTTACAATTACATGACAAATAAAAGTAGCTGTTAGAGTATCTTCCATCTGGCACACAGCATTTCTACATTTTTGATTGCATCTACCTTTTTCTATGTGTCAGGCATGGAAATGAAAGTGAATGTATGTGAACATGTGACTTGTTAATCCACACATGATAGTGCTCAGAGTCCACTGTGGGCACACTATACAGAAGTTAGTAGATGTGTTGTGAGGTTGAACCGAAAAGTTGAACAAGCAGACTGCATAAACTACAATGCAGGACACATTGGGGACAGTGTAGGCATAGCTTTGACATTAATCAGTGTCCATTCATTGTGTGTCTGCGCTGGCAAAAGCAGTGCAGCTTTTCTCTATGACACTCACACTATGCCCTTGGAAACGTTGTTGTTAGCTGTCATAGGGGATATAGTTTGTGCATGAGGGGTCACCTTGGGGGCGTGGCTTGACGCCGATGTGAGCAGCGGCGGACCTCGGAGCTTCTCCGTGGCCTCCCTCTGTAAAAATATATCCTGACGTGCTGCGGGGGTCCCTGGGGGCTCACAGCCTGTCGGAATGCCTGCTGCCCCTGGAGATGATTCGGCGGCGCCCGGGAGCTGATAGTGTGGTGTTAAAACGCACTTTAGTGCCCTGCTCGATCCCGGTGGTGATGACCTAAGATGGCGGCCGCGGCTTAACAGCGAGGATTTTGCCAGCGGCCGCGACCGGAGAGCTGTGCATTGCGGCTGGAGGGCGGAAAGAGGGCTCCGGAGCTGCCCAGGTGCCGGAGGTACACGGAGGTGCTGGGATCCAGGCGGCGGCTGATGCGGGGAAGCGCCAAACTCAATGTGGTGCCCCGGCCCTAAAATGGCGGCTTTGTATGCCAGGGGCGAGAACCGGTGAGTGAGCGAGTGGAAAGGGACGAGGAGAGGCACTGGTGGCCATTGTCCCTGACGCGGGGAGCTGCAGATTGAAGGGCCCGCCTTGTGCTGGAAGCGGATGAGCGACGGGAGGGACGAGACCGGCGCCGGTGGGGGCGCGCTGAATCCGGGCCCGACTGGCCTCCCAGAGGCCTAGGAGTGATTGGGAGCAGGAAGCTGCGGGGCGCCTGTGGACTGGTGGCGGGACGTGGAGAAGCGTCTGAAGTGGCACCGGACCTCCGGTGGGGACGTTCATCCCGCTTGTGCCTGACCCTCAGATACCGGCGCTGAGCGCACCGAGCGTGAAAGGGAAGCGCGCAGCCCTGCGGACCCTGGAAGTGGCTGAGAGAGGCCTCATTGTTACTGAGAGGGTGCTCCTCAGTTTGTCGCCGGCGGGGGCCCATCGCGGCACCGGAGTACGCCAGGTGCAGGTGACGAGGACGCGACTAGCATTGCTGCCCACTGCCCCAGAAAGTGAAGAGGGCTGAGGGGCGTCCTGTGCCCGGCGTGGGGTGAGCAGTGCGAGAGAGGAAGGTGCGGAGCCCCATGAACGTTTTGAGAGGCAGGAGGGGGGGTTTGCCCTGATTGAAGTGGCGCCCTGCGCTATGAGGCTGGCTGAATCCCCTAGCTGCGACAGGCACAATACGATGGCACACGAGTGAGTCACTGAAATCGCTGTGACACTGCGATCCTTGCCCCCGGCTGGTGGAGGCCTCGAGAAGAATCTAGGTGGTGACTTGTGGACCTCGGCGTGACTGGGAAGTGTGGGGAAGCGGAGGGGTGCCCTGACGACGCGGGCGGCCTTGCTGGCCTTCGGACCCTTGACTGACACCGGGTGCTGAGGGCTTGGTGTGTTGTACATTCCTGCACCGGTTGGCCCACCTGCCCACGCACAGCCTGAATCCCACGACCCCTTACCGCAGTGGAGGTCAACGAGAACGCCGGCGGACCGGAGCTGAACCCGACCGCCGGGAGAGACAGAACAGGGTACTGAGCGGGGGGCCAGATTGCACGTGCGGTGGCTGAGGTTGTTTGCTGCCTCCGGCTGCTGTGTTGCGATGGGCCGCACGTCCAGACGAAAAGGGTTTGAGGTCCTGCGATTAGATAAACCGGATCACCACACGGCTGAGGAGGATGGTGCGGTGGGGAGTCGTGAGGAGAGAATGCTGGGAGACCCCACTCTGGCTGACATCATGAAGGCCATCACATCCTCCAGAACAGCCTTAGAGGCAAAAATTGATGCCATTGGAACTGATCTCACTCTATTAAAAGACGATCACCGCAAGCTCAAAGAGCGGATGGTTACTAATGAGAACGCTGTAAAGGACATCCCGGACAAAGTTAATACCCTGCAGCATGCCTTGAGTGCAATGGAGGCTAGAGTTAAAGTGCTGGAGGTGAGGGCTGAAGACAGCGAAGGCCGCTCACGAAGGAACAACCTTCGTATAGTGGGGGTTCCGGAGCGGGAGGAGGGGTTGACGCCGTCCAGTTCCTGGAATCCTGGCTCCGAACAGAGGTGGCCCTGGGGGGCCTCTCCTCCTTTTATGCCCTGGAGCGCGCTCACAGGGTCCCAGCCAGACTGCCTAAACCTGGCGCTCCCCCGCACCTGTTTGTGGTGCGGTTACTACACTACCGAGATCGAGATCATCTACTGCAACAGGCCAGAGAGAAGCAATCTCTCCAGATTGGGAACAGCAAGGGAATGATTTTTCCCGATTATACTAGGGAGGTACAGCGGCAGAGATCTTCCTTTCTGGCAGTTAAACGGAAACTCAGACAATTGCACCTCCCCTACGCCATGCTGTTCCCGGCTCGGCTCCGGGTGTCAGCAGATGGGGAGACACGGTTCTTCCTTGCTCCACAAGATGCCTGGGACTGGCTAGACACATGCGGCGATGGTGGACCGCGCTCTCCAACCCTGGAATCGCCCCGGCGGCGGCTGTCCCCTGCTTTGCCTCCGCGAAGATCCCCGTCGCCTGCGGATCGAAATCAGGAGCGCTCCAGGGCAGTTTGAGCAGTAGCAGAGATTAGTCAGGGCTCGGTGAGCCCAGCCAGTACTAGTACAGATCCGGAGGTGGAGAGATCTGGAAGTTCAGGGACGAGTAGTGTCCCGGGGACCTTGGACGTAGACCTCCCAGATGTCACCCCGCAGACGGCCGATGGCATGTTTGGCTGAGCGCATCACAAGTACTACGTTAAAGGGGTTGATTGTGATTGCGGTTGTCTGCAGAGGGGAGGATTTTACTGGCTGTATGGGCTTGAAGCTGGCAGATGCAGTAGCCATATATAGGGGGCCCCCATGTGTTGTATGGACATGCGAGGGAGGGCCGGGAGGGCTCTGAACCTAGCAAGGTTGGATTGCGTTCTGCCACTCCCATGATTTGCTGTTTGAGTGCTTTTGTTTGGATGGGGACTTGTTTGTGTGCGCCTGTCCTGGGGTGTGGGAGTTGGGGTTTGTTTTTTACCAGGGGATTTTGGGTTGAGTTCTGGGGCAGGCATGTCGCTGAGGGAACACTACACCGGAGAGGCCTAGAGATTACTTTATGGGTTCCACCGTAGGTTTTAAATGTATGACTTGGAATGTTAGGGGATGCACACTATGGCCCGCCGACACAAAATCCATGCCTATCTCACTCGAAGGGGGTTCAAATTGCATTATTACAGGAGACCCATCTCACGCGTCAGGAGGGGGCAGCGTTACAGCGCCGTTGGAGAGGACAGGTGTTTCATACCACGTACTCTGCCTTTGCCCGGGGACGTTGGTCTGGGTGCGGGCGGGGGTCCCCTTTCAGTGTGTTAGGCAAATCATAGACCCGGAGGGCAGATATGTGGTGGTGATGGGGCGCTTAGATGGCCGTGACATCACTATAGGGAGTGTCTATGCCCCCAACATTGATCAACCTGCATTCCTGGCCCAGCTTTCGCGGACATTGGCGCAGGCCCTGACTGGACCGGTCCTCCTGCGGGGGGACTTCAATAGTATAACGGACGTCCTCCTTGACAGATCACACCCGCCGCTTCCTGACGCCCCCACCCATAGAGTTGCGGAGGCCCGCAGAGATTGGCAGCGACAGTGGGGATTGACGGACACTTGGAGAACCCACCACCCGACGCAAAGAGATTATTCTTACTTCTCGGCCCTTCACGAGCTGCATGTTAGACTGGACGCTATCCTCTGCTCCCCGGATGTACATGGGGGGATTACCTCTAGTGAATACCTATCCAGGACGATATCTGATCATAACCCGTTGCTAATAGCCCTAAACTGGATGAGGATTAGACCCACGATACCCAGCTGGCGTCTTCGGCCGGAGTCCTTGGAGGACCCGGTCTTGAAGGCGTCCATAGGCAACGCCATAGAGGAATATTTTGCGACTAATACCGGCACAGCCACCAGCCCCCATGTTGAATGGGATGCTTTCAAAGTTGTCATAAGGGGCCGTTGCATTAGTGAAGTGGTGGGCGTTCGTAAAGTGCTTCTAACTGATGTGCGGAAAGCAGAGGAGCGGCTCCCGGAGGTGGAAAAGGATAGACCAGAGAGGGCTGACAGACAGGAAGAGCTCTTGGAGGCCAAGGAAGAGCTTGCGACGCAGGTGGAGAGGTTGAGATGTTTTGATCGTAGGGCCTATGAGACTAGGGCACATGCGGAGCGGGATAAATCTGGGGCCTTACTGGCCTGGCTAGCTAACCCAGCGCGCAGGGGGACACCGATCCTGGAATTACGAGGGAGGGATGGTACGACCTATTATGGGCAGCAGGACATCAACACACAGTTCCTGAACTATTATACTACATTATACCGGAGCCAGCTGGATCCGTTAGTTCTGCCGGATGAGGGATTCTTGGAGGACATTGAATTCCCACAGATTGACGCGGCGGCGGCGACAACATTAGGCCGAGACGTAGACCTTGGGGAGATCAGGGGAGCCATCAAGCATATGGCCAGAAATAAAACCCTGGGCACTGATGGGCTCCCGGTTGAGTTCTATGCCACGTATGTGGAGGTACTGGCCCCTCGATTACTGACCCTGTATAATAGCTCACGGCGAGCTGGGTGCTTGCCTGTCTCTACACGGGAAGCAGTGATAGTGCCGCTCCTAAAGCCGGATAAGCCTCCATGGGACCATACTGCATATCGCCCTCTGGCTATGCTTAACCTCGACTACAAAATATTGAGTCGCATCTTAGCCAGTCGCTTGATGGTTCACATGACGACGCTTGTGCACATTGATCAAGCAGGTTTTATTCCGACGCGGAACACGGCTATGAATATACGGCGCCTGATTCGAATATTGGACGACTCCACTCCTGCGGGTGACGAGGCGTGCATTCTGTCGATAGACATAGAGAAGGCCTTTGACAGTTTGGATGGCCCTACCTTTTTAGCGTACTCAGGGCCTTTGGCCTGGGAGAGGGGTTTGTGGCTTGGACGGCGATCCTATATCAAAACTCTACTGCCAGGGTGCGTACGGGGAGCGTGATATCGGCGGCCTTCAGCGTGGCCCGGGGGACGAGGCAGGGATGCCCGCTGTCTCCTCTCCTGTTTGCGCTGGCGGTGGAGCCACTGGCTGTGCATGCGCGCTCGGGAGGGTACTATCGGAGGTTGATTCAGAGGGGTCAACCCCAATTTATAGCATTATATGCTGACGACCTCTTGCTGTTTCTTGCCAACTCGGAGGCGGACTTGCGGGGCGCCAGGAACCTGCTCTCCCGGTTGGAGAGGGAAGCGGGGCTGCGGGTTAACTGGAACAAGACATGTCTATTTCCTGTCTTGAGTGGTAGGGCCTGCCCGCCAGATGTTCTGGATGTTAAGTGGGAGAGTAGATGCCTCACCTACCTGGGGGTCCGCATCTACCATGAAGCTGCCGACCTCTTGGAGGGCAATGTCGCACGGGCAATTCGAACCACCAAGAGTAACTTTGAGTTCTGGGGGTCCCTGCCGCTCTCGGTGGCAGGACGGGTGGCTCAGTTAAAAATGGTCACGCTACCGCGCTTGCTTTATTATTTCGGCTCCTTACCGCTCTGGATCCCGCGGAGATTTTTCACGCAACTCAATACCATGATTACGGGATTTTTGTGTGGCTCAGGGAGACGCAGGGTGGCGCTGGCTACCATGATGCGGCCTAGGCGAGAGGGGGGCTTTGCAGTGCCTGATTTTGAGGCCTACTACCATGCAGCGCAATTGCAGTGGTTCACGAAATGGATGGCTGGTAGGCTTCGAGCTGAAGGGGTCCGAGGCGGCACAGACCCAGAGCTGCGGCAACTCTCTCGGGTGTTATTGCGACTTCCTTTGGGTGAAAGAGAAGCTCCAGGGGACTTATGGGCGATGCGCCAGTGTTGGAACCGGGTTCACAGGAGAGCTGGGCGGGGACCCCCGTACGCGCCTGAGATTCCTCTGTCGGTTTGCGAGGCTCTTCCCCACGGAGGGGACTGGCAGGGGTTGAGGGCCTTGGGGGAGGCGGGGATTACCACGATTGGGGACCTATATGAGGCTGACACCCTGCTACCCTTTAATGATTTGATAGAGAGGTATGATATCCCTAGAGGGGACTTCCTGTTACACGCGGCCCTGACGGCAGCTGTCCGTAAGCACTGGAGGGCAGGACTGGTGGAACCCCCGATGTCCTTGCCGTGTCAATATGTGGTCTCAGCGGCTGGGGCGTTTAAGGCGGTTACCTGCCTATACGGACGACTTACCCAGGAGGTGAGGCGCCCGTTGGAGAGCTTGCGGCTTAAGTGGGAGACAGATCTTGGGGTGCCCCTTGGGGAGAAGCCTTGGGATGCAATAGTGGAGAGGGCATGGAAAGGCTCCAGGAATGCACGCTTCCAACTCATCCACTTTTTGTTCTCCACAGGGCATACCTCACGCCACATAAGATAAACGAATATTTTGGAGTTCGGTCGGCATGCCCGCGGTGTAACCTCGACAATGCCGAATTTTTACACATGTTCTGGGATTGCCCGCTGCTGGGGGGGTATTGGGGGGAGGTGACGACTGCCCAGAGGGACGTGACAGACAGAGACACTCTGCAGGCCCCGGGATATTGCTTGTTGCACTGGTTCCCCCATACTGCTCGAAATAAAGTTACTAGTAAATTTATTGACCTGGGTCTTGTGTTGGCCAAGCGGGAAATTACCAGCCATTGGAAGGGGAGGGGTGCCCCTAGTGCCCCAAGGTGGCGGAGGGAGTTCATTAAATGGGCAGGTTATGACGGGATCTTGAGGTTACAAATGGCCCAGAGACGAGACAACGATAAGATGCTGGAGGCAGCGAGAGCGTGGATAGCGCTGGTAGAACTGCTTAAGTGCCCCCTGGAGGATGATGCGCCTCCCCCTGAGTGAGTGGCGCTGCTGGGTTGACTGGTCGTGTGTCCCCACACTACCATAGGACCTGTGGTGGCTCCCTTTCTTGGATTGCTTCCTTAGACTTACAGTACTAACGATTTCACTGTCTAGTCACACTTTTGCTGGAACGCAGAGGATAGAGCGACATGCCTGTGAGGGTGGGGGAGTTTTGTTAGGGGGGAGGGGGTGGGGGAGGGTTTGTTTTTGATCTTTTGCTCTTGTTCATAGTGATGATGCACAATACCACCGGGCTGAATTAAGGGGCCAGAGTGCCTCGAATGGAGGGATGCGCTGACTGTCCTTGTGAGCTCACTTCACTATGTAACATATCCCAGGAACACTTGAGGTATGGGTCACACCCGCTGTTAGATTGCGATTGCCAGTGGACACTCTTTACTCATGATCCCATGGACTAAGTGATGCTTATTTACCGTGCATGCCTGATTCCTAATGCACTATGTATGTTTTCGTTTGCTATGCATTAATTGATAATTGAATAAAATTCGTTTACAAAAAAAATGAGGGGTCACCTTGTTGCACAGTCTGGGACCTTGGATGAGAGCTGTAGTGATTTTGGCAAAAGACTTTTTAACATGGTGTGCACATTGGATGTGATAAGTGTCTATGATTTGTGATGTGATGCTGCATTTTTGAGGCAAACTAATGCAGTGTTTACGTATAGCCATGCTTCTCAATCTCACAGAAGTGTGATATATCTTCTCTCCTCTTGCCCATGATAACGGCTTGTAGTACACAGACTTGACACTGGGTCTACTTTGCTTTCGCAATGTTTATTTGGGCCTAAGCTTTCAGATGTATTGCTACGTGAGTGTTTCAGCAAAAATTGGATGGGCACATAGGTCCTCATGTTGTTTTTCAGCCACTGTACATCGATGAGTGTGGAAACGGCTGAGCTAACCGGCATCTGAAGTGATGTGGTGGTATGTACATTTCTTTGACATACAGCACATCCATGGGGTTCTACGTTCACTTCATAACATAATGGTGTGTATTGGCAAATCCACCAGCCACCATTGCACCATTGTGCACACGTATCAGCTTGTTGTCTGGACATGACGTTATGTTTTGATTAACAGATTCCAAAACCATTGTCATGGTATCTGTGCTTCTCCCTCTTACAATGAGTGTCACAGATTACTAGTCAAAAGTCATATTGGAAATGGAAATGATCCCTATGCTCATGCATCCTCTTTTGTGGTCCCCTAGGGTGGCACACCACTTGCACACTGTCACATGGTCCCTGTACATTGGATATGTGTAATAATGTTGTGGACTGCATTTTTATAGGCTGGGAAGGGGTAGCACATTCTCCATAGTATACATTATTGACATTAGAAAAATGAACGATGTCCTTTGTAGTGGCCTGCCTTCCTTCATACCTATTAGGCTTTACAATGTTATGCAGACTTATTTCCCATTACCATGTTGACATGAAATGGACATGTGCTCCACCATAGATTCATGATAGATGACAGTCCCTCATCCCATTATACTGGTTAATGTGGCCTACACTGGCTGTTAGAACTGGGGGTCTCTAGTTGGCAATGGTTTGCATCTTTGTCCAAATAGGGACCCTTGCTTCTAGTCAGGATAAGGGGGATACACTCCTAAAATAACCCCTGCTCACCCCCTGGTAGCTTGGCACGAGCAGACAGGCTTATCTCAGAGGCAGTGTGTAAAGCATTTGGGAACACATACAGTAATACAGTGAAAACACTACAGATGGACACCACACAGGTTGTTATGTAAAAATAAGTAATCTTTATATAGACTTATCACAAGACCCAATAGCAAAAATCCACAATACTGTACTCAAAAATAGACTTTAAAAGGTTATAAAATAGTTCAGTTCTCTCAAGTTGTAAATGCGACACTTTACTCTCAATGTACCTTGAATGCGTAACGCAAAGAAAACAAAAGGGTCGCAGGGAAGGTGATGCGTCGGTTCCTTACACTCAGGGAGTGGATGCGTCGGTTCCTTACTGCTGTGCAGGGGAGTTGATGCTCGCTTCCTTACTGTGTGGGGAGGTGATGCGTCGGTTTCTTACTGCTTTCCGGTGCGATGAGACAAGATGGCACCTCGATGCGATACTCTTCTCCGGTACGATGCAACAAAATGGCGTCTTGGTTGCGATGTGACAACGTTGGTGTGATGCGTGCACGCCCGACGGCCGTGCGGCGACTCGATGATCTTTGGACCCGCGACAGGCCCTGCGACGCGCTTCTCCGGTGATGCGACGATGACCTCTGTGGCAGCGTCCCGCTTCTCCGGTGATGCGCCGCGCTTCGGCGATGCGAGGATGACAGCGGCAGCGGCGTCTCGCTTCCTTGGCGATGCGATGACCGCGGCGGCGACACGCTTCTCGTTGTTGCGTCGCGCTTCCAGCTCCCAGCGACACGCAGTCTCTCAGAAGGCCCAGCACAACAGCAGGCACTTCAATTCCCAGCATGGGAATGCAGGGGGGGGAGCTGGTTGGTGAAGTCTTGTATCCCTGAGACTTCAGGCAGGAGGCAAGCTCTAGTTCAAGCCCTTGGAGATTCTCTTCTTCAAGATGACAAAGCACAGCAAAGTCTTTTCTCCTGTCCTTGGTAGAAAGCAACCACTGCAGGCCAACCCCAATCAGCAAAACAGCACAGGGGCAGTACTCCTCCTTCAGCTTCTCCGGTTCTTCTCCTTGGCAACAGGTTTCTTGATTTCCCAGAAGTGATCTAATTTCCTAGGGGTCTGGGTCCCCTTTTATACACAGTTTCTCTTTGTTCTCTGAAGGCAGAGAGGCCTCTGCCTAGTCCAAAACCAGTTCTGGTCAGTCCTGGAGCACTTTGTTTTTCTGACTCCTTCTTTCCTTTGTGAGTGAGGGGCAGAGCCATCAGACGCCCGGCAGGAGGTGGAGCCAGCATTGTGGAAGGCAGGCACAGCCCTATTCAGACCCAGGTGCAACTCCTCCCTCCACTCTGGATGCAGATCTTTCTATTCAGCCCTGTGCTGACTCACCCTGTCTCCTGTAGCCACCCCCAGCCCCTGTCACTCAATCTCCAGACAAGGAATACACAACCTAGCAGAGGCAGGCTTGGAAGTTTAGGCAAGAAAATACCCACTTTCTAAAAGTGGTATTTTCAAACACAGAATGTTAAAACCAACTTCACTAAAAGATGTATTTTATCATTCTGAGTTCAGGCATACTAAATTCGTTTTTCTACCATGTTCCCTGGTTCAGTTAGGATTATAAGGTGTAATAATCAAACTGCCCATTCTGGCCTGTGGAGAACAGGTAGCCTTGCAATAGTGAAAAACAAAAATGGCTGTAATTCACTATTAGGACATGCCACACACACCAGGGCATGTCCTACCTTATACTTACAATGCACCCTGCCCTTGGGCCTACCTTAGGGGTGTCTGATATGAAGATAAGGGAAGGTTTAGGGACTGGCAAGTGGGTGCACTTGCCAAGTCGACATGGCAGTCACAGACCGCACACAGGCTCAGGGACCCGGTGTGATGTCATGGCGATCTCATATGCTTTAAACCATTGCCCAATGTCCTCCCCCTTCATGAAATCCTTAATAACCTCCTTGGGGATGTATACTCTACTTTCTACAGGCACTGGAGGTGTGCTGCCACCAGAGGGAGTGATCTCTAGGCTCCTAGCCTTTAGCTCTAGCTCCCTCACCACTCTCTCACGCTCTAAAAGCATCCTTTTTTCTTCCATGGCCAACCTCTTACTTTCCAACTCCAATTTCTTGTGCACAAGGCTATCATGGCTTCCCTGTTTCAGTTTGGCCATTTCCATTTCATGCATCCTGCTTTTGTCCCTGTCCTCCAGCTCCTCTGGAGACAGGCCCTTTGAGAAACACTGCTGCCCTCCCTGGAAGGCACTCTCCTCCCGGGTAAGCCTAATGGCCCCTCAAGCTGCTCATCTAAATTCTCTGCCTCCTCCACAGGCTCCTCGGGCTGCCCACCGGCATTCCGTGCTTCCAACCAGGCCCTCAGCGCCTTTTGAAGCTCCTCCTTCCTGGTGAGGCCTCTCATAGAGATTTTAAACTTTTTACAAACGGCTTTGAGCTCTGGCACAGTGTAGGTATCAACCCTATCTTCTTCAAATTCAATATCTGCAGGTGCAATGGATCCTCTTTTGCTCATTGTGAAAATTGGCAGTTCTCAACAAAAATAAAGGTTCCCAGGAAAAAAAGTCCTTTCAAAATGTATGTGGTCGCGTATTGGTCTGCACTCACTAGTAGTGTACACCAATCACTGTATATGAATCACAAATGCAAGTCCAAATCCCACCGCTGCCACCAATGTTAGAACTGGGGGTCTCTAGTTGGCAATGGTTTGCACCTTTGTCCAAATAGGGACCCTTGCTTCTAGTCAGGATAAGGGGGATACTCTCCTAAAATAACCCCTGCTCACCCCCTGGTAGCTTGGCACGAGCAGACAGGCTTATCTCAGAGGCAGTGTGTAAAGCATTTGGGAACACATACAGTAATACAGTGAAAACACTACAGATGGACACCACACAGGTTGTTATGTAAAAATAAGTAATCTTTATATAGACTTATCACAAGACCCAATAGCAAAAATCCACAATACTGTACTCAAAAATAGACTTTAAAAGGTTATAAAATAGTTCAGTTCTCTCAAGTTGTAAATGCGACACTTTACTCTCAATGTACCTTGAATGCGTAACGCAAAGAAAACAAAAGGGTCGCAGGGAAGGTGATGCGTCGGTTCCTTACACTCAGGGGAGTGGATGCGTCGGTTCCTTACTGCTGCGCAGGGAGTTGATGCTCGCTTCCTTACTGTGTGGGGAGGTGATGCGTCGGTTTCTTACTGCTTTCCGGTGCGATGCGACAAGATGGCACCTTGATGCGATACTCTTCTCCGGTACGATGCGACAAAATGGCGTCTTGGTTGCGATGTGACAACGTTGGTGTGATGCGTGCTCGCCCGACGGCCGTGCGGCGACTCAATGATCTTTGGAGCCGCGACAGGCCCTGCGACGCGCTTCTCCGCTGATGCGACGATGACCTCTGTGGCAGCGTCCCGCTTCTCCGGTGATGCGCCGCGCTTCGGCGATGCGAGGATGACAGCGGCAGCGGCGTCTCGCTTCCTTGGCGATGCGATGACCGCGGCTGCGGCGGCGACACGCTTCTCGTTGTTGCATCGCGCTTCCAGCTCCCAGCGACACGCAGTCTCTCAGAAGGCCCAGCACAACAGCAGGCACTTCAATTCCCAGCAAGGGAATGCAGGGGGAGCTGGTTGGTGAAGTCTTGTATCCCTGAGACTTCAGGCAGGAGGCAAGCTCTAGTTCAAGCCCTTGGAGATTCTCTTCTTCAAGATGACAAAGCACAGCAAAGTCTTTTCTCCTGTCCTTGGTAGAAAGCAACCACTGCAGGCCAACCCCAATCAGCAAAACAGCACAGGGGCAGTACTCCTCCTTCAGCTTCTCCGGTTCTTCTCCTTGGCAACAGGTTTCTTGATTTCCCAGAAGTGATCTAATTTCCTAGGGGTCTAGGTCCCCTTTTATACACAGTTTCTCTTTGTTCTCTGAAGGCAGAGAGGCCTCTGCCTAGTCCAAAACCAGTTCTGGTCAGTCCTGGAGCACTTTGTTTTTCTGACTCCTTCTTTCCTTTGTGAGTGAGGGGCAGAGCCATCAGACGCCTGGCAGGAGGTGGAGCCAGCATTGTGGAAGGCAGGCACAGCCCTATTCAGACCCAGGTGCAACTCCTCCCTCCACTCTGGATGCAGATCTTTCTATTCAGCCCTGTGCTGACTCACCCTGTCTCCTGTAGCCACCCCCAGCCCCTGTCACTCAATCTCCAGACAAGGAATACACAACCTAGCAGAGGCAGGCTTGGAAGTTTAGGCAAGAAAATACCCACTTTCTAAAAGTGGTATTTTCAAACACAGAATGTTAAAACCAACTTCACTAAAAGATGTATGTTATCATTCTGAGTTCAGGCATACTAAATTCGTTTTTCTACCATGTTCCCTGGTTCAGTTAGGATTATAAGGTGTAATAATCAAACTGCCCATTCTGGCCTGTGGAGAACAGGTAGCCTTGCAATAGTGAAAAACAAAAATGGCTGTAATTCACTATTAGGACATGCCACACACACCAGGGCATGTCCTACCTTATACTTACAATGCACCCTGCCCTTGGGCCTACCTTAGGGGTGTCTGATATGAAGATAAGGGAAGGTTTAGGGACTGGCAAGTGGGTGCACTTGCCAAGTCGACATGGCAGTCACAGACCGCACACAGGCTCTGCAATGGCAGGCCTGAGACACATTTACAAGCTGCTTCTGTGGGTGGCACAACCAGTGCTGCAAGCCCACCAGCAGCATTGGATTTACAAGCCCTGGGCACACTCAGTGCACTGTACTAGGGACTGACAAGTAAACCAATCATCCAATCATGGAGTCACTAATCCATACATCAATTTACAGTAGGGAGCACTTGCACTGTGGCACTGAACAGCAGTGGCACAGTGCCCAAAAGCATCTAAAACCAGCAAAACATAAGAGGCAACAGCAAAAAAATGGAAGGGAGACCCACGCCAATGGTGCCAAGTCTAACACTGGCTTATTCTGTATCAACATGTGCGACTTGTTAACTATATGTTGTACTTTTGCCATTTTATATGTGAAAAGTGTATGGGGCCACAGCAACAATGTATGCACAGTGGAATGCAACACAAGACCAATTTGACATTGTTTTCCAACATGAATGAGTGCCTTGTGGTATGTTGTGTGTTTGATATGTACTTACCAAATAGCAGGCCATTCCCATAGGTCCCATTCTAGAAACAATGATTAATGGCAGATTGCAGGAAGATGTAGGAGCCATGCACACTGCCAGGGAACTTTGCAAGTACATTTATTAATAAGCCCAGATGGTCCATGATTGCCTGCACATTCATTGAATAGGTGTGCTTCCTGTTGCAGTATATGTGTGCTGTTTCCGCAGAAGGCACAAGTTGTACATGTGTGCAGTCCATTGTGCCCAACACATGCAGGAATCCAGCTATGGCATAAAAGCCTTGCTTGTTGTCCTGTTGTTCTTACGCAGTGTTGGGGAAGTGGAGGTACTGTGGTGTGAGGCTTATGATGGCATCCAGGATGGTGGAGAGGAACCTGGAAAAGGATGCCTGGGATACTCCTGCCACTCTGGCGGTGGTGGGTTGGAAAGTTCCTGATGCCAGCATGTGCAGGACAGCGAGTAGCTTGGCCTGTGGAGGGATGTTGGTGCAGCGCTGGGATGTTGGCTGCAGCCTTGGTGCAATCTGGTTCAGGAGGCGGACAATGGACCCCCTCTTGAGCCTGTACTGAGCTATGACCTCCTCTTGCCTGAGGTCAATTAGGGTGATCCTCTGACGGTATGTCCGCTCCCTTCTCCAGTGTTGCCTCTGTGGTGGTGGTGGTAGTGGTCTCCGAGGTGCTCCTAGCAGCAATAGCAGAAAATCCATGGTGTAGTTGAGCTTACCAAGGTGATTTGGGTCTGTTCTACTGTTATACAAGTCTGTTAGCATCATTTTTAAGACCAGGTATTTCCTAGCGGCAAAAAAACTGCTGCTAATGGAAGCTAGCGGCAGTTTTTAATCAGACCCCCCAGGATATTGCGGCTTAGATTTGCAAATTTAGCAGCACAAAAATGGAAATTTAGCGGCACAAAAATGGAAATTACGTAGTATTATTGCAGCACTTTATTTTACTCATAATCATTCCTTTTCAGCTTTAAATCAATGTAAACTGATTTAGCAGGGTATTCCACTGTGAAACTGGCATGTTTAAAGTGTCTGCGGCTCTACGGAAGCACAGCTCCAATCTGCACCTCGTGAGAAGGGGCCCTATTTCTCCCTGGGGTGTTCTAGCACCCATGTGGGTCCCGTGCTCTCCATGCCACTGGAATCAAGCTATCCTGGCTGAAGAGGGGTGAAACCCCGAAACCGGTCCTAGGATGCTTGTTTCCAGTCCAGGGAGGACCTGGCCTGGCAGTTCGGGCTGGACTGTTCCCATGGGGCACAGGGTCAAGACTGATTTGCATATGGCTGGATTCAAACTGGAATGGCATGGTGAGCAAAAAAACGATGGATTCAGGCCCAGATCTCTGTACTGGGGTGAATGTATGACATTGTTCTGCATTCTGTCCATCAATTGTTGTTTTTGCATCTAGCACCCATGTATGCACACCTGCCGGGGCACCGCTGCCTCCTGGACCCATCCATTTTAAAAAACAGTAATTTCTATCACCCTTTTTAACATTGAAAATATATTGATAATACAAATATGACCCAAACAGGAAGTTCTGCTTTGCTGCTAGAACGCTTTACTAGAAAGTAATGCAGCGAATTAAGTGTGGCAATTTAAGTGACACTTTGTGAGTGAACAAAGACAAGGAAATTCATTTAAAAAACTTTCCTCTTTCCTGAAACCCAATGGTCTAAAAGGGGCCTTAAAATATCCCCAGCAGTTCTGAAGCGCTGCTGCTGGGTACATAGCTGCCAAGGTTTCAGATTGCTTATGTGTGACATTTTCATAAATTCAGTGTAAATATGAGTGACATTCAATGACTATGAGTGACACTTTCTCCTGAACAAAATCAAGCAAGGAAATCTAGGGAAACAGATAAATATCAGAAATTACCCCTATGTGAGCAATTAGAAACTCTAAGAATATCTTGAAACAGCAGCAAAGTACCAGAAATGGAAGGACACTAGCCTAGTGCCTCTGTAACCTGATCCACGTACTTTGCAGCAGGCATAATAATCCTCTGCCCTATTTTATCATGACAAAACGCTGATCTAGCAACAGCAGGAGCATTATTCAGTAGTTAACTTGACATTTTTATTGTTGCATGAAAACTCCTGGACACAAAAGGAATTCAGCACCATGCTGCATAAGTGCCACAAGCAAACAAAAGGATCTCTGTGAGAAAAACAATAGCTCACAGTTATCCTCATAAAATATGGTTTTGCGAATATGCGTGCTACATGTGATCACAATTACTACAGACCATAAAAGACCCACCGAGGCCAGCTCCAGAGTTTTCCTTTCTTGATGGTGCACCTACATTTTTAAGTTCCCCCTCAGGCTCCGCAATCCATCCACACTCTGCCCCCTTATTTCATTACCTTCCGATCCTCAATTTTTTACGCCAAAGATTTGCACTCATGTCTGAGTAACTATCCTTGTGAGGAAACTGCTCCAAAAAAACTTGAGTCTCCGCTACCCTCTAAGAGTGTGTGATCTTCAACAAGTAACAGTTGCTCCTGCACACTCAATGGTTAATTTACAAATGGATCATTTAGCGTTTCTCTGTATGGTTCTACCACCCCCCCCCCAACTGAAGACTGTCCCGGCCAGTGAGAGGAGCTCATCATCGTGGCACCACTGTCTTGAGAGCCATGCTGTGTGCCTTTGTAAAGACACTCAGCACCTGCTCTCAGACTCACCATGACCAGACACAAACCCTGGTGTCCACGCCCCCTCCCCCCCCCCACACACACAGCAGGGTTACAGCACATGTCCAGGTCAGGAAGGATGGACACGTCTTGACCTTGCTCCTATAATTTAACTCCAGCGCTCGGTGTCAGCAGCAATTCCTGAGGGCCGGGCGGCAGGAAATTGATAACATCCTGCCACAGCCTGAGCCGACCGACACTCTCTCTGAGTCTCTGGCATCATGAGAGTAAAAGGCCTGTTCATGTGGGACTGACCGGAGCGAGGCGCCAGTAGCCGGAGGTAAGGAGTGCATTTGCACATCAAAGCCACATAGGCTAAAGGCTTGGATCTTGGCCAGGAGGAAGCAGGTATTGGACGGCTGGACTGCGGCGCGTATTAACTTATGCGCGCACAGCCAATAAAAGGGCATTTTTTGATTTGCTGAAACTTTTTTGTAAATATTGCGGCAATAATTGTAAATATCGCGGCCATCGCGCTAGTCATCTGATTTCGCGATTTTCTCGTGAATCGCGAAATCGCGAAATGCTGGAGGGTCTGCACATAGTACTCAACCTGATTAGGATTTGCATATGGTGCCTCAAAGCAATTTCACTTATACCATTTGCCTTTTGGTTTGAGCTGTGTACCAGGAGGGTGGTGTCTTTATGCCTTTTATCATTTAATAATTAATTAAAATATTTGTATTATATAGCACTGAGCTTGTAGTCTGTTGAACAGTCTAGAGAAGTTAGTTACAACGAAGCATGGCTGTGTTGTTAGCAGATATGATGTGTGGTTGCTAGTATCAAAATAAAAATTGCATTTGTTTAAAAAGATTCAGGAAAGGAGCACACATTACATGCAATGGGTCTGTACGGTTGGTAACCCCGACAGCACCCAAAAAACGAATTGGCTCCCGATGTGGGAGGCTGTGATTGGCTGACTGTGTGAAGGTTGTTTGTCTGCTTTGTAAATTGAGTGGAAAGGACATAAATTAGATAGAAACATTGGGCATGTTTATTTGCCTGTTTTGTGTGGTCTTTGGGGAACAAGTGTTATTAGTTTTATTATTCTCGTGTTGTTGCGCATTAGGAGCTATTAATTTACTTTGCCCTCACTGTACAGCCTTGCCATCAGCTCAGCTCATAATTGGGCAATTAACATCGCTTAACACCTTCTATGCAGGATGTTAACCACTGTTAACACCCTGAGCAGCGGGCATTAACACAAATAATAGTTGAAGGCTCCATTGCTCATGTCAGTTTCTCTGAGTTTTCTTAAGAGCAGGTGATGTGACTGAATTTGACTCCCTGTTGATGACGGGTCGCAGACCCCTCTCTGACCCACAGACATGGACAGAAACCCAAATTCACAAAACACTTCTTTCAGGTCAATCAGCCGTCTCAAGTTCAAGTTTATTTATTTATGATCTTGGAACTCCAAAGAGATCCACATAAACTGAAAG